>KK121640.1:572249-725048 GCA_000611955.2 Stegodyphus mimosarum | reverse complement strand
ATATATATATATATATATATGCACACATATAGCACATATACATATCTAATTTAGTTTACTTTGAAAAGTAATTTACATTACTTTTAAAAGTTACATATTTTCAAATTCCTACAAGAACGGATAGTTCCTTAGAGAATGATCTTCTGAAAAGGAATACGTTAGCTATTTGAAATAGAAGATACCGGGAATTGTCGCGCAAGAGCTTTAACTAAATTCGTAGCCTAGCTTCCACTTTCATTTAAGAACTTTTTTCACGACACTGGTGTTAAGAGGATGCATATAACTTCATTCATGAGATCGTTAATGACTAAATTCACTCAAGATGTTCCGCCTGTCTTGAGACATTTGGCTAGTTCGAATCAGCTGCCGATATCCATGAATAATTACACGTTTCGGGATTAATTTCCGTCCAGAAGCTCAGTTGAAGGATTGGTCAGAAGTCAAAGTTGAAGGTATATGTCCTTTCGAGTGAATGTACTGTACTAATGGAAATGTCATTCCGGAGTAAGACAGTGGGGAACTTCTGATAGTAAAAACTTATATTCTTTCGGTGTGACTATTTATTTGCTGCTTATTTACTGTTTCGAAGCAAAAGATAAACATATATTTTTGGACTGTTGATATGGTTACGTATCAATTTTTTTCCCATTTTTATATGAAGGTTAAGAGAACTTTATATACTTTTTAAATTAACATATTATCTTCTAAAGCGAACAGGAAGTTGAGAAAAAACATTACAACTGAATAAATATTTACCTTTCGTTTCTCCCACCGCGTTTACAATGATCCGATCTTTGTTTATACTGTTCACATCGGAATTACTATCATCGAGCTATGAAAAGCATGCTATGAATAAAAATAGGTATACATCTTTAGACTTAATGCGCATTGTATAATTTGAACTACTTTTACACCTGCAATGTAACGATGGTTTCATGATCTAGCAATGCGAAATGCAATAACACGAACTAGTGTTTCTAGCAGAATTCGATTTAAAACGCGCAGATGATGAATAACCCAATAAAATAGGGTAAGGTTATAGTATGCGGTTTGATATCTTTTTTTAGGGGTGAAAGTATTATTTGGGAGATCATAATGATAATAATCTAGGTTTCGTACCCACATTTCAATCATATTTCATAGATTTGAGGGTACTTCAATACTTTTTCACTTGACTGTATAACATTCTTGAGTATCATAAGCGACATATTCGTAGCTAACGACTAGTTTCTCTTGCAATTTCACCACAGTTTATGAGAAACAATAGGTCTCCGCATGCCGCAGCACTTTTATTGGTCACGGCGAGTTCTTTGTTGCTTGAAACTAGTTGACAAGGCTTGAGTTGTTCCGAAAAAATCAGCTACCCAGGAACCCCGCTGTATTGTGACCGATGATGCCTTAAAAAGCTTTTATTGTAAGCTTTTTTTGTTTGTTTGTTTGTTTCTTGCCATTTTCGGAAAAAAAGTTTCAAAAAGAAAAAAGAGGACAACGACTTCTTTTCAATCCAAGGCGATGCGCTTCGTCCTTTCCTTTTCCCTCTTTACTTTATTACTATTTTTTCATCTCTTCTCTCCAGAAAAACCTCGTCAGGGCATTTTGCTTCACTTTGTTATGCAAGACATATAAACTTGTCGGAATCTACTGCTTGAAACATCAAAATTTGTTTTGTTGGTGAAAATTTGATTTGCATTTTACGATGGATGGCGAAGAAAATTTGAAATTGAAAGCAGCGAAGAGTATCAAAGCATGTATGTCGTTTATATAAATAAACTACAAATGAAGTTTTAAACCCAATAAATTGCGGGGTTTCGAAATCTTCATTGTTGGTACTGCTATTGCCAATTTAATTGAGACAGCGTTTTGTTTCCACTTCCAGTTCATCTGCTTCCACTAGAAGGGAAAGCTAGTCATTTAAAAAAATCTGCATGAAGTAAGAATGAAAATATTTTTTAAAGGTGTTTCTCTGTGTGTTTATGCAGAGGAAATCTGAACGCATAAAAGTAATAAAAAATGGAGAGAATATTTTACTGTAGGATATCGTTAACTGATTTTTAAAAAACATACCTAGAAATTTTCGAATAAACCTATGCTTTTAAATAAAAATTATGCTCCTACAAAGCCCAAGCAATTGAGCGAAACATGTAACAGTCAAGTAAATAATAACTGATTAAACAAAATTTTATGATCATGCATTTCCTTGAACGAGTCATTTTCTTTAAAAATGCAGATTTCTGAACTAAAATGCAGAGTCAAGTGAGTATCTTGAATGTGATGTATGCCGTCATCTAGAAATATTCATTCACTCACCAGCGTTTCTACATAATTGTTCGCGTCACTTTAAGGACTCTTCTCTATAGAGGGCATATATGGAAATAATCTACGAAAATTTAATTTCTTGCTTCCAACAAATAATTGTGAATTAATGTGTTGGAGAAACTGCAGTCTAACTAAATTATAATTTTTCCTCGGAGAGTTTTAGTTACAATTTAACTTATTCTTTTGCTCTTTCAAAACAATTGTTTTCGCATATTTGCTTTACTTTAACGAAATTATTTAAACGAAATTCATTATAAACGAAATAAGGAATCAAATTTCTCACCTAAGGGGACTGCTAGTTTCTCTCTTCCGTATCCGCTCTAAGCCATACAATTTTATAAGCCCTATTTGATATATAGAGGCAGAAAAGTTACATTTTTATCAGACTGAAATATTCTTGGCTCAGTGATTAGGTTTAAAACCTAATCATAATTCTATAATATATATATATTCTAAGATTTTTTAAATCTATATATCTTAAGATCTATATAATGTAATCTATATATCTCAAGATATAATCTATATATTCTTAAATCATAATCCTAATCATAATTAATATAATACATGTTTTCCGAAAGAAGAAGTCTCATCAGTACAAGCGGTAAGACCACTAAATACTTCAAAGACCATTCTGGACTCAAATCTCGGCGAAGGGCTTAAATGAATAGGAACTTCCATGAACTCCTTTAGGAACGTGAACTCCTTTAGGAAGTCTTCTCAAAGGCAGCAGATAGCCCTCGCGTGCTTTGCCGCAATGAAAATAAACCAAACCAACGAAAGAAGAATTGGAAGATTTGATACATTTATTAGTATTTTAATTCAATTATGTTTAAAAAAATCATTTTTTATGAAACCGATCTATTAATTAAAATTCTACAGCCACATTTCTGAATTACTCATGCATATATATCCGTGAATTAATTATTACGGATATGTATTGCTTAACAAGGATAATTAGGAATTGAATGTATTCGCACTTATCCAATTTACGATAATTTTCTTTTTACATGGTATCTCGCTACCTTCACTTCAGTTTTATGCTCACAGACCTTGAAAGGTTTGTTATTATAAAAATTAATTTTGTCTTTCACTTGTATCGCAATTGATTTCAGCTTTTTGAAGGATTAAAATAATCTTAGGGATATGGATGTAGTGGACACATAATGTTTAACCATAAGAAATATGAGTATTGCCGAGCCATGTTAATTATCAAATAACTAACTACCCTTCACAGGGTCCCACCGCCAGGTGTTGCTGTGTTTTATGCTGTGTTGCAGAGCTCCGTGCCTCTTAAGGGCAAGAAGTTCATTAAGTTTATGATTTCCTTTCTGAGATGTTTTTTCTTGATAGCATGTCTTATAAAAGGATTTATTTCAGTTTCTGAGTTCGGAAATGTTAGATGAAGTTTTAGCTGTGAGGGAGCATTTAAAAAAGTAGTGTTCAGGCTGGCCTCTTTCTCTACGTAAATAATCTTCAGGATGATGTTTACCCACATGAGACAGAATGGATAAAAATATGAAACGCTAAATCGTCATTTAGACAGTTTGTGTAGCTGGATGCTCTAGCTGCATGGATTTTTTAAAAGTTTAGCTTATTGATTGTTGCTTCTTTATTATATATGGCAAATGTACGACAGTAGGCATTGATTTGCTGTAGACATTCTAGGCTTAAACGGCTGAAAATGAGAAAAAGTACTTTTTGTTCTTTCTAGATTAGTGTTTTATGTAGTTTCCATAAACTAAGTTCGATTTGTGGAATTATTCACGTTTCAGAACATCTTCGTGATGAATTTCATAAAGACGGCGACTACAGTTTATTTTGTGCAAGAATTGGTAAATATTTATACGTTTCATAAGGTTTAGTTCATGTGTCAAAAGGTGATAGAATTTTAGGCTGAGAAAAATGGGTAAAATTATGTTTTGGAATTCTAATTTAAATTTAAATATTGGTATTGTTTAATATACCGATTGTAAGACAGGTGCCCGATAATAAAAAAATAAGAAGGAGAATTCCCAATAATGGAAAGCGAATATCCGTTAAAACTGTGTATAGAGCTTTTTTATTATCCTTGTATTGATTAATGGGTGCGCCATTTTTAAGGCAAAAACTGTATTGGTTTCGAGATATTTTATTTATGAAAGATAACATTACACAGTGCAGACCATTTGTTAGTTCGTTAAATACAAATGAAATGAATGAGAATTTCCTTGTAAATTTTACAGTAAACTTGGTGAAGTTTCCCTGGAGAGCCATGATGAATTGTAAATTAAAATAAAACGTGGCGAAAAATGCTGTTAAAAATTTTACGAAAAGATAGATGATAAAGAAAACAAAGAAAATTTTAGTAATTAGTGTTTAAGGATCTGACGACAAAACGTTTCTTGCTAGAATTTTTTCAGAATGATGTAGCAGAAAACGATTTTGTATTGGTATAGTCATTTGCCAACAAGCATATTTGAAGAATTCCAGATATTTTACGTTGTAATGAAGCTGTGGTCTTTCTCTTCAACCCTTGCAAGCGACTGAGGAGCCTTCCGATTAGAAATGAAAGAGATGAAAACAGCTGTCAGTTCATTTCAGATAATCTTCAAATTTTCTATGCTCTGAGTGTTCAATTAAAAACTACAGAAGTAACAGTTGGTTTATATCAATATTCACAGAGAAAAACGTGATTTTCAAGAATAAATCGGAGTTACATCAAACGAAAGCGCAGATATTACGAGTATGATGCTATGTCACGCTTATACGCAATTGGCTCTAAATCCTGCCACTTGGTGCAGTTTCACAGTTGACGTGATAACACGTAGCTATTTGTGCTATGCATACCAGAATAATTAGCAGCAATCCATAAAATTAAATGTACAATGATTTACATTAACATAGGAATTTATTTAAACAAGCTGATTATGAGCGCGGTGAAAACTGTATAGTTTCCGTAAGCAATAACAACGGGAGCTCAGAACAGCGACTGTTCAGACAAGAAGTCGATTGTGTAAGGGTTCTTTGGGACCAGTCTGTTTCTTCTCCACTCGAAACATGTTATATATGTTCTCATTTCTTTTGTTTATCCACTTGTACCTCTTCCGTGAGATGCAGATCCGGTGATCGCTACACTGACTTTTTCATTTAGAATCCTCACTTGATTAAAAATAAATTAATAAATAAATAAAAATAAATGAATAAATAAAAGAAAAAAAGAAAGAAAAAAAGAAATAAATAATCTGAAAGCTTTCAGATTTTAAATTACGTCCAAAGGGGCGTTTTTTAACGTTTTGTGTGTTACCTTTATTTATTAAATATCATGTTCTTCGCACTTAAACCATAAAATTCAGTTTAACAGCAATATAGCATAGTAAATTTAAAATGAGTATTTCTGATACACGCTTTAGATAAAAAGGCTTTCCCCCGCGGAGTGTTGCCATTACTCGCTTTTAAATTGTTTGAGTTTGTTCATCAAAAATTCGCTAAAGTTTTACAAAATATGAAATAGGTAATAAAAAAATTCCAAATTCGGGCTTCCAGATGCACATATTCGGGTGCAAACGTACGTTATGCAAAATTGGATGGCTCTAGGTACCGTTGTTTTATCACATTAGGGGAAATACATACATATATTTATGCAAAATACATATATACATATATTTATGCAAATTCTTCAATATTTAATTTCTTTAAATATAATACAGGGCTGCAATATTTTGTGGCAACAGTTTGAAAAGTGATTCAGACTTTTAACGTTTCCAATGCAAAATCGCAAAACGGAAACAATAGTCCTTCAGGGACAATGCCCCTTTGGACTAATAAAATAAAATAAAATAAAATAAAATAAAATAAAATAAAAACGGCTTAATATAACAAAACACAGAGAAATTTCTATAATTTCCCCTTCCGAAAGTCATATCTTTAAGTATTCTATTCGCGATGCAAGATGTTGCTTTAAACTTAGTATTAAGCAACGCCCAGCCAGGTAAAGGGAAGATACAGAATGACTGTAAAACGTTTTTGACAGTACGAAATGAGATTTTTTTTAATTAAAAAAATTGAAATGAGGCAAAATAGACGGTATTTCTCCCTTCTTCTTAGCATGTCTTCGTGGTGTAATGGCCAGCACGCTCGGCGCGTATTCGAAAGGTCCGAGGTTCGAGTCCGAGGGAGAGCATTCCTCATTTCTTTAGTTTCCTGCTTTAAAAAAATCCTAATGTCTCTGTAAAGATACCGATTGAAGAAGATAAGTTAACTAATTAAGAAATATTCTCAGAAACGATATGCTAAATGTGAGTTGCTTTGAATGATTGATTGATATAAGAAGAAGCATGCGGTGGCTATCTGCCAATGAAAAGATGAGCACGTGGAAGGCTGTGTAAGGAAAGCGGGTTGTATTCACATAAATGGGGAGGGGAGTCACGAAAACGCCTATTCAACTGGCTCGTTCGCCGGAATTTGTGCCCGTTTCAAACTGTAAAAAGTTAGCCTTCTTATACACTTCTCACTAATAGGTCCAGTTGTGAAGTGCTAAAATTTCTTTGAAAGAGACATACATTTAAGTGTTGGTGTTCTCAGAGATCTGACTCTGTATGCAAAAAAATTAGAAACTGTAAATATTTTGCTGGCATTTTTAAAACGTAAACACACTAACCAGGGTGAATCAATTTCAAAATTATAGCGAGTTCTGACTACATTTCTCAATTTCTTTTTCTAATTCCTAAACATTTCAATATTTCTCATTTAAAAAACGTACACTTCACTCTAGCAAAATTAATGATCCTAGGGATACGCAGATTAAAAATGCAAAGTTGGAATTTGCTCTAGAAACCACAGTAAAGAAGAGCAATAAAGCAAAAGTAACAATAAAATAATTAAATAATTAGAAGTACATCGCATCAGTTGTGAAGAGAAAGAGCATTTTTTAAATAAAAACCAAAAGGAATTAGTAGAAAAAAATTTAATAGTTTGCAGAAATGAACGAAAGTTTACTAGCGGAAGAAATGCTTGCTGTAGCGAGTTCTGGAAACAATGTAGCATTTCACATGATGTCTCTACTATTATTTGAAACTTCAATCTACCAGTATGAAAGCATCAAAGTTTAATAACAGTATTTTTTTCTTCTAATTTCACCGAACACTTGCTTCTATAGATTCATCGGAATTAGTCGAAACCATCAGTTATTTATCCGTCTCGTCACTGAGAACGTTGTTCGGGATGCACGGCAAAAGACCGATATCGCAACAGGGAGGAGGGAAGAAACATCAACTCATGTACAGCCAAACCCCCCCTTTCTAAGGAGACAAAACCACACTTTTAATTGCGGGCCTCCACTTAACCGTCCAGAGTGATGCTTAAAAAAGAGCTAAAATTGTTGTAAACGCTTAGAAGTTCTTTACAGTATTTATAGTTATCATTTCTCAGCAAACTGACACTCTTTTCATTTTATGACACACATTTCATATTTAGCCAAGAAGAAATACCGTACTATTTTCTTCAAAACTTTCAACATTTAAAGTTAAAAAAAAAAGGATTTTTAATAAGGAATGGCACTCTTCATAGCATAACATGATGGATTACATTTCTCTTTTTTGCTCAGGTTTAATGCCCAAGAACAATAATCTTCAGTTCTCAGAAAATTAATTTTACAAAAATTATACAATGCATACACGCATCGTTGCTGATACGGCATTAAAATGGAGTGAACAGAAGCCTGATTACCCCTACCTGTCACACTAATGGATTGGGTATCTGAGCTCACTTTTAGAGCTCTGGGTTAAACGGCTATTTGTCAAATTGTCTGGGAATTAGTTAACTGTCTAATCGCGGATTGTTTAAATGAATTTTTAAAGACAGAAATTACTGCAATTTGCTTTAACGGTTCAAATTGGTTAAAAAAACAGAATTGTGCACCAACAGGGTTTGAGGATTCAGACATACGGAGTTGTATCCATTTTAATTTATAAACCTTCAAGTTGGTTGAAATTTTAAAATTATGGTGCCAGTTAAACATCTTTTATTTTATTTTATTACATACAGAAAAAGTTTCATTCGTAAGCAGTCCTTAGGTAATACGATTTATACAGAAATATATAATCATACAAATGTGCAGAAATAAATTCATTTAGGTTTACTATTAATTTCTTTTTCATTTCAGATTATTCTCAAATAAAGATTTAAGATTCAGTACTTTAAATTTTCTTTGGTTCAAGCTTAAAAATCTGCAACTGGCTTTCAGAAGAATACCTTAATATTTGTTTTCGAAAATGTAAAATTCAATTTTGGTACCGCGTAACATTACTCTTAACTTGTGATCAATAACCAACTACGTTTTCGAATTTCATCTTTCTTAAGCATGAGATATAATTTAATTTTTTATGATTTAAATTTTTTATTTCATACTTAGTTATCTTGGAAATATAAAATAATTCCAGTAAATTACAAATTTTTCATGAAACAATCGTTTAATAAAAAACTTATTGTTGGATTGTACGCAATCTATTTCTTTGTAGCATAGTACATAACCAAACTCTACAAAGTGTCAGTCAAGCACTACAACTTCCACTGCGTTCACCGTAGCAGAACGATTTCATGAAGGTTGAAATGAGCTTAAATAAAACTGCAATCAACGCGAAATTTTAAATTTTCCGCTTATTGGCGCTACGATTTACGTGAATATTGTTTCCATCGCAAAACGTCCAAGTGAAGTTACGTGAATATTGTTCCATCCAAAGCAGAACGTTTGCTTACACAGTTTAATTTTGACAACTACTGTTTGAGGTATGAGGCAAATAGTTCTACGCAAGTAAGGAAATTTGTACATTATTCAGATTTTTGCATTAGCTACTATAGAACTGCAAAACAGATAAAAACATTTAAAAATCAGATAAATATTCCATGTAATTTTAAAGGAGCAAGAAGTAAATGGCTAATAAAATAAACATAGAAAGGCGTACATAAGTTAAATGAAGTGATTTCAGTGCAATTCTTCATGCAATTCAAAATTACATGTACCTAAGATGCCAATGCCTGAAAACTCGTTGTTTGAAACTGTTACAATTAACTACTAACATCATCTATTAAATAAACCTCAAATAATCTAATAAAGTCGTAGGCAGGATTATTTGAATTATGGCAAAACACACCGAGGCTACTTGCTAAAGGAAAGGGATTGATCCATGGAAAACTCTGGTTCGTATTCATACGGGAAAATTATCTAAAAGTCCCATGCACTCCACCTCTTCGTCGAGCTCGTGTCAAAAGTAGAATTTGGTTATGCTATGAATGACAAAGATCTGCCTTATGGCTAATAGCAATCTTGCAATTAGATATTCTCTTATATCTGCTATGCTTTAAAATATATTTAAAAATAAATTCAGTAAGACTGCAGTATTTTAAGATAAAATTCTTGTCTTAAAACCGTTAAAGGTTGTACAGCAAATCTACTTTCTGCTAAACGGCATAGTTACCATAACAGTTTAGCGCAACTGCCTGTAACTTTAAGCTGTTCTGACAGTTTACTCTTAGATATACACAACTCTAAACAGGAATGCGATGCGAAGGAATGTGCAGTGACCAACAGAAGCCTGCAGAACATTCCACATTTCCTACTGCGAATGTCAGCCGAAAACAATACGAAAAAACCATCGCGGAGGAAGGAACTCAAAAGAAAAACACCGTCATACAAAACATCGTGGGAGAAAATAAAGCAAGTAAAAAAAAGTTGCAGTTGCAAAATATTGTGATAGAATATGAAGCGGTGCAAATATTTATGAGTGTTTAAAACATCGTCGTGCAAAATATTGTGACAAACAATAAAGGGCATACAAATCATCGCTTGATGGTAACATTGCAGAAATACATTGCCTGACAATAAAAATTTTAGGTGAATTTTCCCGTAATGATTTGTGGTACAAGAAGCATGTAGCAGAAGTAAGCAGAATATAAGTAAACAGAAGCAAGTGACCTCTATATTGCATATTTTGTATTTAACCAGGGGCGTATCCTGAGTTTTCATAGAGGATATGTTGCTAAACACCAAATTTAAAAAAAATGTGTTTATGGATGTAAGTTAGAATTACATGTATTCGAAAGTTGCCTACAATATTCGGGCATTAATATATAGTTAAATGCTAAACAGCATATAAAATAATGAAATACATGCAATAAAAATTAAAAATTCACCAGATTTGAAGTCGTTCCTAGAGTCATAATTCAAGTTTGCTTGATTAATGCATTTTATTTCCAACTATAATCAGTAAATAAAGTATGCTAATCAATTATTAATTCATCTAACGCCAGATAAAAGTTTAATTCTGGCGCAGTGAATGCTGATGTCGGCAAAATCAGTGACTCGGTGTTTTAAATTTCACTTACCATGTTAAGAATACTGATGGTATTTACACACGATATAAATATATATAATAAGTTTATTTTTAGTCTCAAGAGTGAAACAGAGAACATTTAAGTTCAAATATTTCGTGAGACTTATGTTGGATATATTTAGTAAAATTTTGGATAAATTAGAACTAAAAGAAAGAAATTTCTCTGCCTTCAAGAAAGTTCGCAGATTTGCTTAGTTTCTTGGATATATTACACATTCACAATACAGATAGATGATTTAACTGATAGATTGTAACTGGGGCTTTTCCAAAGTAGACCCTAAACGTCTTAACTGCTATTATCACTGCTAACGTTTCCCTTTCTGTCGCCTTTGGGTCTGACCGAAAATTTTTCTGAAAAATGTCAATGGGTGCCCTTTTTGAGTTAAAACAGCACCCACGGCGTAATCTGAAGCATCAGCCGCTATCTCTAAGTCTCGTTCCGGGTATTTTAAGTATTTTAACACTGGGGCATTAGTCATTAATTAGAGCTGTTTTCAATTTTTCGAAAGCGGTGTTTGCCTCCGCTGTCCATGCAAACTTGGATTTCTTTCGTTTTAAAACCAACAAAGGTTCAACAATATTGGCAAAAGTTAGAATAAAAGAAAGATAATATGAGCACATGCCAATAAAAGATGAAAGTTTTTTCGCAGTATTTGGCGGAGGATAATTTTTAATTGCTTTTATTTTAGAATTCTCAGTTTCGATACCCTTAGCTGAGATTGTGTATCCTAAGTATCGCAATTTCTTAGTTGCGAATTTACGTTTTGCGGCATTAATTGTTAAACCTGCTTCTTTTAATAATGAAAAAACTTCGTGGAGGTCTTCCACGTGTTGTTCAACAGTGTCACTAGTTATGATAATGTCATCGAGATAAATGAGAGTGGATTTTCCTAGGACGGGACGTAAAATTATGTTCATAGCGCGTTGAAAAGTTGATGGGCCCCGCAAAGTCCAAACGGCCATGCGTAAAAATGCATAAGTACCCGGTTTTGTAATTAACGCTGTTTTATTTACATCTTCTGGTTTCATGGCTATTTGAAAGTAGCCTGAAGTAAGATCAAGAGTGGTCATATATTTTGTAGACCTAATTTTCCGTATTATTTCTTCTATTACCGTTAAAGGGTAAACAGGGAATTAGTCATGCTATTAAGTTTTCTGTAATCGATCGCAAAACGATAAGCTTTTGGATCCGAAGGGGGCAAGTTATTTCTCTTTCTGCATAGCACAACTGAGCTAGCATATTTACTATTGATGGGAATAATTATTTTATCCCTTAACATTTGTTCTATATGATGTTTCTATTATTGTTTCTTTCTCCTTATCATATCGATAAGGTTTTGCTTTACAAGGCTAGCTTGATTTTAGTTCTATCGCCATTTGTATATTCCCTGTCTTCTCAGAAAATAACGTGTTAAATCTACTTACGAGTTCTTCCAATTTGCCCCTTTCACCTTGTTTTAGAAGTTGGAAATTGATGTCTGGAACATTTACTTCTTCCACCACCTTAGGCACCCTACCCAAGAAAGTAGAAATTTATTGTGTCGTTCGCCGCCTTGAGAAACTCTGTACCTAAAATTACATTTTCTTGCGAATTTCTAACAACAGAAAATAAAACTTTAAAAACTTCGTTTTTTACCTGAACGTTCAAGCGATAGCTTTCCGACACATTCGCAAACTTTCCCTTGTGCGGCAACTATTCCTGTGGTACAATTTTTAAACAATCTTATTCTTCGGATGTTTCTATAGTAGAATTTTGGGCTTAAAAATTTCCTTCCGCGCCGTTGTCCACGAGTGCTTCTACGGGTACGTCGTTCAAAAGAACCTGGATTACCGATAGTTGGGAATTCTTGACTACCACGGTATTTGCATACAACTTAGAGGGATTTTTCGGTGCACAAGGGGTCTGAACCCTCAATTTCTCAGGCCCCTCTATTCGTTTAAATTCGTTTCTCTTCCTGATGTTTGTTGAGTGCCCTAACGGTCTTTGGCTTTACCGTTTTCATTCTTGCTTGTTGACGGCGTGGTTAGAAAGCGTTTTCTTCCGTTGTATTTGTTTCTTTCTGCGGCTGGCTGTCGGGAGAACTGCTGATGGTAACTCTGGGTAGGAAATCTCGAATTTTCCGCTATCCGCCGATTCTGAAACTTTACGGCTAATTCGAATAGCTCTTGCGGCGTTCATGGGTTTCTCAGCTCCACGAAATCTTGTACTGCGGGTTATAATCTTGGTAATATAATTTCAATTACTTCGGTATCGGGCTTCCTTCCATATAGCATATTCACTAGTTTGACTTTACGCAGGATAAACTCGGTATGGTGTTCAACGTTCCGTTGGTAAAAGCTGTACAGTTCGGCTTTAAGTTTCTCAAGATCCTTCACGATAGGGAAGGCCTTTAGGAGTGCCGCTTTGAAATTTTCAAAATTGTAGGTGAGGCTTCCGACTTCCCCAAGTAAGAATTTTCCAATCCCTTTCCACTGAGACTCCTCCTGTCCTTGGAGGGCACTGGAGGCGATAGCTACTTTTTGTCTTTCTGGTACCGGATACAACTGAAAGTGCTTCTGAAGTGATTCCAGGAATGAAGTGACGGAGTTTTTACCTTCGAACACCACTCCTGGCTTAATAGCTGCTCTCATCATCTGTATTAAAATGTCGAATCCATCCAATGGGCTCGTCACCATCGGGTCTACGACTTCTGTCTCTTGTAAGGACGATTGTCCGTCCTGATTATTGGCCATTGGATCTGAGTAGGGTGTTCGGGCGCCAGATGTAAGGTTCTACTGTCTATCTGTTGTGTAAAATCTGCACAAATAGTGATTGGACCAAAGAAGGGTTAAAACTGCCCTTTATTAACCTCTTTAAATTATGTGCAATGCGTCAACTTGTCGCTAACATACTAAGCCGCAACTTGAGCGGCAATTGAAACAGTAAAATCAAACTTAAAATTGGAGATATTCACAAGTAGTAGAATTGCACTACAGGGCTCATACAATCCTGTATCCTACAGCACGTAGATGAGTCTAGTGGTAGCAAGATAATAGCGATTAAGCCACGTCTAGCCACAGT
Source organism: Stegodyphus mimosarum (assembly GCA_000611955.2). Classification (NCBI taxonomy): domain Eukaryota; kingdom Metazoa; phylum Arthropoda; class Arachnida; order Araneae; family Eresidae; genus Stegodyphus; species Stegodyphus mimosarum. The sequence continues at coordinate 711,305 of KK121640.1, read as the reverse complement.
AACTGCTAAGCGAAAGCTTGCGTATAAGCATGCACAGAAATTTTCCAGACTCTCTCTAATTTTCCCTACTGGAACGTCAATATTTAAACTGGTATCCCACTGGTAGAATTTGCATTTCTTAAGAGCTACCAAATTTAAATATCCTGTCCTTGACAATTAGGGGAAGGAAGGCTTATAGGAAAGTAACTTAAAATTAAATTTACCTGGTTATTTAAAATAAATATAAATCCCTACAAAGTTAATAAAGTAAATAATGAATTAAAATATCGTAAAAATTAAATGAAAAGGAGTCAATTAATAACAAATTAACATAAATTCGATAACATTAAGTGAAATAATTAAAGAAATGAAAAGTAGGTTCATAATAATAAGACAAGATACTGAGAATAAAAGGTAGGTTTTCTTTTTCTTATTTTTTTTTCCAAATAGCCGGACGCATACGTCTCACGTATTTGTTGAGAATAGCCGAACCAATCATTTACGCGGCCGTCTGATCACCGAGGATGTTTTACAGGGTACACCACCAGGGATGATCTTATATTACGCTGGCGAGAAGGCGTAAGAACATATAAATAAATAATTCTTACCTGGGAATGGAAGTCTTACTTTGCCATTCAGATTAGTAGTCTGCCTTCGCTAACTGCTATACAGTCCAGTGGACGAATCAGACAGAGGAAAACAAAAATACACTTATATCACAATGGGGATGAAAAATATTTTTCTTCACACTGAGATATATGTGTATTTTTATTTTGGCTTCTAATATGTTTAAACACATTCTTACCAAATGAATAGAGCCCATTAAAACTTCTTTTTGGATTCGCATTTTTACAAGTCGGATTTTTTTCCTCAGCTGCAGAAGTTTTCCCACGCAGTTTGGTCTTTCTATGGAAATGCAATACTTTATTCTGTTTCTAGTACTGATGTCAATTTTATTAACTGCTAAATAAAGTATAACATTAATATTTTACGTTAGTAGCATTTTCCTTTAATATTGAAATTCAGGTGTATAACGAAGTTTGTCTGATTTGAAGCTCAAGTGCGCTCTGGCTAGAATTATTTACTTCACTTAAAAAATTGAGAAGCAACGGAAACGGACGTTGCTTGAATTCAAGTCTTGATCCGAGCGAAAAGATTCATTTCTTAAAATAGATACTAATAACACACTGAACTTGTTAGATTCATAACTTAGCAAATGATCACGGTAAAAGAAAACCTTTCTTTATATCATAAACTTTTAACTAATTAGTTTTCTTGTTTATGTAGCTTGAGTATGTCTAGTATTTTTACTCTTATATTTACTGCACATGCCAGTTCAGTTTTATTATTTAAAATAATTTTTATTTTAAATAATAAAACACAATCAAAATCGAAATATCGTTTGAATTAAATTTAAAAGCTCCTCCGTTTCATCTTCAGAAAGGTTTCAAATTTCTAAAAAATAGAAGATGTTTCACTTAATACTACAGGCTTAATGCATTACCACGCAGATTTCTCAAAGAAGCTCAGAAATAATAGTAAACATATATAAAATAAGCCAACTTTAATTAAACAAGTTTAAGCAAAAGTAAAGAACTTTAAATTTCAGAAAAGTCTGAAGCAAAAAAACTCGCCGTTGCATAACAGCAATCCTTAAAACGTAATATAAATTGCGCTAAATTCAGTGCTTAAATAACAAACACTCATTTTTCTTGCCTGAATGCTACGCTGAGGCAGCATGTAATTATGGAAAAACTTGTCAAGCATCTCACGCTGCGCGGGAGAAAAGGAGGAATAAAAATTTTCCTTTGTTCCTCTCGAAATATTTATTTTATTAACGATTCTGGCATAATGCACATGCAAAAGCAGAATTAAAAAATACACAACAACACGCAACTTGTTCTATTTAGAACTTTTCACTCTAAATAAATTCGATGACGCAGTGCTAACTGTATATTTAAAGTAATTAATAAGGATTTTATTATACGAATCAGTTAAAAAAATTAATTCTTTTTACACATATTCAAATTTATAATCATACAACGCATGCATTGCATGCTCTGAGACGACGTCTCTATTTTTAACTAATAAATGTTTACTGAAGTTTACTTAAAACTTAAGCATTAAAAATCTGGGAATTAGTAAAAATTAATAGCAGTTAATAGAATTTTAAACTTATGTTGCTAATTGGTAAATGTCGTGATTTAACTAACCTTGTACATAAACATTTATTAATAGATTTATGAAAAATTTAGGATTTAAAAGATTAGGAAGAAAAAGATACATAATTTTATCTTTTACTTGAAGCAAAATTATTTAGTATATAGAGAATAACACCTAGCTTTTCAATTACAGCACACTTCTTTCAAAGGATAAAAATATCAGAGATGACATGGGATAATTAGTGATTTTATCATGAAATGCTAGAATATATGAGATAGAGAGGAAGCATCAACAATATCTCTATAAGACTCTTTCTCCTTGAAACAGTATCACTATAAAGACTGAATAATGGCCATGAAATTACAGAGAGTAAGCTGAAAAGTAAAAGACAGCCGGGACACCTCGAAGTCAACACACTCGTACTCTCTCTATGACTAATAAGGAAATCAAGTATTTTATCTTAATTTATAGTAAAGTTTATGAATGAATGAATGAAATTATATAAAAATATCATTTAATAAGAGTTTACTTTCAGGGTTTAGAGAGAAAAAGAAAAATTGAAGTCGATTTCTGAAAAAAAAAAAAAAAAAAAGAAACTGTGTAACTTTAATATTGACTTACATACCATTTTATAATGTCGCTTATACTTGACTAGAACTTTTTCTTAATTTCGAAAATATTATCACTGTTATTTAATTATTAATTCATTCATTTAATTATTCCTTTTCCTCATATAATGTTTTACAAATCTTATGCTTTCGCTAGTTAGAAAAGGGTGATATAAAAATGCGCCATAACAGTGGTCTCAGACTGGCTGCCGAGCCCACCAGCGGTCGAGCGGTAAAATCTCTGAACACTAGTAGTTCCGACCTTGGTTCGATTTCAAGCGAACGGGCTGGGTGCATGGGCGTTTTCCCAGTGTGTAAAGTGTATACAAGCCAGCATTCCTTAGAAAGTCCTTCACGAAGGCATCCTTTCCCTTAGGCAGATAGCCGTAGTGAGTTTTGCTGTAATCAACTAAACCGGAACCAAACTGACTTCTTGCGGGCTACCCCGAAGCAAATTTTATGCCGCCCACGAACACATTTCCTGTAAATAAATTCGCATTATTATGACATTAAATATGATAGCAAGAATTTGAGGAAAGGTTTAAGATTTTAAAGATTTTGACGCCAATTTTACATTATTTTACTACTATGAAAAAGGAAACCGGGTAAAGTCTCAGAATATCTACAAATGGAGTTAATTAATTTACAGTGTGATATAAATGTGATTCGAAGAATTGAGAAGATAAATTCTCTCTGTTACGATTTTTTGCAATAAGAATAATTGCTTTATTTGGAAAAGCATTTTCACGTGAACAATTTTTCCGAAGGTGAGAATTAATAACTTTACAAAGAAAACCAGACTGACCGGAAGAGCATCTACAATTCGTGATGAAATGTGATTTAAAGGAGAATTGAGAAAATAAATTCCCTCTGCTACGATTTTTTTGCAATAAGAATAATTGTTTTATTTGGAAAAACATTTTCACATGATAAGTTTTTCCGAAGGTGAGAATTAATAAGTTTACAAAGGGAACCAGACTGACCGGAAGAGCATCTACAATTCGTGATGAAGGTAGTTTCTAGCTTAATATCCTTCAGGGTTACAAACTTTATCAAAATCGAAACACTATGAGGTGTTGCAGCTGAAGGTTGTAGTGAAAGATGTAAATGTTTTTAATTAGCTACATACACGTGCATCTATTTTTTGTATGTGTGAAAGAAAAATTTAATAAATAAAAGAAAGTTAATAGGTTAACATGATATATTCTCTCAGATCTAGTACCACTGAAAAGTTTTCGTAATTTGTTTCATTTCCATTTAAGATAAAAGCAAGCTATTTAGTGGTTCTGAAGATATTAGACTTATTCAAAATAAATACCACTCTGAAAATTTCATATTTAGCTGTCAGAGCCTTTGATATACAATGTGTAACTAACAGAAATTTCTTTCAAATGGCAAGCTTTAGATTTCAGGCAAAAAAAAAATGTAAACTGGAATTTTTTCTTTTGCATCATTATTATTACTGCTTATGTACGCTTTGATAACTATTATTTTGTAAGGTTATACTGTCTATCTGTTGTGTAGAACGTGGAGAAATATTGATTGCACCGAAGAAGTGTTAAAACTTCTCTTTATTAAACTTTTAAAATTATTTACAATGCGTCAACTTGACGCTAACATACTACGCCTCTGTTTGGGCGGTAACTAAAACAGTAGAATCAAAACTCAAAATTGGAGATATTCACAAGTAGTAGAGTTAAACTACAGGGTTCATACAATCCCGTATCCTACAGCACGTAGATGAGTCTAGTGGCAGCAAGATAAAGCTATTAAGCCACGTCTAACCAGCAATAGCTGCTAAGCGGAAGCTTGCGTATAACCACGCACAGGGATTTCCCGGACTCTCTCTAACTTTCCTTACTGGAACGCCGATATTTAAACTTTTTCTCCCACTGGTAGAGTTTGCATTTTTTACTGGCGCTACCAAATTTAAATATTCTGGCACTGACAATTAGAGGAATGAAGGCTTATAGGAATTAGTAAAGTAACTTGAAAATTAAATTTAACTGGTTATTTAAAATAAATATAAATCCCTACATTAGTAAATAAAATTTAAACTTTAGCTAAAAAAATTATTTTGGTAACAAAATTAATTTCATTTTGGTCTTCCCCTCCCCCTCCAAAACATTTTTGATTTTTTTCAGATTGTGCTTTGGGTTCGCAATTTCAGCTTGAGATCACTTGTAGATGAAGTTTACTCGCGTTCCAAGTTTGATAGCTTTTGGTAATTTGGATCTACAAATAGGAGATACAAAACATAATGCAAAATAAGCGCAAACCGGTTGCTGGATTTAAAATTCATAAACGTTCACCGAACTTCTGTAGTTTGGTCTTTTGGGCAACTGATTGCTGTGGCATTGCTTTTGTAGTTTGCATTCTAGGCAATTATTTGTGATATTACCTGTGTAGTTTGCCTTCTGGCAACTGATTGCTGTGGTAGTTGCTTTTGTATTTCCTAACAAATGGGTCTGAACTGAAAAATAGAAAGACTGGAAAATAATTAAGGTTTGTGTGAGAATTTACACTTTATTCTACTATAAATGCTCCTGAAGATTCTACAATGTTTAACCCATGAGAAAAGAATAAATTCACAACTTTCAGAAGTCGTAATTACGAGATTGCGAATTAAATTTCTGAGGTTTCTGAGAATATTACAGATATGTACGTAAGTGATGCCTAAGGTTACCGCGAATTATAACACACGAATCATTTTGAATGTTTCTTTAATTTTACAAACTATCGTAAATTATATGAGTAATTATAAATATATCGAGAAAATTTGTAAAACATCTATAGCTTACACGTTTTTGAAAAATTCCTGAATTAACTTATAACCTCTAATCTAGTATCAAAAGACTGCTTTCTACTTATTTCAATCATTCAATTTCTTTTTTAATCTTACTAACAACTGTTAGTTTTGACAAAATTTATAAAAATGTTAGCATTAGTTGCCCTTTCTACCTTTATTCATTTACGTACCTCTTCTTTCACAGGACTTTACTCCCTACTTCTTTGAAGCAATCTTATAATAAGATTCGCCTCAATAAAGTCATGTGTACAATAATCCTTTTTTTTTGCTTTGGAATCACGTAAGCCCTGACTGTCTTGCGATTCCACATTTTTTTTCTCTCACATCATTACATAGTTCATTTAAGCTATATTTATTTGCATTGCGCTGACTCCAAAAAGCTTTTAATACACTTTAATACTTTTCGATACGGAGAATATTAGATGATATTTGGACAACTATTACAAGGAAATAAATAAATAATATAATAGTATTATATCTCATTAAGCAGATATGTATTGGCAAATCTATCTTTAAGTCATCCTTCAGATCATCATTTATATTTTCTTGTAAAGAAGAAGACAAAGCTATGGTGTTACCAAACGCATCGCAATTTTATCCTATTTTTAAGTTGTTCAACCCTTTTGACTGACAGATTAGAGTAACTGAGATATGAAGTGGGTTGATAACCTAGGAACCTGATGACTTCATACTTCCTATGTATACAAAAGAATTTAAAAAAGTGCACAAATACAAGTTGAATTACCAGATGGTGGCATTTATCGAGCAATAACTCCAAAAATATTTTCCAGCACTTGACCTCTGTTCGGAGTTCATCAATGTTAAAAAGCTACAATTTACGCGAGTCTTCCTTGTTTCTTCATTAAAGGGAAATCATCTCGATAACATGCTGGCATACTCTTCCTCCTGCCTGAGTTGGAAATCCGTGAAGATCACGTTCAAGCTCTACTGGTGCTTTTGTTCTCGGGCTGGCAAACAAATTTCACCTTCTGCTGCCTGAGCTTCGAGCTCATTTTGCTTAGTTGTTTGCATTCGGATTTTATTTTACCGAAGTGCATTTGAATTCATTTCAGAAGAGCAGTAATTCTAAGGTGGTAATGGTACATTAGCATGGACCCGGAAATTCCATGCGTAAGGATTTTTTTTATCTTCCAACATATATCCATTTTTAAGTGTTTAATCGATTGTTTATAAATGAATTATTGCAAATATACAAATTAACCGTAAACTTTAGAGGCCGTTTATTCGGTGCTTAGGTAGTTCCATTATAATTTTACGAACAGAAAAGTGAATATTAAAGCAAAGAACAGAAAGCCAACAAGATCATTCAAATGAAAATGCATTTCTATGCAGCTATGTTTTTATTTTATAAACCTTGTTTCAAGATTTTAGCCTCGTTGGAGATTTTTATTTTTAACCAGTATCTTTTTTCATCTCTTTTAATTGGAGAACAGCCATAGCTCCTAGGTAAAAAGTTACATTATAAAACTGCTTGAGACCTCTTGAATTTTAATCATGTTTTCGGGTGCCACTGCTGCTGCTAAAGGCTATCATTTCATTCCCATTTTAAGCTTTAAAACTTGGAGAGCAATTATATTGTGGTGTACCCTTTTATTTAGCACTCAAATGTGGGTAACCTTTTACACCGATAAGCGAATAATCGCTTGAGTGTGTGAACAGAGAAGTAAGACTCAAAAAGGGTTAATTACTCTTTATTTCTCAAAATAAGGATTAACACATTCGGCTCCTATCTCAGAGCGTACAGCACAGACTCCACTTGGGCTTGAACTTAAAGTAATCAGAATTGAAGCTTAAGTAATGCGTAACTATATAGCCGAAGCTGTCAAGATTCTAAGTAGTTGGCTCCTAAATCTCAATTAGGTAAGCGAAGCTATCAACGGCCTGCAGTACGGCCGAGCGTAGCAATAGCTTAGAGCGAGACGCAGCCGAAAGGCAAACGCTCGCTAGTCAGAAACTCTGGCTCTCTAAAGAAGTCAGTGAAACTTCGACTTAAATACTACGCTTACACATTTGCGTTAAAAGCGATTCTAACAACACAGTCTGGTAGGAAATTGTAAGCTGAAAATAGAAAGGATAGAAAAGTGGCATTAACTAAAGATAACTGTTAGAAACTTAGGATAAATCTTACAAGATATTGTTGCGTGCGTACGGGTTCGTTATGGATTGAATGCACAAGTCGTTAAAAGTTAGCAAAAGTTTATTCTTTCCACAAGAAATAAATCAAAATGCTGAAATATTTCTTCAGAGATATTCGTACAATATCGCAATATCTCAAACGTTTAGCAAAACTCAATTCAAAAACAGAGAAACTAATTCTATCTCACAGCGAAATCGCTACAATCAATAACAGCATTAAGTAAAGAAAAACAGCAACAGCAACAACTACAATTGAGATGAGGTGTTTAAATTCAGCTTTTATAAGCTTTTCAATTAGCACGAGATCATTCTTTTACTTTCTCGATTTTTCTGGATTACAAAAGCAATTATGAGATATTTGTTTATTAAATATTAAATGCTCGCGCTCTTGTACTTTTACTTTTCCGGCTCAGCTTTCTCTTACAATTCGTCACGCACTGCCTTGCACGGGAAAATAAAATAATTTTAATTGCAATTATAAATAAATAGCCAAATAAATATGAAATCTGTAACACTGCCCTCTTCCCAAGGACTGCACGTCCCGGTCAGTACAATCCTTGGACAGGAAGCCAACTCACAACCAAGGCATCAATACAATAATAAACATCACGTCACAATAACAAAATAAACAATAATTGCAATAAGTAACTTTCAGCAAATCAAATACGATCAAACTCTAAATACAATTCAAATACTATCAAATGCTAAATGCAAATACTATCAAATACAAATACAATAAAATACTATCAAATACAAATACAATAAAATACTATCAAATACAAATACTATCAAATACTAAATACAAATCAAATACTGACAAATACTAAATGCAAAAAGGACTATGATCTTATATTATTTACAATTATATACACTACGTACTATGGCCATAGTAATGAAGTACCCTGTCGTAATGGCCGACTTTAGAGTTTGATGACTTACGGATTCGAACCACGACGTCATTCAGCCTGTTTAGAACTGTGTACGGACCATCCCTAGGTGACTGTAGTTTCGGACAGAGTCTATTCCGTCGAGTTGGATTCCACAACCACACCTTGTCTCCTTCGTTGAAACGATGGCCAGTAGCTCTCGTGTCTTTAAATTGTTGAGCTAAATCCTTCCGAATGATGGTAATATTAGCTCCTGTATCGATGGTTATATTGCAAGGAACTCTATTGAATTGTCCCATGATGAAAAGTCCGTTACTGCTGCCACTCACTGCATAAATTTGAAGTGCTTTAAATTGGAGATTTTCATTATCTGGCAACCTCCGCCCGGCTAAATGGGGGTGTTCTGCAGTTTCTTCGTATGTGGCCTTCCGCACCGCATTTCCAGCACTTTACGGTCGGTTTCTTGTCATCAATATTCCGTGTCAAGGCATTCACTTTTCTGGTTAAATCGTCTAGGCGAGCAGTCATTTGATCCACTGGTTCTTGTCTGTGAGCAACTCTGATTGGGTAGCGGTCTCTACGAGTGGCTTGCTGGGCTGCCTCGAATTTCATGGCAAACACCAGAACACTTTTGAGGTCCTTCACATCAGCCATTCGCAGTGCTTTCTGTATTTCAGGATCCCGGATGCCGTTGATGAAGTACTGCAGGGACAGGATTTCCCTCGTTTCTCTCGGACACTCCGTAAAGGCGAGATGGGACAGCCTTTCAACATCCGTAGCGAGCTCTTGGAGTGTTTCGCTGGGCTTTTGTTGACGGAATTTGAATTGAAGCCTAATGTAGTCTTTCAAACATTTCTCCCCGAAGCGCAGCTCCAATGCGCCGGATAGAGCTTCGAAGTCTAGTCTCTGGTTTTCGGGAAGAGTCTGCAGGATATCCGCTGCATCTCTCTCAGCGAAGCGGCGAGATGACAGGCATTAGCTTGGGAATCCCATCCATTCGCATCCGCAACTATTGAAAATTGTGTTTTATAAACTTACCAAGAGGTCTTCCCATCATACGTAGATAGCTTCATGGAGGGACGAGCAGGCATGGGTAAAAATTTAAATCCATCAGAATTGCTTCCTGCTGTCGCTATGCATTTGTTTAAGGTGTCAACTTCTTTGGCGACGCCAGCAGAAACCCTCTCTTCAATTTGTTGGTCGATTTGTTCTTGGACGGTAGAAACTCTTTCTTCAATTTGTTGTTCGATTCTCCGTTGGACTTCCGAAACTCGTCCTTCGATTCTTTGCTCCACAGCACAAACTCTCACCTCTATTTGTTCTTTCACAGAAGAAACTCTTTCTTGAATTTCTCCAGTTTCACTCTTTTACTATTCTCCCTTCCATAGACTCAAATTTGTTTTCTGTTATACAGGTAATCTCTTCTTTAACAGTTTTCATCTCTTCTTTAACGGGTTCTTGACCAGCTTTAATTTCTTCTTTAAATGATGCTTGGGAAGCTTCCTTGGAATGCAGCAAAAGCAGTGACGAGTTGTCTCAATTGTTCTTCCATAGCTCTAGTGAAAGGCATTCAGCCCCACTCCTGACACCAAAAATTGTTGCGTGCGTACGGGTTCGTTAAGGATTAAATGCACAAGTCGCTAAAAAGGTAACAAAAATTTATTCTTTCCACAAGAAATAAATCAAAATGCTGAAATATTTGTTCAGAGATATTCGTACAATATCACAATATCTCAAACGTTTAGCAAAACTCAATTCAAAAACAGAGAAACTAATTCTATCTCACAGCAAAATCGCTACAATCAATAACAGCATTAAGTAAACAAACAGCAGTTCGCTTTAAACAGCTACAACTACATCAGAGATGAGGTATTTAAATTCGGCTTTTACAAGCTTTTCAATTAGCACGAGATCATTCTTTTACTTTCTCGATTTTTCTGGATTACAAAAGCAATTACGAGATATTTATTTATTAAATATTAAATGCACGCGTTCTTGTATTTTTACTTTTCCGGCTCAGCTTTCTCTTACATTTCGTCCCGCGCTGCGTTACCCGGGAAAATAAAACAATTTTAATTACAATTATAAATAAATAGCCGAATAAATATGAAATTCGTAACAATATTTATTACAGCCGGGAAACATAACGAATCACCGATGCTCTATGCGAGATTTGAACTCCGGACCTTTCGATTGCTAGCCGAATGTATCTCTAGTTACATACGAAGGCATGCAGTAAGAAGGAGAAAATATTTACATTCTTCTCCACTTAAAAAACAACTGGGGAAGGAGGGACACAGTAACTAAATTCAGGTGGTCACGAATTGTCATCCACCACATTTTACGTTGGGCGTCACTGATGAGCCATTAGGTTTGTCGACGCAGGAAACACGAAAAATGTCTGGTGATCTCGCCAGGATTCGATGCCGGACTTAATGATTCTATTCGGACGTACTTTGAATTACAACACGAAGGCACATGGTAAGGACGGAGAAATCACCTTACAAGCTATCTTATAATGTCAAATTAATAATTTTGTCCACTTAAGAACTTCTGGTACTGTGATAAAATGAACCTTCAAAATTCTATTCGATTATTAATAGAAAGAGCAACATTTTGTTAGCATTAAATTACCTTTGAATAATGATTTTCCGTAATATACAATAAAAAATAAATTTCCAAACTGCTTGGAATATTTTGAACTGAACACATTAGTTATATGACATTATCACAAATTTCTTTAATAATCAAGCAATTAACAGAAGTTGTGTGTCACCTGTGTAAAAAGCGATGAAGGATTGACTTTTAATAATAGGTTAAGTTGTTTAAGCAATAATAATGCACTGAAGAAACGTTTTATAATCTCATTACAAAATTTTACGGAAAGGATATCATGGAGTTCAATTTAAAATCTTATAGCTTACTTTATAGCAAATAAACAACAATATATTTTTTTTTCAATTTCAAAGTTTTGAAATATAAAGGGGCTTTAACAAAAACTTTTTAACTTTTATATTCGATGAATATACGAAACAACCACTAAACATTAAGACTTTGTTTACATCTCAGTAAACTAAACTTTCTCTTAACATCCTTCATGAAATAGTTAAAAGGTTAATCTTTGTCGCCAAACTACTATCTGACTAATGAACAGGCTTTATTGCATCTGTTTACCCTATTTGTTCCTTTAGCATTCTTGATACATCCAACATCGTACCATTTTTATCCATATCCGTAAATTTTTATCATTACTAGCGAAGTACACTTTTAAACTAGCTCTTTTTATACCCAAATATACTACTTGTACTCTACTCATTGTATTTGTATTCATCTAAACTCAAGAAAGGTGCTTTCATGGAGTTCCGGTGAGTTGTTGCTTCTATCCAGAGGAGGACGTGGAACGAATACTTGCTCACCTCTCTTAGTCAGCAGGTGTCCCGTCCTCTGTCAACTATCAACAAACTATCACGCTTTTCAATCCAGCGTCTGACTCATACATTTTTTTAATGTCAAAATGTATCAAAATATCTGGTATCTGTTTTACAGGGTGTTTATAAAGTCCCGAACCCATTTTGATGTTTAATAACTCGTAAAATAATAAAGATAGAATAAAATTAATAACATAAATGGTTAGACAGATTCAAAACGTTTGATGACTCTTGTCAATGAACTTCCACGTGTGCCCCCTTCGTCGCACGGAGAATATCAAGCCGATATTCAATTTCACGCCAGGTACCAGAAAGCATGTCGGCATCCACAGAGGCTATTATGGTTGTAATTCTGGCTTTTAGGTCATCAATGTTCGACACTCTCTTCCTGTAAGCGTTGTTCTTTACAAATCCTCAAATGAAAAAGTCCAGCGGCTTTATATCAGGTGATCTGGGTGGCCAAGGAATTGGACCTCCTCGCCCAATCCGTCTTACTAAATGGTTATTCAAAGACCCACGAACGATGGTACCCAATGAGGTGGTTCACCATCTTGTTGCAAAAAGACATGTGGCTGAAGCTCTTCTAGATGTGGAAATACGAAGTTTTCCAACATGTCTAAGTATACGACTGATGAGACCGTCTTTTCTGTAAAAAAGAAAGGCCTAATGCCTCGATCGTGATTAGTCCACACCACACATTAACCTTTGGGAAATCCCTTTGTGCTTCACGGTATTCATGGGGGTTGTTCACAATAGTTGCCAAAACAAAAGACAGAAAAATGCAACTAATAAGCAGACAATATTTAGAAAAGTACAGATATTTAGACTGGAAAATGAAATTATCTGAAATTAACCACACGCGCAGACGATATTTACAAAAGTAAAGATATTCAAACTTGAAAAGGAAAATATATAAGTTATTCCATCAATAAATGCCATAAGTTTGTTTATATCTTCATTATTTTATGAGTTATTAAACATCAAAATGGGTCCGGGACTTTATAAACACCCTGTACTTAATATGATATATTCAATGAATGTACTGTTTTATTCCTTTTCTGAAAAACAAAAGGCAAGAGCTTGAAAACAAACCTTTTATTTGAGTTCAATTTTAAATAAAATGCAATCATCAATATTTGCTTTAACTGTAAAATTTAACGTATAGACAGCCGCTTATCGAAACTAATCTGGAGAAAAGAATTATTATTATGCGCTTACACTGAGAATATGTCAAACACATGGTGAAAAGACAACATGACGAAATGAATTCCCATATATGCCTCATTTAACTTTTCTTGATGTTTATTTTTCGCATTATTTGAACGTTACGACGCGTAAAATAAACTGAGCAACGCATCAATTACTGTGCTAACAAGTCAAATAATTCTGTGCTTTCTCCCACGTCGTTGTTACGTGATTTGCAGCTCCTTGATTTCTTGTTTGCAGCAGTGTCAGTTTTAGTGTACAAAATTTAGGATATTTTCATTCAAATGTTCCTCATGCTCACACACGAATTTTAAGAGTATTGTGGTTCGTAATGTGATGCTTGATTTTAATGCAAATTACTCTGCGTTGTAATTTGTTAGGTAGCCTGTTCTACTTTTCAAACATTTTTTTTCTTTATTTCTTACGTCAAATGTACGTTTTGACATAAAATATACTAACAGTGTAATTTGTTATTCCTTCATTAACTTACAGAATCCACTGCATGCGTATTTCATTTCCTGTTCATAAATAATTATTAACGCAATAGTAAATTGCAATTTTAAGACTGATTAGAAATAATAAATAACATTTATTGATTTATTCTTTATCCAATAACGTTAGTGACAAACGAACTTGAGCAAAAGGGTTTTCAATTATTTTCTAATAAATTTTCTTCTTCTTTTGTTGTTCTTTTTTTTAAAGAAGAATGTTTATACTTTTAACGGGTAGAAAATTATGTTTTAATAATGCAGTACCCTTTTATAAATTGTTTTGCCAATGTAGTTTATGCAGTGTATGAATTTATTTATTTTTAAATAAGCTGTTATTTTATGTTCAGTACCTTTACCGTAATTCTCCTTTACCGTTTTCCTGCAAGAATGCAAATTTTAAGTTCACGCTTATTTAAATGAGGTAGGAAGAGAGAGTATTTAAAGGAAGGTTTTAGATTATGGAATCAGAGCGTGTTCCCCCTGCTGAAGGACACGTTACTAGTTGAAGTTTTCAATAGCAGTCTGCTGCGGCTTTGCGTTATTCTTGCTATTAGAGCTCGTCACACCGACATAGGCCTAAGCCAACTTACGCGTTAATTATTCTGTGTAGCGTTTAGCTAACTTATGACTTATTTTAGTTTTGATGGAATTCTTTACTTTTGAGTTACGCCATAACTTCTGGCTTGTTTGTAAGTACAAGAAGTGCCTTCTGTTAAATTATTGAGTTTTAACAATTTACACCCTTCTTACGTTCTCTATCTGATTACTGGATATGGCGATAATTCGCTTAGGTTTAGCTTGATTCTACACAGTTTTAGAAAAAATATTTTTTTCAACTGCAATCTGTAGTTCCTATGCTGTGTAGTGACATTTCGTTCAAATTGGCTAACAGTTTTATACGGTTTCTTTGTTTTGTATCTCATTTCATCACGTACTCCCTCAGTTCAGATGGTTTTTCAGATTTTATAGCGAATGTTGTAGATTAAATGAGAAGAACGGTAACGGGCATGATTGTCATAGAGACTTGGCTATTACCGCCGCCACCGCTTGTTTGTAGGAAGAAACGCCACTGATCGGAACAGACGTGAATTTGTAGCCATTGTAAAGTGGAATGACATTTGTAGAGTTGGAAATGGTTGTAAATTAGTGGAGCTTTTTTTGTCTAATCCAGCTAGGCTGTGCCTTTGCTTAGATTATACTGGAAGAGTAAGCATTTATACATACGTTTATAATCTTCATAAAATGACATTTCAGGCAGACATCCAAAACATTTCTCTATCAATACCACATCGTGAACATTCAGTTGTAAGTGCTTCAGGAAGACAAACAAAATACTAAATTTAACACTTTGACTTTTGAATACATCTTTATAGGTATTGCAGTTTCTGTGAAAATCAGTGTATATAATCTTAATTATTCTAACCAGAATAAGACTAAGTAGAGAATCCATATGAGAAATTAGCTTATCCCATGAAGTTTTTCACTGTCACCAACACTCAGGAACTGGGATTCCCATATCTTTTTACCGTAGGTTCTTTAAACTGTGCTACACCAGCGCCAAGTAGATAAGACTGTTAAAGATGAATAGCTCGACCTCGACTTGAGTCCTGATGAACGAGCTGGATGCATGGGCGTCTTCTTAGATTTTTGCTTGTGTAACGTGAATAAGAACAATTTTGTGTTAGAAGGCACTCCATCCCTTGAAGACGGCAACTGTGTACTTTTCATATTTATTTAACAAAAGAAGCGCTTAAACTTTAATCAATACCTTCCTTCCTTAATTAATTGAGCTATATGTAAGTCATCGTTTCAACATTATAATATATTGATCGGTACATATTTAATAAAGTTTTATAATAAACTTTATATATTGAACATATATATATATACATATATATATATATCAGAAGTTATAAAAATGTATTAAAGTACATTAGGAGACTATTAAAACTTCTTCTGCTGTATTCACAACGTTAGTAGGAAGGTAGTAATTGAAAGCATCTTCGCAAGATCATAAGTATTTAGACGTAGAATAGTAAGATTTAGTCTTAAATCAAATATTCCTCTGCGTTCAGTTTATTTCTAGCTTCATAACGGTAGGATTTATATTGCAAAAACGAGATTCAGCTGCAGATGAAATTGACTTCAGGGAGAAAGAATTCACTGCTACAGAAAGTTCGGGGGTTTATTTTTAGAGCATTTTACGTTACTCTATAAATTGCCGAATCTCATATTTATGTGCAGTAACTTATCTACTCCCTCAATGGCTCTTGGATTCTTTTCGACCACCAGAAATTTTCGGTCTGCCACTACTCGAAAAATGATCATTCGGAATATTTTTTACAAAGGAAAATGCGTTTTCCTGAGTTTGTAAAATTTTATATATTTTCTGAAAATTGTACCTCGTGCTGTGTATGACCCCTTTAATATTCAACAGAAAAGCATAAGGCCTTCTTAGATCTATTTTTGATAATTTTACAAGGGAATTCCAATACTGAATTCTTTCGCTTCAAACGTTCACAGACTAATTCTTCTGCTTGATTTATGATTCAAATGAATTGGAGGCGATAAGTTTTTTTTTGTAATTGAGGCAAAATTAAAATGCTTCTGCTGGAGATATTGAGATTATGAACCCATCTCTTTGAAAGTGATGAAGCCTTCTCTTACGAATACCCAAGCAGAATGTTTCTATGGGAAAGATGCTCTTATGTGAGATTATGAGCACATCTATTTTTATAACTTAACTTCTGTGAAAGATTATAAAGTTGCGACTTGTTAGACCTTTTCTTAAATTGAAACTTAAAATACACTTGTGTTAAAAGAGTCAGCAACAAACGCTAAAAGAAAAGGTACGAATGTAAAAAAGGGGAATCAAAGCATGCAATTTACATATGAGGTAGAGATTGCATCCCCGGATGCAAATAGGCAACCAAAATAAGCATAAAACTCTATTTTGCAGTCATACAATAGCGGCTTAAAAAGGGACATGCCGGAGCTATGCGTCAGTTCGCAAGCAGGAATAGTTCCGGGTAATCTGAGATAGCCAAAGAGGAAAGCATGAACCGAACACACCATTTGCATGATGAAATGCGTTGGAGGGCTGTCCGGATGTTGCATGTTGGTTCAAAGCAATCCGTTGTTGCGAAAGAGCTGCATGTGCATTGAAGTGTCATTAACAGGCTGTGGAATCGTTACCAGTGGGATCAAAACCCCTGTAGAAGACGTGGGTCTGGATGTCGAAAGATTACCACAACAGCAGACGATCGCTTCTTGTTGCTACACTCACGTTTGTGAAAATTGCAACACCATGAAGGACTTACGCGAGTGAGCTGAAATTTTCAGGAAATGCAAAGTAGCGCATGATATGCAAATGATTAGAATTGCAAATCCGTAGCGCATGCGTATGCTGAGCAGCGCCCTCTGAACGGCTGATGGATCCGAATAAATAGACGGCTGTAGCGAGGCGTGTATGGTTATCGGTGGTTATCTGCTAGTGGTAAACGTTAACTCAATCTGTACTTATGCCTCGTCGACGAAAGAGAGCGAGATTTGAACAACTTACAGAGTTTGAACGAGGGAGAATCATCGGCCTTCGTGAAGCTGGATTGTCGTATCGTGCAGTAGCCTCTCGTGTGCAGCGTAACAGCAGCACAGTGATGCGCGTTTGGAAGCAGTGGACGGACGAGTGTCGGACAACTCGGAAATCCGGGAGTGGACCCCGAAATGTGACGTCAGCTCGCGATGATAGACACCTGGTCCGCATGGCGCGGACGGACCGTACAGCTTCCTCTAGACAATTGGCAGCACTGTGGTCAATAGCTACAGGTGTTTCATTGTGTGCTTCATCAATTCGTAGACGTCTGCTGCAGTGTGGACTGCGCGCACGGACTCCTTTATACAGGATCCCCCTAACGCACGACCATCGCCGCCTGCGGCTACAATGGGCCAATCAGCATAGAGACTGGCGTGCTGATTGGCAGCATGTCGTGTTTTCTGACGAATCCCGCTTTAATTTGTGGTACCATGATGGCCGCATTCGTGTCAGACGCTATGCCGGTGAACGCCACCTTCCGGAGTGCATTATCGAACGCCACAGTGGACGAACACCCGGAGTTATGGTCTGGGGCGCCATAGCATATCATAGACGATCTCAATTGCTACGAATTGTGGGCAATCTGAACAGCAACCGGTATATCCGTGAAGTTCTACAGCCCGAAGCTGTTCCCTTCCTTCAAAGCTTGCCAGGCGCTGTATTTCAACAGGACAATGCCCGCCCTCATACTGCTCGGATTGTTAAATCCTTCTTTGCAGCGCAGCAGGTACAGCTTCTTCCTTGGCCTGCGTGTTCCCCGGATATGTCGCCAATTGAACATGTGTGGGATGTCATTGGTCGGCGTCTTGCTCGTGATCCTCGTCCTGTTGCGTCTGCAGACGAACTTTGGGTACGCGTACAAACGATATGGAATGCTCTTCCTCAGTCAGACATTCAAACTTTGTTTGACTCCATGCCACGTCGTGTAGCAGCACTTATTGCGGCGCGTGGTGGCCACACAAAATACTGATTCTGATCTCTTGTTCTTGTTTGTTTGCTTTGAACATTTAATCATTTATTTGTACCACTACCACTCAACTGTGTATTAAATTGCATTCAATTATGACGATTCCTTCTTGGTGTTGCAATTTTCACAAACGTGAGTGTATGTGCAAGACGCTGTAGATCACTAACAGCACGATAGCTGGTGTGATATCTCTCTGCTGCAGGACAGCCCATATCCTGTCAAACTGTGTCGCGTCGACTGCATGAAGGTGGACTGTATGCCCGACGACATGTGGTTTGTGTTTCTTTGTACCCATTGTATATCAAACACTTTAAATTGGGCCCGTGAACATATCGCAGTTGGACACCAGAGCAGTGGGGCCACGTACTCCTTACGGATGAATGCCGATTTAACATCCAAATCCATGCTCGAGGGGCAATGATTAGATGTAGCATATGAATGCCAGTTGCCATTGCTTATGTAACACTTCTACTTTATAAACTCTCTGATTTTGTTCGAAAAAAGTATCGTTAGATCTGTAAGCCCTACCTTGGTGGTGGCGGCTGCTGGATTGTATTTGATCTCCTGCTGAGCAGGCACGATTCTGTTTGGTACACACCTTAGTTCAGAACCCTGTTCAGTGGTGGTAAATAAATAAATAAATAAAAACTAACGACCATATTGACGTCGACGTAATTCCGGTAGTTCCTTCACAGATGTCCGATATCGGGATGAAATTCTACATCCTTCTGTGAGTCATTTCACCGTTGCAATGGGTTCCGACGCGATATTTATAGACGGTAATGCCCGCCCGCTTAAAGCTCGAGTAGTGCAACGTTATTTGGAGAATGAAACTATTCCTTATGTACCTTTGCCTGCTAGATCATAGGACCTGAGTCCTATAAAGCACGTGCGGGGCATGTAGAGACGACGGATAGTAGGTAGCGGTGTCCCCCACGGCACTCTCCTTGACGTCTGACATACATTCCTACAGGAATGGTGCTACTGCCACGACAAACAATCTACGACACTAGTGCGGTATGCCTCACCGCTGTCAAGCATGAATTTCAGCTAGAGGGTATCATACTCGTTATTAGCGTAATTTTTCCATTGCACATTCTTCATTCTGACCTATTTGGTCTTTCACAATATGATGGTCAAAATACATGCGTTTTTGTACGTCGTTGCTTTACTTTTTGCTATGTGGTTTGGTAATGCCACACTAACCTTTTGGATCGATTTTACGCATAACCATTAAATAGTTTTTGTTTGATTCCGTATTTTGCTTTCGTTGCTTATTTTTTGAGCAAGCGTGCGCAGTTGAACAATTATTTATTGGAAGTGCTGAAATTTTGTTCACTTATATATTAATCTTCTTTTAATTTCAATAAAGCTATACAGCGGCTGTTCGGTTTCCTTTTTGAGTTTGAAAACATAGGTTGAAAAACTTCCTATTATAAGATTTACCAAGAGGCAAACGACTTCTGATTTTACTAGACAAATGTTACGGAAATAGCGCATTCAAATGAATTGAAGGCAGGAAGCGTATTTCTATTTTTATTCTCAAAAAGGAGACAAAACTTATATATTCGTGTTTTTTCCAACAAGTCACACGATTTTCCGTTTTGAATATACTCTTCTACGCGTCTTCCCGCATAACATCTCTATACCTACAGTTGACTAGTTTTAATAATTTGAAGTTGTGTTTTAAGCTGCTATACTAACAGAAATAACTTTCTAAATCCCGGTGAAAACTGAAAATTGTTTATGAATTTCATAATTAGCAAAAAAGAAGTTTATATATTTAGTCAATATATGAATATTCTGAATAGAGGTTTCATTGAGATTATTCATATAATGTCTGGCTACAATCTGCATCTCGAGATAAATATTGAATTTAATATATGATCTGAACATAGTTAACCTAGCGTACCGTTCCCATTCACAAATCCTTTCAATTCCATTTACATTTATTAACAATCATAGTAGAATCCACGGCATAAAACGTATTTTCTCCCTTCTTTCAGCATGCCTTCGTGGTGCAACGGTCAGCACACTCGGCCCGTAATCGAGAGGTCTGAGGTTCGAGTCCCGGCGAAGGCATTGCTCGTTCTTCGTTTTTCCTACTTCAAAATAAGCTAATGACTCTACAGTGGCACCCGAACTAAAATGTGGTGGATGATGATTCTCAACCACCAGTATTTAGCGATTGGTTTCCTTAAACCTCAGTCGCCCTTTAAAAAGGGGAGTATATAAGGTATTTTCTCCGTCCTTTCGACATGCCTTCGTGTTGTAACGGTCAGCACACTCGACGCGTATTCGAGAGGTCCAAGATTCGAGTCCTGGCGAGGGCACTGCTCATTTTTCACGTTTCCAACTTCAAAGTACCCAATGTCTCTACAAGCAATAAGCAATGGATGCCGGTATTCAGTAATTCAGTAATAAGAAAAACAGATATTTTTATTGTTCGAGAAAATGTCTACTTCTGTCTGCATTTCAGTTGTTCAAGAAGTTAACTATCTACGCTAGCTATCTAATTCATAAAATATGAGCAGTGCACCTCACTATCATCGAGATGTGCACTGTTCATAAATAATCGGGTTTGCTACTTGTACATCTGCCCGAAAATTTCACCAAAATATTTCACACTGTATCGACATTAACTAAGAAAGTCAAAAGCGTAAAATATAATTTTATTTCACCACGATATCTTATGATTTACCATGTGTTCCGGTTAAAACTGCTGTTAAAAGTGTTGAGATAAATTAATCTCATTTTTGCATAATGAAACTTAACAACATCAAGAAAAAAAGGGCGCCGACAGATAGGCAAAAAAAAAAAAAAATAACACGACCCACTCTTAGACAAAAAAAAAAAAGACGCACCAAGAAGGAGTTATCCGAATGGGATGAAAATCGGTAGAAGTCATGTACATGTACAGAAAAACAAATGATTACAGTTTGAGAAAAATTGGATGATTTATTGAAGTGATAGAGCTTCACAAAATGAAAAAGTCAGTAATAGTAAGCAGTTATTCGGCTTGGCATCGATTGATAGAGGTTGCGGATATCTTCCTATATCAGGCCAAATTCTGTCCAACTGGCGCGTTAGATCGTCAACATCCCGAGCTGGTGGGAGGGCCCTGCCCATAATGCTCCAAACGGACTCAATAGGAGAGCGATCCGGCGACCTTGCTGGCCAAGGTAATGTTAGGTAGGCCAAGGTAGAAACATGTGCAGTGTGGAGACGGGTATTAGCTTGCTGAAATGTAAGCCCAGGGTGGCGTGACATGAATGGCAACACAACGGGCTTTAGAACTTCGTCGATATACCGCTGTGCTGTAAGGTTACGACGGATGACAACCAAAGGGGTCCTACTCTGAAATGAAATGGCACCCCAGATCATCACTCCTGGTTGTCGGCCTGTCTACCGGAAGACAGTCGGGTTGGTACCACACCGCTGTCCGGGGCGTCTCCAGACTCGCCTTCGCTGGTCATCGGGGCTCAGTTCAAAGCGGGACTCATCACTGAAGACTATTCTACTCCAGTCAGTGACATACCAGTGCGAATGAGCCCGACACCACTGCAAACAGGCTTGACGTTGTACAGAGGTCAATGGTAGTCGGCGCAAGGGGCGCCGTGACTTCAGCCCCCTATGTGTGAGCCGTATATGAATGGTCCTTGCGGTCACTGAAGCACTAGTTGCACGTACAATCAATGATAATGATGCATCTGGGGCTGACGATTGCTCTGTCTTCACGTTCTGTCGTTGCTCTAGGCCTACCGCTTCCTTCCTGACGCTGTGTGCGGCCATGGCTCACCCATTTCTGCCAGCATTATCTGACATCTCCTTTTAAATATCCTGCCAGTTGCGCAGATCAGATGCGCTGTAGCGACAGCCGTTCATTAATTGGCAGCTAAAATGTAAAATTTTGCATTTTCCGTCGAAACCTGTATGCATATCAATTTGTGTCCAATTTGCTTTATATCTTCTCGGTGCGTCGTGATGCGTCAATGTTTTCTGTCTAAGAGTATATGGAATGGATCCTACCGGTGTGTTGCTGGCTGTATGGAGGTTTCTGGTACAGAAGTCTTTAAAGGTTTTGTACTTGCGTGGTACGTTCTCCTTTTGGAATATACTCCTGCTATTATTGCCTAATAGGCAAGACCTAATATTTAAGATTTATGAATGAGTCTTTTGTAAGTTTTTTCAGAACTTCAGTTTAAATGTTTCTAAGACTGACAGCTTTGATTTGTATTTTATTAGTGTTCTACTTGAGTTAAGTAAATTCTCTGACTTGTTAAGTAGGGATTTCATAGTTATCCTAACTTATGAGTCTTTTATAAAAAAACTTGTGCTAAACAGATGATAGTTTACTTAAACGCCTTAACTGTGTTTAATACAGAAACTCTCAGAAAGGCCTATCTGATTTAAAATTATTTACTTATAACATCACTTTAAGATCAAGTGGAAAGAAATACGATAAAAATCTTTGAAACATTTCGCCTACTAAAAATTCATTTGGGTATATCTGGGAAACTTCTCTTCTGCATTCTGAAGGTATGCAAACGAGCATAAGCGTTTTCACCATTATAAACTTAACATATATAAGAAGCTGTTACCTTTTTACTAGCATGTTTTCTCCCTTTGTATAGGATTTCCATTTTTTCCTTTTGTCTGTTAATCTACTGTTTTTCCATTATTTTCTGAAAATTTTTTTTAATTCCTCCCTTTTCGAGACGAACCTATAATTTAATAACCATCAGCTATTCTTTGCACAGACGTTTTAGCCTCATGACGCTTTATAGTTTCTTGGTTTGAACGCCGTTCATTTTAGGATTACTAGGCAAAGTCCAAAATCATGAATTAAATCTACATGAGGCATAGAAACATTATACACTTCGACTCAATATCCAGTGGTTGAGACCTCTAGATGCGATTACGCACTACTTCGCATTAAAGTTTCAAGTTAACTTATTTTTAAGAAGTTAAGATAAATAATCAAAACGTTGAAAAGCAAAGTCTTGAAAGCTTCCGGAAGAAAGCTTACGATTAACAACAAAGAAAAGTTGTTAATTATGTAGGAAGAGCAATTAAGGCATTCTTTTCTGTTTCAGCTCTTTGTTCAGTGATTATAAAGTTATAATCCTTGTAACGAAGCACATTTTCATCAGATTACTTCACAATGGGATCATGATTGTTTAATCTGTATAGTTTCGTTCAGAAATCTTCTTTCTGTTACTAGAGATTAATCAGGAAAGTAATGACAGCAGTAACTGAGCAAATAAATTTTAATTGAGGATTATGGTTTGAAATTAAACTTCAATAAGGAATCATTTCTCATAAAAATGATGCAGTTGCTTTGAAGTTTGTTATATCGTATAGTAATTAGGAATTTTTCAGTTATTTGAATAAGGGTGTAGATATTTTTCTCTACCTTTGTTGTTTTGGTGACTGGGACTACCCAGATAAGATGTAAAGAATAAATGATTGCAGTTTTTAGAAGTTACAAAAGAACAATTTTAACTAGCTAAGAAAAAAAAGTATATTTTATTGTACACGTTTTTAAATGCTTGCCTTAACTAGTAATGTTCAGATTTTTAAATTCAGTAATTACATGAAAACAATTTCAGAATTTGCAGCTTTAATCACTTACGTAATTATTGATTTTAGTCCCTCAAAGGTAAAGAATATCATTGTAAATTTCGCCTTTAATATCATACCATATGAAATAACTAAAAAGTTAAGATCTGCAATAAATGAGCAGCCATTCGATACCATTTTTCGGTGAATTTTCCTGCATCTAATACATTTACTTTTCCTTCGACTACTGCTTCCAAGCAAGGAATAATGTTTTTGGCTTTGTGGCTGAGATCTGCTTTCTCTTTGAACAAATATTACTGAATCCTATCCTAGGGCATATTAGGTTGTTTTAGCGCAAAAGTGAAAAATCAAGTCTTCATTCGCCGAGAATCGAATCTAGGACTTCCTAACTCTGGTTAGATATACTAACGAAGACCAGCAGACAAACAAGGTTAGGCTCTTTCCAGCGCTGACGTCATTTCTTACACAAGTAGGAGAAACGAAGACACAAAGGAAATAGCTGCTTTTGAGCAGATTAGAAGTCAGTGACGTCACAAGAACAAAACTTGTAATATAGAAAGCTTGGTACTAACTTCTGCACCAAAAAGGTGCGGGAGAAATGCCATAATTCGTAAAAATGTTTTGAAGACGAACTTCAGGTGTTAATTCTCATTTCAACAACTCCAGCCAATTTTAATTTTCAGCTACTTTGACTACTGAGGCAAAAGCACGCCGGTGTAGTAGTTAGTGACGCTGACTGCCGTACCAAGGAACCCGGGTTCGAATCTCAGATAATATTTGTAATCTTTGTAAACATGTACAGTGTGCAGCAAGACGAAAGACCTCTCGAAAGCATGGTAGTAATGGAAGAGAGTTTGGAGACCCTCGGACAGCTTTCCTGGTGTTCTTCCTCAAAACTGCAACGAAGCTTCACACTTAGAGCGGCAGGACTATACCTGTATGAACAATAGTGAAATTTTGGTGTCCAGCCCACTTCTACCGGTACCTGAAGCAATAGCACTATTGGAGTTGTATACTCAGCAGTGTTGTTCTATCCCAGCATATTTCTTAGTTAAGGCCATAAGAAATTTTTTGCAATGGTATTTTTTTATCAAAAATGACACGACAGAGTGGTCTTGAGTCGGAGGCAGCCAACCACATAAAATATAACTCATGCTTCAAAAATGCCAGTCTGTAGTGGTTTTAGATGCCATGACCATTCTTTTGATGAAGCAAAAAAGCACGAAGGATTAAAATTTAAGACTAAAATTAAGAAAGAAAACTGGAAGATTCAATGTCGCTCAGTGGCCTTATCGCATCGATCGTAATACATCCTCTGGTTATATAGTGTTTCGGATTCACAAATCAATGACTTAACAATCATAAAAGTTTTAAAAATAGCATATCTTTGAAATTCCCGATAGAGTGATAAGTGCGCTAAGTATTTCTATATTTTTTGGCCTTTTCTCAGATCATAAGATGGGTGTTCAGTTTTCTTAATAACTAACCAACTTTTTTATTTGTCATTTTAAATTTATTTATTAAAAATCAGTTTGTTTGCACTTATGACACATAACATTCAACAACAAAACCACAAAAATCTTTAAAAACAGCGTATCTTTAGAATTCCCAAAACAGTGTTTAGCATTGCGTACATTTTTTTATACTCTCTAATACAAAAGATACGAATAACAAAGCTAAAATAAAAAATTGTTTATATTCATCATCATCCATGGCGCGACAGCCCAGGGTGAGACAAAGCCTTTTGAACTACACCTTTCTAACCACCTCTACTAGAAGTCAAACTCCTCCAGTTCTCAATTTTAAGGACTAAACAATCATCCTCTATAGAATCTATCCATCGAAGTCTATGTTTTCCTCTTCTTCCTGTGTTATTAATCTAGCCGAAAATATTTCTTTAAAGTGTTACTGTCGTTGATACAGATAATATGCCCAGTCCAACTGAGGCAGCTTATTTTAATGTAATGAACATCTATCTTTCTCGACATTCGGTATAATTCTATGTTGCGTCTTCTGTGCCAGATACCATTTTCCTGAATTCCTCTGAAAACATTTCTCAAGATCTTGCCTTCAAAAGTACACAAGATCCCTTCTTCCATTAATAGTTTATGTCTGATAGATTATTTCTTTAAAAATAATGCACAGCGATAACATTTGGTGACAGCATCCTTTATTTTGAAAAGGCATTCGAACACAAACGGGAAAGAGGCACAAAACTCAGGACTGAGACTAATAGCCAGTCTGGGCTAATAATAGAAAAACAAACAGAACGGAAAGACAAATTATATTTTGTTTATAAAAGATCAACCAGAATTGCTATTTTGCTTAAAACTCATTACTATTTAAAACACGGAATTGGTGGGAGATCATGTGTTGGTCACGTCAGATATTTTTTCTCTTTAGTCTAAAGCAGTGGTTCTCAGCCTGTGCTGCTCTTAACCCCAAGGACTCCACGTGCACTTCCCACGGGGCTCCTCGCTCGCCCCACGAAAATAAACAAAAACGGCATGTTATTAAAGAAAAAGGGGAAACAAGAATAAAAATCAGAAATTTGGAAATTAACATGTTATACGCGGAAATTCGCCAAGTTGAATTGCATGTCTTCTCTAGGAAACGATCCTTGGCCATTTCTTCGAATTACGTATTCGAGAAATTTCTTGCTCATTGTCTATCTCTCGAAGATTTCAGGAATCCGCTCGACGCGTCTCAAAATTTAACCCCATACAAATACAGTTGCCTAGTCAATTTGGGGTCACGTCAAAGTAACTGTTTATAGCGATAATACTAATATTTAGCAATTCTTCCACTAGGTTTCTGTGCGTTTGATTTCTCTGTGACGTTCATTTATGAAGCTGGTAAGTGTTAATTAATAAAGGAAATAATAAAAGTAATGAACAATACAAAATGGCTACCTCTTAAAAGCGAACTTTATATATTAGAGTGTTAAGAATATGTGAAGCCTTCTTGAGTTCCGTCTACTGCATATTCAAGTAAGGTGGTTGTGTCAAGTAAAAGAACTGACATATCTGATGAAACTGCATGCGTAGAAAGTAGCAATGAACACACTTTTAATGACGGAGACCAGGTGTGTATAGTGACGTATTGATCTAAATGTTTTGTAAAGAGAACGAGGTGGATGGAATTTACCATTGTTGAAGGAAAATGCCATATTGTTTTACGGAAACGTCTAAGTTTATTGTTTCAAGAAGAAATTTGAGCGATTTGAGTGGAGTGCATGGCAAAGGAAAATAATGATTGCATCTCACTTGCAATACATTTCTTAAAAGAAAATAACATCAAACTTCAAGAAAAAAATAAAGAAAAATGTTCAGGTCCATCTCGAAGCTTTGAAAGTCTCGTTTAAACTTTATTTTCAGACGTTTGAACAGAAGGTGTTTCAATGCCTTTAGATAGGAACTAAGTGCATTCAGACTCAACAAAAACTTAAGGATTTTAAATTCCACAGAATGCTAGGTTCTCACAGATTTTACGTCTCAAAGTGATCTAAGAATCGCGTTTAGAAACCAAAGTCTACGGCTTTGGTTGTATACGAGATGAATCTAAAATATCATCTGGGAAAGCAAAATTAGTCTTGCGTTCTTTCTTAATTAAAAATTCATGTAAAGCAGGATTCTCCGTTTATATAGGTACCAAAACAATATACGGAGTCCGCGTCAGTGCAGAACAAGGCTTGCAGTTATCAACTCTAGAAGCCAAAGTTTAAAAAAAATACGCAAAAGTACAAACACATGTGTCTCATTAAACATTTCTACATTTGTTTGAAATTTTGCGTCTTAATATAGGCCTATGCTGCACAATAGTTACATACTGTAAAAATTAAATTGTAAGTGTCTTCTATAAAGAGTAATAAATATATCCAAAAAAAGTAATCAACAATATATCTTTGAATTTAATTACATATAATGATAAACTTGCACAAACTGATCTGAATATATTGTAATGATCTTAATGATACTCTCAGCAATAATATAAAATATCCTTCGTGAAACAAACTGGTTTGATTTATTTAACTTTCGAATAATCTTTAGGTATGGCTACCTTTTGTTTATATTAATCACCTTGTTGAGCAAGTTGAAATATTACGGAAAATTCTTAAATTTTAAAATGAAATTTTATTTTATGGATATTGCACAACTGTTTAGATATTACCTTAATTTACATTCCTCTTTTATCTATAGCTTTTTCCTACCCTTATAGTATTATTCTTGCACATTATTAACTGGTGGGACATGAAGGGGCTCCACTAGAGTAGTTGATTCTGAAAAAGGCTCTGCAAGACAAATGGTTTGGGAACCGCTGATCTAAAGAATCGGGAATGATTGCTTAAAATCAATTCGGAATCGTATTTTAACAAAATTTCGCTTAACTTGCGATTCTTTTTCAGCATTCATTGAGTAGAGTGCCTCATCTATGAAGGACATTCGAAATGTTCCAATAACGAGTGCTATTGAAAACAAATTTAGATTCATTTTTTTTTTGCAATGAAGCAAAGATAAATAGTCTTAAATATTAATGGTATTATATTAAACTGCAAAGTTTATAGTGTGTCAGCTATACGGGAAAATTACATGAGTTATGAAAAAAATTTCCTTTAGTTCAGAATTTTTTTAGCTTCTTTTGAGCCGTGGCTGTTCATTACCGATGATAACTTTAAAACAAGAAAAAAAAACAGGTTTGCGCAGTAATTTCAAGAGAATTGCAATTGGATTCTTTTATTTCTTTTTGCTCCCGCTTTTCATGTTATTTTGATTTTTCCTCTTTCGTATGACCACTAATGAGAATAAAACACAGGATTAAAATGCGTAAGAAAGGGGGAACTTTTCTCTTGAATGCAATGTTAGTTCAACAAACGGAAGGTTCAAACAAGCTGTATTCTAACGTAAGAGTTGTTTACGTATCTCCATAAATCCCTTGGTAGTCTCAAATTCTTTAAAAAATGAAAAAAATCTTACTATTTTACTGTACTTTCAAGAAACTTTTTTTTAAATGAATGAATTTACAAAAATAGTACATATCGCATATAGATTGCTTTCCAGCGAAACATTAGTCGCAACTCATGGGCTTAGTATAATTAAACATGAGACCTGCAGACCGAAAGTACAGTTAATATTTCTGATTCATAACATACCTCAAATATTTTAATTAAAATCATAATATTCTGGAAAACATAAGATGCCTCCAATTTTAGAAATCAGTGAAGTGGAAAATATCAGTACTAACTATGACTAATTACAATCACATTACTAAAAATTAATCAGTTGGAAAATGGCAAAGGAAAAACAAAATTCTAAACAAAATTCTTTCTCTGTAATTCGAAATGAATAACAGGGAAACAAATATGGAAGAATAATGGACAGAGAGTGTAGATTAAGATTCTTTTAGGTTTTGACAATTTCGTACAAAATAGCTAGAAATAAATGAATTATTGGTTTCAGGGTGTGAATACAGTATAAGATTTCACCGACAACCTCTTTTAGTGGTATAAAATGTATATTTAAATTCGAACTATTTTCACATCTTGACAGACTTCGCCACTTAATGGTATGTCACTGGTTAGAGTACGCTACCTGTATTTAAAAAAGAGCAAAATGAATATTGTAATATTTATATGAATCTGTGTATCATTTTGATAAATCATATTCTTTCCGTAACAGCTAATTTAATAATTATTTAATTTTTATCTCAGAATTTGTAAATTTCTATTCTAAATAACAAAATTATTAATCTTTCTAATATTGTATCTAGCTAGAATACTTCTGTCACGAACCAAGGACTGACTAAGCGGCTGATGTATCAACTCAAACGGATGTTTTTTTAAACAATATTATTCAATGAATCCAATTTAGATGTCAGTTAATGGTTCATAGATATTTCGTTCAGGAGCATCGCAGTGTGGGTCAGTATGGCGTAAATATGAGGATCTTGCAAATCGCTAAATAATATGCAACGCAGGTAAGCAATCTTCGAGTTCTGCCAGAGCGGCAGCGACTCGGAGATTGCATTTGGTTCTTTTAAAAAAATCCTTTTAAGGTTCTCGAAGACATAAAAGTTTATGAGTAACTAGCCAAAGGATTGTTAATAAGAAGAGTTTAACTTCCCCTTCAAACACATACGCAAAATTACGTTTTAACAGCTTTTAATGAAGGACATAAACCTAACCATCACAGAGCAACAGAGCTAGATTAACCATTAAGCAATATAAGCTCCTTAAGTATTCAGGAAAGTGGGCACCAAACATTTCCCATTGCAGGTTTGACCAAGGAATGAGTAGTGCAGTTAAACCAAAATCGAGAGAGAGAGAGAGAAGGAATGAAGAAAAAGTTTGCGCAAAAGTATGTGGCGACACTTAAACCTTTTAAGTGCTTAGGGCCTCTAAAATCTTAATCGGACCCGGAAGAGCAACTATGTTTTTGGATTTAATCAAAAGGGCAGGACACTCCCATGTCTTTGTGTTGCCAATGCGGAGCCTGTAACCTACTATCGAATTGCTCAAAAATAAAGCTAGATTTGACGACTTTGAGCAGAGTAGCTGTTTTGATGTGCTAATGAGAGCAGACAAGACGCAAAAAAAATGCAGATTCAAACGCTGTACATCAGTAAAGTTTTAAGTTTTCAGCATGAGCCATACCATCTAAATCAGAGGTTCCCAGACTTTTTTTCTCATAGACCACTTTCAAAATTTAGTTGGTTTCGGTGAACTCCATTCAGCTACATTTCTACCATATTCCCAAAACTCGACAAAAAAATGTGAAGATTAGATCTAAGTATGGAAATTTACGTTGCGGCTAAGTTCCAACCACGAATTAATAGTTTTAGAAAAAAAGTGAGAATTGATTGGTTAATTAATTAATTGATTTTGCTGTGAGTGGATGCCAAAAAAGTAAAGTTGGCCAATCAAAAAAGTGATTCCATCCAACTTTGCTTTTTTGACATATACTCACAGCACAAGGAACCAATCAATTCTCATGTATTTCATTTAGAAAACTCCCAACGAAGAAAAAGAAAAAGAATATATTTTTTGCGTTGTATTTATTCAAATATGTAATTATTACCCTATTAATTATTATATCATATTACATAGTAATATAACAGTCGTAATATAATTAATATTAAACATTAATAACGTAACGTAACTCCTACAATGACAATCACAAAATAGTCATAATTTTAATGGGAGGGATGCATTTGATGGATTGACAGCAAATTATCAATATTTGGTTTCAGTTTTGTTAGCAATGGCCGTAAATCTCCCCGTTCCTGATATTCAATCTGTTCCATTTTTTTAAAAGGTTTGTAACAACACTAAAACATTTTTCGACAAGATATGACGAGGGAAACGCTATCAAAAGCTTTCTCGCAATTCCCCACAGTCCAGGATATTTTTCGGGTAATTCTGCCTGCAGCCAAAATGTTTGATACTCTCTTTTAAATTTCACCTTAAGCTCCTCATTAGTGCTAAGCTCGGGTAGCTCCTCTTGTAACATTCTCCACTTCCGTTTCATCAAATGGATTTAGGGTCCACGGTGGTATTTCCATCCTCAGAATATCTTCAAATCTGATTTTGAAGTAATCATGCAGGGCAATTGAATGTTGAACGTATGTCTGAATATTCTCATCAAAGCATTCTACCTGTGACAAGTTTGAAAACTGGCAAAATTCGCGCCGACTAATATTTTGCTTCATAAAATTCAATTTTCTAAGAAAAGCTGAAATTACACGCTTTGTTTTTATTAAATTGAGGCTGTCCCTTGTAAGTTCATGGCATTAAATTTTTTTAAATAAAACTGTCAAATATACGATGTCTACTTTCAAACTGATCAAGTTTTCTTTTAAATCTGGATCTTTACTTTCCAGAAACTCTAAAATTGATTTAAAGAAGTGAGTGAAATCTTGTTAAACATGCACCTTTCGACAAACAACGTACTTCAGTATGTAAGAGCAATCGTTAGAAGTCTTCATCATTTTCGTCGCACAATTGTGCAAATAAACGCGTGTTCAACGCATTGCTTCTTATTTTATTAACTGCGTTAATCACAAATTGAAGCGATTGGTGCAATCTATCACTCAAATTTTTCGCTACTAGGTGTTGTCGGTGGATGACACACTGAACCGCACACTGACACAGTGACACAGTTTCTTCGTCCATAACAAATCGAACATATGCCAATAATAATGCTTCATTACCAGGTAAAGTTGTTTCGTCCAGTTGAATAGAAAAATGAGTTGTTTGCAGATAATTACACAAGAAACTTTCAATATCAGAGCTCATTTCATCAATACGTCTTTGTACAGTATGCATTACAACATAAAATAAAAGTATGTATAACAAATAGGCAGGTAAATACTTACTTTTTCCGACACTAGCAAACACTAACATCGATTCACTTTGCTTCTTTCTTTTTGAAATTGAGGAAACAAATGACTAACGTTTACCCTCTGCATTCGTATTTATATTGATGAAAAATCAAACTAGATTGCAAGCACACACACCACAAGTAGTATTTCGTCTCTTTGCACGTCTGAACAAGCGTTGCGGGCGGCGGCGCTTTTCAAATCTCGACACTTTGTACTGAATATGGAATAATCAAGTTTTTGCAAGTAACAGTCGCTGAGCTTCTTAAAATATTATCTGCCTACATTGATAGGTGAAGTCAAGCCAACATTTTAGTTCTTCACTATCGAAAGCAAATAAATTTTCGTGGACCCCCGCTTACGAATTGTAAATCCCCATTTTTTTTGTCACGCCAACGTAGACCCCCGTCGAGTCTCCGGTCCACCTGGACCACTTTGGGAACTAAGGATCTAAACGATCACATTTTCGTAGATCATGTAATGAACCTGCATGATTGCTTCATCTAGATAGTCTACTGAGATCCTATCATAAAATAAGCTACAGCAGTTTGTTCATTAGGTCCACTTATTGTATACATGGTACGTTCAGGCTCTATTCTATCCATTGATTTTATATTTAGTACGTCTTTTATGATGTACTTTTAATGGACGCTTGATTCGCTTGTCTTTGAGGGCCAAGGTATAGTAATAGTTATTTTTGCGTTGAACAATCTAATGCATCAACGATCGGGTCACTGAGGTCATACGCATTTTCGTAAACTGTGATTTGCTTCGAAATAACACGGATTTACACTTATTCCTAGCTTGCGTTTGGTTTGAGAATACTTAACGGTAAGGAGTTTCCGAATATACTGCTTATTTTCTCTTCGTCTTATTTTAGATCACTCGCTAATGTTACTAGTTAGCTAACTGGGAGATGTTTACGAAAAGCATTCCATTTGTAAGTACCCTCGTGTCATTATAGATTGTACTTCAAATCTAGAAATCAAAAGGTTTCAAAGTTTTTGCTTTGAACTGCCAGCGTTTGTAGAGGGAAAACACGACTTTATTTGCGTATTCTTCCCTGTTCAATAAAGGTAGATCAATATATGAAATCAATCAAAATACAGTTTTTCTCAGTCTAAAGTAAAATTTTTGATACTATTTTAAATATAAATTACTTTATTATGAATTCTGCTATGCCGCTTTGCATTGTTCATACATCAAACTTCAAAGTAATGTTTTAATTAAGAGCTTAAATTTATTGCACGGAAATTTTTAAGCGCTTTAAATTGAGGACAAGTTCTTTTGGTGAACTTATTTAAATTTTTATTAAAAGTTTTGCCCTTTTTTGTTACACGAAAATTTTCACATCCCTCATCACTTCAATTACATAGTATGCAATAATTCTCGGTTCATTGATATTGATCCCCGACTTCGAGACAATAAATAAGAGAGAATAACTTGATCTAATAGAAAAAATCATCACCTTTCGAATGAAATCAATAAATTGAAAGTAAAAGATGGATTTTCTAATTCATATAAAAAATTCATAACTATATGTCTTGGGGAAAAGCGATAGTGTCAATAACTAAAACACTCAAGATCATAAAGAGCAACGTCAGAAGATTTATCAGACACCTAAGAAAGAAGTTCGATGAATGATAGCTGCTTTTCAGGAATGCAGTTGCAAAATCAAAACCTGTAATATAATAGTTGATTTTACAATTCAATGACACTGCAACTCAAAGTTCTCATTTAGAAACCAGGGGTCGTTCATAAAATAAACTGATGGGTTAAAAAACTGCGAACAAAGAAAAGTAAGTTGAATGCGCTTAAAAGAAAGAAGAAATATGTTACTGAAGAGTTATTATGAAAGAAAGAATGAATGAAATACGGTAAACAAGAGAAAGAGTTTA
Source organism: Stegodyphus mimosarum (assembly GCA_000611955.2). Taxonomy (NCBI): domain Eukaryota; kingdom Metazoa; phylum Arthropoda; class Arachnida; order Araneae; family Eresidae; genus Stegodyphus; species Stegodyphus mimosarum. Next base: position 677,164 of record KK121640.1, on the reverse strand, counting down.
ACTACTAAACTCAACAACTGGAGAAAATTCTAGAATACAAACAGGGACACTTGTGGGATACTACCTAAGTTCTCATCAAATACAATATTTCACCTAATTGAGGTTGTAACAATTTAGGGATGGCTTACTAGCTCATCAATTAACTATACTGACCACTCGCCCTCAAACAATAGATCTATTACTATCCTGGGTTAACTCTTTTTATTTAACCTGATTGAAGAAAAAAAGAGATGCACAAAATGTAGAATATTAACTCAATTTTACACACACTTCCAAAAGTTAAGCACAGAGATGTAAAATGCAAAAACATCAACAAGTACTGCTTTGATTGACACAAAATTCGGCAGGAAAGTAGCATATATATTTATGCACAAAACAAAATCCATAATTATATAAAGAAATGAAAACAATATTAAATTTTTGTAAGTTATCAGATAATGATATACTGGAGACTTAAACAGAATAATATATAAAGTGAAAATAAACAGCATAAAATGAAAAAAGGACATTAATAGGGTATGTGATCCCCCCCTCATCTGTATACAAAGTTTACATCTTGTGACCATGCATTCAATTAGGTGGTCAACCACCGCAGAATTAAGCAATCGCCATTCTTCTTGTAGCAGTTTCCAGCTCAATAAGAGTGGCTGGAGGTGGGAAACGTGAAGATACAGCACGACCGAGAGCATCCCAAAGATTGTCAATGGGATTCAGGTCAGGCAAATATGCTGGCCACGCCATACGCGCAATACTTTCCCTCTCCAGGTAGTCATCGACGATGTCAGCTCTATGGGGACGTGCGTTATCGTCTATTAAAACAAAAGTAGGTCCAACTGCTGCAGCGTACAATCTCACAATGGGTTCTAGAACTTCATCTCGATACCGCACAGCCGTCAAAGAACCCCGTTTAAAGATGTGCAGGTCGGTGCGGTATCCTAATGAAATCCCTGCCCACACCATAATGTTTCCGCCTCGGAATGCGTGATGTTCAGTGATGTTTTGGGATTGATTGCGTGTTCGTTGTTCACGCCATATTCTTATACGCTTGTCATCTGGCTCCAGAGCAAATCTTGACTCATCAGTAAACATGACTTTGCCCCAGTCAGACACATTCTAATTGACATGTTCTCGGCACCACTGTAATCGTGCCCCTCTTGATTGGACGGATAGAGGAACACAAACTCGAGGTACCCGAGCGTACAGTTCACTCATATGTAATCTTCGGCGTACAGTAGCTGCAGATATCGCCTTACCAATGGACGCTGTAACCATAGATGTCACACGTGTGGAGGTCGCTGTGCGATTCCGCATGGCTACAATAGCAATATATCGATCTTCCGCGGGGTTGTGACCCTTGGGCGACCGGCTACGGGCCTTGAGACAACTATCTGTGTGGTTTGGAATTGTTTCCATAAGAGTGAACTTACAGAATGATGAACGCCGAAGAAAAGAACAACATCTGTGATCGACTGTATGCGCCCCACAGCACGCCAGCGCTTAGAATCTTCCATTCGTCTTCTGGAAGGTCATAGAAACACGTATGTCTTGAAAAAAAATTGTACGAAAGTTTTAAACACCTTCTATCAGCACTTAAATCAACTTCTGTAACCCTTCATAAAGCTGTCTTCTTATAAGACTGCATTTTTTGCCTATTTCTTGACATGAAAGCGTGATTGGCTGTAACCTAACATATTTGCATACTTCCATCTTCCTCTGCAGCGAATTGCATCCTCCTCAATTCTGATTGGCTTCCGGAAATTAGCATTTTCCTCTCCGTGCTTAACTTTTGCAAGTGAGTGTATTTTTTCATCATTAAGAAGTTAACTTAGAATAATAAAATTTGTATTTTAAGTCCCTTGAGTTAAAACTACTGCCTGGAAGGTACGAAATTAAATTGGCTATAATACAGTGTTCCTACACGAAGTTACAAATATCAGTTGGGTCGGACAACCTGACTTCTACTTAAGTTAACACTTACCAAAACTGTGTCGAATGTCAGGTGTTCTTTTTTAATTTAACAGCGCCAAGTCTTTATTACAAGTCATGCAAATTACTATACTTCCTTTCAATTTAAACTACGCCTTATCAAATAAATTTTTGATCACATGCAGCCGAGCGGTAAAATCGTTAAACAGTGGGAGTTCGGTCCGAGGTTCGAATGCAGTCGAACGGAATCGCTGAACACTGCATGGGAGCTTTAGTAGTTTTGCCCATGCGTAATGTATATACGAGCCACAAAATCCTCCACTAAGGCATCTCTCCCCTTAGGCAGATAGCCCTTGAATTTTTGCCATAATCAAATAACCAAACCATAAAATCTGGATATACCTCTGGCTTTAGCGAGTACGTACCGAAACAAGTTGTAAAAGAAAGACTCAAAAATAAATCTTAACTATAATTTAAACGAAATGTCATAAAGTAACTGTTCCAATAAACTCTCAAGACAACCGTCATCTACTGCAGAAAATGCGACAACAGTATCATTGAATGGTACTATATGCAGGACTTTTAAAAAGCGATTAATCCTTCAAAATGCATAGAGTTTGCGTTTAACCATTTGGCTTTGCTGGTGACTTAGCTATCTTCCTTCATGTATGTAATGTGCATTTTATCGATAGACGAGATTGTCTTGCTATTCAACGCCAGAAGTCTCATGTAGCGGCTTGTCTGCATGGCGTAAAAGAAGAAAATAAGGTTGTAATACTAAAACTCAAAAAGCCTACATGAAAACATATTTGATCCAAATAAACAGGAAGTTAAGATTTCTCCATTAATGAGGTATCTGCTTACAGATACCCTTAAAATCACTCTAAAACCCACAATGAAGCCACTCTGAAGCCCGCTTTAAAGCCACTAAGAACATCCTGTTACATTCATCGATAGATCAAAGATGGAAAGAAAAGTGCATTCACTACCAGTAATATGCACATAATAGGATAATCAAATCAAATGTAAAGGATCCCTATTTCTAATAAACAGTGTATTTTTAGCCGAATCGAAAGTCCTTAAAATGCCATAATGCAAGACATTATCCAAAATTTCTTAAGACTGCTCTCGGTTCTATGTGCTTTTTTGAAAAACAAGCATGAATCTTAAATGCTGCAGGAGATATATCTGCGTTCAAAATTAAGAAACCACCTCGGGGATTTCGAACGTTTTACCCAAACCGGACAACATTTTAGGAAAATTTGGTATGGATATAGAGTAATGTAGGACAGCAGTTTATACCACACTAATGTACGAAATCATGAGCGACTACAATGGGAGTCGTAAATACTCATGATTATAAATACTACTTATAAATAACGACTACTCATGATTATAAATACTACTTATAAATAACGAGTACTCATGATTATAAATACTACTTATAAGAGCAGACCTGTCCAAAACAGGCGTTGTAAGATGGCATATATGTTAGCCTAGCAGACGCACAAGTCGTAAGAAGATACCATGCTATTGACGAGATAGGTGATGATTCCCTGAGGCAGATACACCCACATTTCCATTAAAGCAGTTCTTAGCTCCTGAACTATTCTTGGAGGGGCTGACGAAGTGTATCTAAGACACGCACGTGTGGATTAGGTGTGCAGATCTTATTGCGACGTTCCATCCCTATAATGCTCTTACTTTGAATATACGTGTTAACTAGTCGGGCACTATGGGTGCATGGTAACTGCGTGCACTTAAAAACTAAGTTCTGGCTCTTTGTAGACAGTCAGGCGATTTATCGTTTCTTTTTGGACTTCCAGTGAAAGTAAATTCGATCTGAAAAAAAGATTCAAAATAAACATTTTATTAGACCTTCAATTTAACGAACTACACAGCTATAACGCATAGCAAAATAAGTTCTCCATGTTTGCGAAATTTAAGCTACTACAGAACTACGTAATTCAAGATATAAAAATCACAAGGAAATGTCCTACCGTGAGTTTTGGCTCAGGCCCTTTAATTACGAGAGTAACCCTGCTGACAAAAGGCTAAAACCGATCTGGGTAATCTAGAAGCTAGGTGTAAATAGTATGGAGAAAGGACAGCAGTCGTTGCCAGCGGCTCTTTCTTAATTTCAGAAAACTTTGTTCTTATATACTTTAACTAATTTGCCTTCTGATTGGAGCCGACGAAAGTAGAAATGAGAGTAAAGTTAAAATTAATCTGATGATTCGTTAATAAACGTAGGAACAAGCGTTTTCTACCATAAAAACAAACTGAGATGTCAGGTTTCCAAAAGGGGAGGAAGTAAACTGCAGTTTAAAATCTTGAAGTGTGTTTTTCTCCATACTTTTATCTCCACTGCAATGTTTAAGTCATATTTTAAGCACGTGAAAAATAATATGGCATATGTGTAGAACATAAATATGAGAATAATGATCAGTAGCAAAATCAGTATAAGATCATAATTCTTCGTAAACTCCACAAAATTTTGAATTCTGCTTCTCAATTCTATAAAGCATAAACTTTAGTAAATTTGAGAAGTATAGAACTTAAATGACTAATTCTTAAATTACGAATTATACAAATTATACCATTTTAAAATGTGCCCAACTTATTTAATGCAATATGTGTTATATCATACATTAAATGTGTTCATTCGCTTTATGCGAATTTTTTTGGATATTCCCAAATTACTTAATATATTAAATATTGTATTCTAGCCAATGTAATTCATAAAAATGCATATACAGGCATAGGTACAGGTTGAAGCAAAGCCCACATCTGCATCCAAGTAGAAAATTAGTTATCACTGGGGGCCGAAAGTCTCCACAGCCCCTTCCTTTACCACTAATCTTTTGGAAGATTTCGGCTAGCCGGGTCTTTTGAGAGTCCCTTGCCACACAGACACTATACGCTTACAAATATCCCCCCTTCTTCGGGATTCGAACTCGGCCCTTCAGTACGGAAGTCGGCGTCACTAGCCATTATCCCATTAGGGCAGCAGAATGCCAGACATCCTACAATGCAATATGTTTTAAAAGAATTTTAAGCATATTTTATGTATTTTTACATTTCTTGTTAAATTTTATGTATAAGAAGTATGTGGCCAATATCCAGTCTATTAATTACCATGATCAAATGAATGTAATTCATATCCAATGTATTAACTAGTGTAAGATATCGTGTTTTTTAAAGAATTCTGAGGAAAAATTACACTTGCCTCTTCTTGGTTAACTCTGTCTCTTCTCTTTATTTGTATCTACCTGTCTAGAAGTATTACTATCTTCGAAAGAATTCATATAGAGTAAATAAAATTTCACACCGCATTTCCTCAAAGGTTCGCTTTAGACAGTGGTAGTTAACCTGTACTGAACAAAGAAAAAATTAAAAGTTAAATTTAAAAATTCTTCGAACTCCTTTATTCAATTTATAAGTTTGCCTCTTTACAGCGTGCTTTCGGGGTGTAACTGGGAAACACGTCCGGCTAGCAGTCAGAACGTCCGGATTTCAAATTCCAGCGGCAGCATCGTACATTTTTGTTTCCTGACACCGAAAAATTCTAAAGGCTCTACAAGTGGCGCCCAAACTCAGAGGTGGTGGATTACAATTCATCACCACTAGGATTTGGGGACTGGGTTTCTTCCTTCCAGTCCTGGGAGAGAATGTTAGGTTTTCTTCCTCCTTACAGTTGTCTTTGTGGTGTAAGTGGAAAGCACAGCCCGCTAGCAATCGAAAGGTTCGAAGTTCGAGTTTCGGCGAGAGCACTGCTTATTTTTTCACATATCGCAGCTTTGAGAAAACTTAGAATCTACAGCGGCGCCCGAACTAAATGCTTGTGGACGATAATTCATCACCAGGATCTTGTAATTGATTTCCCTCCTCTTTCAATCGCCTTTTAAGTGGGGGAGAATGTAAGTTTTTCTCCCTCGTTATCGCGGGCCTTCATTGTGTAATTGTAAAGCACGTCCAACTAGTAGTCGGAAGGTTCGGAGTTCGAATTCTGGCGAGCATTCTTCATGCCTTATAGCGACAAAAGGCATGAAGGCATGAAGAATGCTCTATTCTTCATGCCTCTTGTCTCCGATAAAGCCAATGAATCCACGAAGTTATTTATGAATATCTATAATTTTGCTTAAAACTTACATGTGTAATACACTGAAGTGACAAAAGTCATGGGATACCTTCTAATATTTTGTCGGTCCTCCTTTTGCCCGGCAAAGTGCAGCAACTCGACGTGGCATGGACTCAACAAGTCGTTGGAAGTCCCTTGCAGGAATATTGAGCCATGCTGCCTCTATAGGCGTCCATAATTGTGAAAGTGTTGACGGTGAAGAGTTTTGGGCACGAACTGACCTCTCGATGATGTCCCATAAATGTTCAATGGAATTCATGTCGGGCGATCTAGGTGGCCAGATCATTCGCTGAAATTGTCCAGAATGTTCTTCTAACCGATCGCGAACAATTGTGGCCCGGTGACATGGCGCATTGTCATCCATAAAAATCCCATCGTTGTTTGAGTACGTGAAGTCCATGAATGGCTGTAAGTGATCTCCAAGTAGCTGAAGGTATCTATTTCCAGTCAATGATCGGTTCATTTGCACCAGAGGACCGAGCCCATGCCATGTAAAAACAACCCAGACCATTATGGAACCACCACCAGCTTGAACAGTGCCTTGTTGACAATTTCGGTCCATGGCTTCGTGGGGTCTGCACCACACTCGAACCCTACCATCAGCTCTTACCAACTGAAATCGCGACTCATCAGACCAAGCCACGGTTTTCCATTCGATTAGGGACCAACCGATATGCTCCCGATCCCACGAGAGTCGCTGCAGGCGATGTCGTGCTGTCAGTAAAGACACTCGAGTCTGTCTTCTGCTGGCATAGCCCAAGGATGACAAATTTCGCCGCACTGTCCTATCGGACACGTCCCTCGTACGTCTCACATTGATTTCTGCGGTTATTTGATGCAGTGTTGCTTGTCTGTGAACATTGACAACTCTACGCAGACGTCGCTGGTCTCGGTCGTTAAGTGCAGGTGGTCGGCCACTGCGCTGTCCATGGTGGGATGTTATGCCTGAAATTAGATACTCTCGGCACACTCTTGATACAGTGGATCTCGGAATATTGAATTCCCTAACGATATCCGAAATGGAATGACCCATGCGTCTAGCTCCAGCTACCATTCCGCGTTCAAAGTCTGTTAATTCTCGTCGTGCGGCCATAATCACGTCAAAGCCTCTTCACATGAATAACTTGAACACAAATGAAAGCCCTGCCAAAGCACTTCGCATTTATACATTTTCTACGCAATACTACGGCCATCTGTATATTTGCATATTGCTATCCCATGACTTTTGTCACTTCAGTGTAGGCTTTCTACACTATATTACAATTTTTACAATTTTTGTCGCACACTAGCTTGTCCTTTTGTTAGGAAAACAATTAAGATGATAAGTTTTACCTACAGCATTCTTTTCTTTTCTTTAATTTTAATTTTTAACTTACGCAATGGTTTTGTTTCACATTGTCACTTAGGCTGAAGATGAGAAATTTATCATGATTAAAAAATTAACTTCTAAATATAACTTCTCTTCCTTTCTTTTACCCTTTTTTCCTACCCTATTTTATATTCTTTACTTTTTCCATCTAATATTATGTCTCTTCATGCATAATAGCGTTATTACTTTTGAAATGACTTCTACTGAACCTTCAGGCAAGTTAATAGAGTTAGAGAAAGAAAACAAAGGAAGCGGAATCATCACTTACAAAGGAATGGCTACAGAAAGAAAATTGGAAGAAAAGAAACGAAAATGTAATTGAAATAGCTTGCTTAAAAGGAAAGACCGCAGTTTTCTTTCTACGAATGTATAACAACATTAGTTACGAAAGCAATATTTAAAACTTTAATTTGAATTGATAAACATGAAATGTAAAAAAAACATTGAACGACAGATAATGAGAGCTGCCTGTAAATGGCTTAAAATATTTTAAGTAAAATTTGTTTTAATGTTTTTTCAGTCAACAACACATTAGCGTAAGAATTTAGCTTTCTTTATTTAAATATAATGGAATTAGTAAATATTTCAAAATCAATGACGCTTTGAAACACTGCTCAGGAAAAGGGAAAAAAACTGTTGGTAGAAAGGTATTTAAAACGGTGCTTCAAAATTTATCTTTGCAGAAATGTTTCAGATACATCTTTTTTTTTAAGTACACTGAAAATATACTTTGTTATCAATGCAATTTTCGCAGCACATTCAATTCTCGATCAATGGTAAATCAGTTGAGTACAGTAAAGAATTAAGCTTTTAACAATGTTGAACGTAATAGTTAAAAAAGTCAATTTCAGTGCTTCATTATAAATAAGAAAAGTCCTCTTGAGAATAATATCCATCTACTAAATATGATTAACGCATAGGTATCATTCCTAAAGGACTATTAAATGTGACTAATACATGAGTAGCATTCCAAAAGGTTGGTTATAATAACCTTAGTTTGAATTCTGGGGAAAAGAATTAATTTTCTTAATTTTTCAACTTCAAACCAGGATTTTAACTCATCTTCTGAGTGTTACTGATATAGCACTATTACGTGATTAAAAATATTTTACATAGAATATATACAGAATACAACAGGAGGTTTTCATCAAGTATGCATATATTCATTGGCACATTGAAGAATTTTGTGTTGTAACCAATGCATACGGTCATTTGGATTTCGAACATATCTGTGATCTAATAAAGCACGCTTAAGTCTTAATTCTGTAGGATTTTTCAGTTTCATGTTTTTTAACTCATGTTTGTTTCCAGTTTCAAGTTTTCGATTTCATTATTTTAATTCTGAAGATATGGACTTTAATAATTAGTAAGCTAACGTTTAGCATGACGGATTTGGAAGTACGAAAAGTAGCCTATAATACTGATGTTAATATTTCATTATGAGCATTGTTGTGCGATACGCTAAGATTGCTTTAGTATTTTTTATTTAAGACTATTATTACAGCACGTATGGTCAAAGAATAAAAGAAGTGTTATGTAGAAAGTTCTGATGGTCCTTTGTTTGTCAGTGATGAAATTTTTCATGGCGAAAAAAAGCAAACTTACTGACCGCCCTGAAGTCTCGGTCAATTTCAACGCAAAATGTGTATAGTCCTGCTCTATCTGGAAGCTAAAGTCCTGCAGACCCTATTAGAAAAAGATATCGCTACGGCTTAAACAACTCACAGATTCTAAAAAAGGGTAAAATAACCGTTTTTTATTTAGTCTTAAATTGAACAGAACATACACGGCTTGCGCTACAGACAAAATTTCCTCTACTTGTGAATATTTAAATTAACACAACAGACAATTAAGTTCAGAAGTTCATAGCTTAGGCTATGACTATACATAAAAAAGACTGGTTTAAGTTGGCTCAGATATTTTACAGGCGAGTAGTTTAGAACATCGGTTAGCAAGATGCTTAAGCCAGCACATCGCTGTTAAGCAAAGCTGAAGGGAATACTAGCAGAAGACCGCGATTGCCAGAAGCTCTAAACTAAAGATTCAAAACTCTCAGCTTAAACGCATAAAAATCTGGTGCTGATGAGGAATATGGAAAGTCTTTACTATGATCTAAGTCATAGTAGAGACTTAAATCATAATAACTGGTTAATTAACATAAAATATCTTGCGAAGTAATTATTTCTCAGTTTTGTTTCAGATACCAGAAACTGCTTGTAGAATGATAAAAACAGAGGAGAGGGTACATTTTGCTGCGCTAGACACGTTTACGAAAATTAGTATACTATAAAGCTGATCAAGCCCAGTTTTAAGGTACATTTGAAATGTTTGCTTCAACTAGACGATTTGGCTAAGTCTTAAAATATTTATGAAAACAGGCTGCAGAGCAAATCAAAAACGTTCGGACAGGCGAACAGCGTTGGCAGAGAACGTGTAAAATGTTCAAGAAGAAATGATCGTAGCCCGACTGTACCTGTTCGCACACCTTGATTAAACACTTTTATCATATTACATATCAAGGAAAATCTAAACAACACAATATACATAGTAAATTGAACTCGCTACTGAAATGACGTACAGACGAAGTTGAGCTATAATCACTTACTAGCTCTTCTGTCGCAGATATTGTTGACCTGCTTCAATATTTTTCTTCCGCTATGTTACCTTGTAAGGTTTATTCTAATTTTATTAACAGTTATTTTAAGTTTATGCACCTGTCCTATCTTTTTAGTTTTAGCTTACAATTTCCTACCAGAATGTAATTTCAGAAAAGCAGTAAATGCAAATGAGTAAAGAGTAGTATTTAAGTCGATGTTTCACCGACTTCAAGAGAGAGAGTCTGAGTTTTTGACTAGCGCGTGTTTGCGTTTTGGCTACATCTCTCTTAGCTTTGCTACGCTCGGCCATACTTTAGGCCCTTGTTTGGCTTCGCCGATTTAATTAAGATTTAGAGGCTAACTACTTAGAATCTAGCTTCGGCTATATCTTCAGTTAACTTTAGTTAAGCTTAATTAAGTTGAATTTCTTATTCATTTAAGTTCAAGCCAAGTGGAGGCTTTGCTGTACGTTCCGAGTTAGAAACTGATCGTATTTATTCTGAGAAATAAAGGGCAGTTAACCCTTCTTAAACTCTTCTTATGTATTTGCTCACACACTAAAGCGATTATTCGGTTGTTAGTGTTTGCGGGGTTCCTAGGATTGTACATTGAATTAAATAAGTAAAACCCTCCAACCTGTTCTCATAAATTCAATAAGTAAACGAATATTGTTCCTTGTGGAAGCAGATTTTCCAAATTTACGTCCAAATTCAACTCGAATTACTTTATATAACAATCCTCTTAATAATTTCTCCTCTGTCTCAACAGGAGGTATTATTTCTTTTACCGCTTTCATTTTACAGCCTGTTCTTGATACTAAGAACAAAATTTAAATGTAATGACTTTTTCAACCAAAATGGAAGTCTTTAAGTCCCTACATATCGCATATTGCAGGATACTCTACATCTGGATGTAAAAAGATTCCGTACAACAGAATTAGGATACTCTACATCTGGATGCAGATAGATTAAAATAGAAGTAAGCTACCTTATGCCTGAATGTAGATAAATTCCCTACATCAGAAGTAGGATACCCTACCTCTTTTTCTAGGATCACCTACATCCAGGTTATTGTTTCATTTTTCGTTTTGAATGGATAGCGATAACCCAAGCTCTAAACCACAGAACAGTCCTTCAAAAACAGGGATATTTGGGTGCTGTTATACGATTGAAGCTTGTTTCTCGAATTCCTCAACATGTAAGTAACTGCAGGAATATATGATTCGAAAGGGAAAAAGATATAAACGAAATAGTTATTTTGGAAAACGATATAGATTTGTTTGAAAAAATGTTTAGTGAGAGAAACTGAGCATAGATTTTAAGAAATTATTTTCCAATAGCATAGAATTTAAGAGAAATTTTGTACTTATTTACATGTTTTTCATAAGAAACAACTCTAAATAAATATCAGTATCTCATTTGGTAAGAAACGAACATTTTGATTAAAACTAATCGGGGAATAAGAATCTATATTTGGAAAATATTTCTCTTTCTCACAAACATTACTTTTTTATCACATTCGGCACAATTAACTATATACTATAACCACTGTATCGTACTGAATAACCAAGGTAATATTTTATTTTATTTTATTACCTCTCACTTAAATACTTGAAAATAGTCACATTTTCTTCTATCTTCGAAATTTCAAGTAGAGTTTTACCAAGACACAGAGGTATTTACCGCGTTTTAACAAAGCCCAAAGAATGAATTGAATGTTTCATTACTAATTTGGTGGATTCTGACAGCTTTCGTCTAACGACAAATCATTCGTAACCAAAACAATTAATACATCTATTTTCGATTAATTTACAATCCATTTGCTTCTTTGTGAAATTCGACTCCTAGTCATAATAAAATGTTAAAGATATTCGATTTTTTCCAAAGCATTTCGTACGCGAAAGCATTTTGTTTACAGATACGCAATACAGAAAAATTCCATTACTTACTCTTTGTATTATATTGATGGACCGCTTTCATCTTACCACGTTTAATGTTTTTTAAAATTCCAAACGAATACTTGGGGAAAAAAAGGTTCCTTTTTTTTTCTTTTTTTCTGATGAGGTCATAAGAGAGGTTTCTGGGGAAGTTTCGATTGGCGCGGTTCTTTTGTGCATTCTCCTAGCATTTAAGAGATTGAATGTTCTTTTTAAAACTCGTACGATTACATAAAATCCATTCATTAAAAAGCTACAGTTATTCAAATAAATAACGGAAACATTTAATATTAAATAATTAGATATTTAATGTAAAATAGCTATATCAACAAAATAAATATACATGAAATAGATTATTCAACTAAAAATATTAAAGAAAAAAGCAAATTAAAAGAATATGTTATCTCCTCCAAGCACGTGGTCCAAGATAAAATACTCGTTGAAACAATTAAAAAAAAAAAAAAAAAAAAAAAAAAGAAATACAAAAAATGTGTTTGCTGCATTTTCAAAAACCAAACTCTCAAAAATCGCTGTGTCCACAAGAAACAAGCCTTTGAAAATATACTACGTCTTTCAAGATGTCAGCATCTACGCCATATTGAGTGTCACGGCATTCTAAGATGGAAGCGGTAGCATATGAAAGGAATGAATTCATTGTTCTCCTACTGCGTCACATATTGCTTTCTTATATAATGACTTTCCGGGGCGTCATCTTTTTGCCTGCCTATTACGATGGCTTACTACTCTTGAGCAATTATGTAACTAATAGAAGAACGAAATAGAATGATGCCGAGGTTATTTCTAATAATGAAACGTTTCTTAGGATGACAAAACTAAATTTCCAAAGGCTTTATCAGTTCCAGCCATAGAAAATACTTTGTCGGCGGCAACTGATTCACAAATGGTTATGGTGGATAATCGGGTTAAACACTAACATATGTTATCACTTTATTCGGAATGCTGGAAACAGATATCTCAAAAGGCAAATCTCCTCATCCAATATGATAACGCATGGTATCATAATAATTATTATCATGGGAACTTCTGCGACGGTGGTGATGAGATGTACTAAAACACCTACCTTACTAACTCGATATGAATTAGTGTGACTATGATGTCTTCGCTGATATGAAGGAACTCTGAGAGAAATTCATTACAACTGTATAAAACAGCTTATTCGGTTGCTGGACAATAACAGCAGTGGACGTGCTGGTAATATTCGACGTCTTCCAGTAATTTGGCAAAAAGTGGGAAGCGTGGAAGGTTTGGTATTGAGGTTTTGTAAGTATTTGTAACTACGGTAATAAAATTTTTCAACTCTACCAAAATGAACTGACAATTTTTATTAACATTCAGCATTATTTTAATCAATAAAATATGAATCTAACCTCTTTTGCTCTGTACCGGCACAGAACCTATAATTATATTAATTTAGACAGAAAATTATGCATAATCTCTTCGTTATAAAGTTGTCGACTTCTTAACTAAAATAATATTTTATGTCATCTAACTCAAATAAAAATAACTTTTTAAAATATCATTACCGTCATTCAAACATATTTAGGTAATTTTCCACTAAACGTAAATTAACGTTCTTGATTTGAAATTTGTATTAAAAAATTATTTATTGAACTTTAATGCTTTGATCAATATTATTTTTTAGAAATAATTCTGTAAATACTTCTACCTTTATTCCAGTAATCTTCAATTGAAAACATTTATCAGTATAATTATTATTAAGACTGTGAATAACAACTAAAATACATTTAATAATTGAGATCATTTTTCTCTTTCAGTTGTTCAGCAAATACCCAAAACGTAGCACCAATAAATTTATTTCTTACAGAAGCGCTTCGTCAGTGACGCATCATGTACTTTATTGAGTACGGTTCGTAACCGTCAGTTTGCATCACATTTCCTCTGTCGTTTTGAATAGGAACCCTGCAGTTTGATAAATGTCAAATTTTAGAAATGTTGTAGCCGTCATATCTATTTTCGTTTGATAGGATAAGACAAATATATCTGCTTAAAAATACGGAACTCCCCAGGCTGTGTGCCGTCCTTGTTCTTCTCTCCCCCTCACTCGTTACTTAATAACATCGAATAGCTTGAGCCCTCATAAACAGCGCATTTTTTTCTGTTATGTGTCATACGTTATTATTATTGGTTTTAAGATCATCGTTATTTTTTCGACTATCGCTTTCGCTTATAAAAATTCATAGGACCGTCTAAGTTTCATTTGGATAGAAGAAAAATGACTGCTCACTAAAATTTTTCTTACGTTAAAAGTTCTTGTGCGTCCTTGAATGGATGTGGTACAAGTAAGCTCTTAAACTAGTGACATTGGAAGTCTTCCCCTTCGGGTACTTTATTATAGGGATGAATTCTGTACTCTGATAATCTTGGCCGTATGGGTATAAAATACGAACTTGGGGTTTCAGTAATTTGCGGGAGTAAGGCCTACTGTATTGTCTCAGATGCGGTCAAGAACGACCGAATGATGTTAATTACAATCGGAAAGTAAATGGGTCTGCTCCGGATGTTAAGTAGAGATAGTTTTTTTTAAAGTACTTTATAGATTTTTTTGAATATCAATGCATCAGAAACGTAAACTTTTCTTTCCTGATATAGTCTTCTTAATTTCGCAGGGGTGCTTCCAATAAAACTAAAATGGAGCTGCCAGAGTTCTCATTCACAGTTTACTGTATATCAGTAGTTGCCAAAGGAGGAGATGTACTTGGTACAATAATGGAGACAAATTATCTGAGACGCAAAGGTTTTGAAGTGCTCTTTTTCGTTTATGCATTATTAAACAATTTAATAATATTAGTATGCACTTTTTAGATTATTAATAACATATATCTGCTTAACATTGGGGATTAAATTAACATTATGAGATGATTTTACTGATTATAATTATATGTTTATTAAAATTTCATTATTCCACTGAACAGTATATACACTTAGGTCACGAGACTGAAAAGCTTGGAAAACACTGCTATAAACAAATAGATCGATCCGATTGAACAGCACTGATTAGCATTGCAATTGCTTACGAGAATTAGCCTAATTTATAAAAAGCTTCTAGCTCTAACATGAAATTAATTACTTAATTATGCTAGGAATGAGGAGGGTTTACGAGCTTATTTAACTGAGTATCTTAAAGCATATGAGTGCTAGCTGACAAAGGAATGCTTTCGTGAAGAATTGTCTAGGAAAGCTAGGCTCATATTTACAGTACACTTAAGAAAAAACACGAAAATGTTTACACATATGCTGTAGGGAGGCTTATGCAATCCCTTTTTTAAATTTGCCTCTTATTCTCAAGCCCCTTCTTGTTTTTGTTTGTTAGTTTATGTACTCAAAGAAAACACAAGGGACTGAACTTCGTACGTTATTCTGAACGACGTTTAAAGTCGATGAACAATATTTCTGTAACATGAAAATCTTTTTGAGTGTACAACCTAATTTAGATTTAGCAACATTACTCTTAAATGGAAAAACTTTAAGAAAATTTAATCCTGAACTTTATGTAAAAGAAATTTGAAAAGTCTTCGCTCGCCTTAGATCCTCCTAGAAGATCAACTCACGTGAAAGAAAAAAAATAATGTGCGGCAGCTTGTATCACATAAATTTATTCGCTATTTTATGTAATTTCTGCAATATTTTACAATGCTTATATTTTTGGAAATTTAAATTTTATTTTTTATTTTTTTAAAGATTTTCGTTTTTATTCAAAACTATTTTCATTTTCAGAAACCCTCAAATAAACACGCCACTGCTTCCAAGTTCCAGGCTACTAAAGCCAAATTATTCCCCTCAACTTTCCGGAACTCAATTTTATCTATAGATAATAAATTACTCGTGTATAAGGTGTTTAACACTTTTTCTTATTTTAAGATTCAGTTAACATCTTAAGGACATTCATAACGGCTTGACTTTCAGCTGGTAGATGGACGACTTACTAGTTGACCCCGAATCTGAGCACGTAGATTAAATTTAAGAGTTAATTAAAAATTGGAAATGTGCAACGCATAGCAGCTTTCGAACCAATTGACTTAAATCTCTCAGTGTTGCGAAATCTACTTTGGATGAAAATGCGTCCTTGAACATACACTGTACTTAGTGACGGAATGTGTTAGCATATCATTCGCAAACACTGACACCCATTAGGTTTTTCGGAGAAACTAAATAAGAAGATTCATGTATGTCTTTCCTGGGATACGAACTACGAATTAGTTGGAGATGTCAACCACTTACATCAGGAAAAAGCAGTATTTCCTTCAAATCCCCCTCACTTTAAAGGGACTGAAGAAAGCTATGAGACCAATCACCTTTTAAATGCAATGATTCCTCACAAACTACTTGATTCTGAGATGTGACTTAAAATAAAAGTTAGAATACCAATTTATTTTTAAAGGATTCATTTGGTTTATTGTTGGTCAATAATATTTAGTTCAGTAGTCAAAGTAGAATCCATATCACTTCAGCTGCCATATCTTAATTGGATGTGAACTTACTGACGCGTAATTCATCCCGTTATTCTGCCTTTTACAACAATAAACATGAAATTTCGGTAAGTCGTTCATATAGAATTTGAAGTTCTGTTGGTTCTTTAAATATAAAAATTATTCACCATAAAAAGGAGGTTGCTGCACTAAATGCATAATCGTGTAAATGCTTTTAAAATTTCAGGTTTCAGTGATAGAGAAACCGCTTAACAAGAAACAATGGATACTCAGAAAAATTACGTAAAATGTTAGATCAAAAAATTTCGTCGAACTAAAAACATCTTAGGAAAGGTATCGGATTCCTATAAATACTAAGGAACTTGAAAATCATGTCAGCAGTTATTTATCTGCTTATCAATCGCTTATGCTTGGAGGTTGAAATGGTTGAAAAAGACTGTGTTAAGAAACTTCCGGGTCTTCTGATGTTCGCCTGCACGGCTGTATCTTTTATTCCTCTAAAAACATGTGTTAACCATCCAATTAGATTACAGGCGTCAGGCAGAACTAAATATCTTTTTATTCATTGCTTACCGGGAATTCAGCTAACCCTATTAAGCTGTCAAACTCTGTTTCTAAACTGACAATGAATTCTTCTAATGACAGCCAGTCATCAAGTCCCGCATATTTGCCTTTCGTTACTCTCTGAATCCATTGTGTAACTTGGTAGAAATGTTTTATTCGATCAGGAGATAAACTTATGTATGGCGTTACACTTCTAAATAGTGAAGAATACCACTTCAAGTTGATTCTTAAAAAAGAAAAACAGAAACCGCAGCGCAATCAACAAGTTTCTTTTGTCATCTCTTGGGGAGAGAAGGCAAACCAAAGGAAGTGAGAGAGAGGTCAAGAACCTCTGTTGAATCAATCGCCAAAGAAATCATCTCTTAGATTGTTTTGATATAAAATAACACGAACTACATATTTCTAGTTTTATAACTGCTTCAACTTGGAGGACATTTTTAATAAGTGTGGAGGCTAAATCAAAATACTTGCCTTCACAACTGGCTTTTTGTACGTACACAATAGTCTTATTACGGATATAATATCTTAAATAACCGCTTGAAAATCAAAGAAAAGTCATAACTATATGTATGATAAAAATATATAAAATAAAATTCCAACTTTAATTTGAAGTATACCCTAAACCTTCTTCTTAATGTGGTTATTTCTCTTTTCTATGCTAAAAATAGGAACTGCTTATAATAAATCTTTCTAAATCACTTTATTTCAAAGTGATTCATGTCATATGATACTTACGTAACGCTAATGACACAAGTAATTACATAATAATTCAGCCAATAATGCTATTAAAATATGTGAGGTGAAACCATTAACTATCAATCAGAGGGAAGTCGAATCAAAATAAATTTATTCTTAACCGAGCCTTCATATGGATATTTCACATTGTTTTCTTAGTTTCCCTGGTTTGCAAGTTTGCTTTCCGTTGGTGCTTCTTTCTTCAAGAAGAAAGTTTCAGTATAACAACTCAAGAACAATAAGCTTTTTCTGCTAGTTTAGCTGTGTGTTTATGTCGAAAACTTTTGTCTACAGTGAAATAAAATGTTAAAACGGCAACGATTATTTCTAATTCTTCATGAATCGGCTTTTATCGTTAACATCTATGTCGTCGTCAAAGGTTTTTCATTACAAGAACACACACATACATATATATATATATATATATATATATATATATATATGCAATAATTTAGAACTTGATGACGTAGTTATTAGCAATGAAGCTGATTCATGAAGAAGTACAGGAGCTCGTGGAAGCTCTAAAAACCAATTTAGGGGTATATATCATGTTTTTGATGCAGACACGGATAATTTATGGCTAAACGCGCCCGTTACATACTGAATTTTCAGATTTTGTGAATGTTTGCAGTAAATAAACGCAGTGCGCAATATTTTTATCGAGGGAATTTGTAAAAGGAATAATTATTTGAGTCTAAGGGTTAAAGTCGACGTGCTGCATTTTTATGACACAGAACTAAATCAACGGAATGCTATTCTTACGTTAAATGTTTCTCAATCCTTCTTATTTTAAGGAATCGAGAAGATATCATTTGCAAATCAAAGCAAAACAGAAACGTTGTAGAATCATTAAGTTATTTAGAAGCAGGAGTCATGAAAAATGAGCAACTCCTTCCCCGGAAATCGAACCACGAACCTCTCGAATACGCGTCGAGCGTGCTACACCACGAAGTCATGCGAAGAACGAGGGAGAAATGCCTTATATACTTCCCCTTTTAAAGGGCGACCGGGGATTAGGAGACCCAATCGCCAAGTCGTGGTGGTGGAGAATTATCATCCACCACCTTTTTATGTTCGGGCACCACTTGTAGAGACATTTGGTTATTTAGAAGCAGCAGTCATAAAAAATTAGCAACGCCTTCGCCAGGAATCGAACCACGGACCTCTCGGTTACGCGTCGAGCGTGCTGACCACTACATCACGAAGGCATGAGAAGAAGGCGTGAAAAAGACCTTATAAAGTATTAATAAAGAACTGAATACTGTATAAGATATGAGGTACTGATTTTTATGTCTCATTTTAAATGTTAAATAAGTTATGTAGTTGATAATTAAATCAATTTTTGATATATTTCAGTACAATCATTATGGCAGAATAGACGAAGGACTGTGGGGAAGACTTTCTGTGGTAAACTGCCTTGTCTTTACGTTACAAATGAGCAAAATCAAGAATACATTGATGCAACCCTGCCGGATTTGAACCAGGATTAAAGAGCCATTGAACAGTGGGCTTATCCACCCAGTCACTCTTGAACAAAACAAATTATTAGCTATAACAGACGTTTTACACTTATTTTCTGTTTTAGTAAAAGTGTTAATACATATTTTTAGCTTATATTTTATTACGATTACTTTAATAAAATAATGGTTTTTTACTACCTTTATTAACTTTTCCTCTTACTTGGATAGGCGAATATTATTGTTTTCGCAGTCTGAATACTAGTTACCTCAGAATTAGCCGGAATTTTCCAGAACAAAATTAAGAATTTTAAACCTTTTTACATCTTTGATAATAAAGAAATTTATTTTGTGTTTTTATAATTATTTCAGTAACAAATAAAAACAATCTTGCCTTATGTTTCACACTTCGCATTTGTTTTAAAAGAAAAAAAGAAAAGAAAAGAAAACTAACGTGATGTTTCTTTTAATCCGTCCAGCAGTAATTATAGCTATTCCAGTAATGTAAATGAAGCCAACTGCATAGTTTTGAGAGAAAATAAATAAGAGTACAGCAAAACATAAACCAATTTATACGTTCGCACAACGGCTTACTTAACGAAAAGTAGAGCAAGCCAAATCTTGTACTTAAAGATACTGACAATAAGACGCATTTCATTTCTAAACATCCTTGTTTATGCTCCTGATCTCGTTCAATAAACGTCTGGCCTGCTGAAAGAAATTTTAAGCAACAGTAGTGAACTCAGGAAAATTTTTGTTATGTCGAAGTCAAGGCGGTAAGAGTTGCCGCTCAGGTTAAAGGGAAAAAAGAGAATTACTGATGTCAGCAATTCTCTTTTCTTAGTCAATGTTTCTACTAACGAATTCTTAGTCAATGAATTCATTAGTAGAAACATAATCAACTTCAATATGCTAATTGCAGTTATACATTTTAACATTAGAATATATTCCATACTTGAACTTATTCTCAAAATTCTGGGAAACGATAGTGCTTTTGAGAAAAAACTGAGGTTATTAATTCTTAACTTAATTTAGCTATAATATTTTTACACAAATTTCGGGAATTAATGGAAATCGTGCGATAAAAAATTATTATTAAAGAAACATGATTTCGGTAATGTAATGAAATAAATCAATTAATTAATACTTGAATAATTTTACTGCTTGTTATGTTGATACTACCCTGCATGATACCTCAAGGAAAAGATGCCGTGCTGTCTCAGAAGATGGCTATGGAAAATATGAATAGAAATGCGAGTATAGGAAAGGGAAAGAAAGATATATTAAGAATGAAGTACTTACAAAAATTAGTATAAATAATGCTTTGTTACTTAAATGCTATATTTCAAATCTATCCTTCTTGATTCATTTCAAACTTGATAATAAATAACCGCAATGTCTTTTTTAAAATGAATTTCTAACTTTTCACAACTAATTTATCTCTCTTCATAATTATTCACCTGAAGCAAGGGCTTCACTTACCTTAGTCCCAGCTCTGCTTAATTGTTACGTATATTAATGTTTTCAGCACCAGAACTCACAATGAACTAGTTTCTTACTATTTCCATAAATAGTTAAAAAGCGTTACTTACTTGGAAGAGAATTCACCTGCAGGAAATATTTTCCACAGTTTCAGATAGAAATTTTAAAAAAAATATTATTAAATAGAAATTATTGCTGATGACTGTTGTCAGTAGAAAAATGGTTCATTATTCCATCTTGCTTAATTGTTGCGAGTTTCCAATCTGCAGTAATAGTATCAATTGCGAATTATCAAATATAAAACATATTTACAATAATTTGTAGAGCCATTAGCTTTTTTTGGGGGGGGGACAAGCAGGAAGGAGAGATGAAAAACGTTCAGTGCCCTCACCGGGACTTGAACCACGGACCTCTCGAATACGCATCGAGCATGCTTCCAATTACACCACGAATGCATGCGAAGAAGGCGGGAGAAATACCTTATAAATGAATTAAAAGAAATTTTGTTACACGCGGTTCGTATATGCAAGAAATATTGCGGATAAAATAAATATATACAGAACTGTTAAGCAAAATTATGAGTGGTGTGTTTGTTTAATTACCTGTAAATATACCAAAGCATGCAAGGAGAGGGATGCCTTCTTGGAAAGATTTATAAGGGAAACTGGTTCATGTTATATATGGGGAAAACAAGAAAACATCCAAGCATCCATACTGCTCACTACGATTCTTACTTTAAACGAACTATCACCGTTCATAAGCAGACGTTTCTGATTGTCTGTAACTACAATAAATGTAATTGCTATAACTGTACGTCTAAATAAAAATTACAGTGTAAATAGTAACTCTATTTAAGCAATAACCTATAAGGTATTTCTCCCGCCTTCTTCGCATGCCTTCGTGGTGTAGTGGTCTGCATGCTCGACGCGTAACCGAGAGGTCCGTGGTTCGATTCCCGGCGAAGGCGTTGCTCGTTTTTCATGTCTCCTGCTTCGAAATAACCTAATGTCTCTACAAACAAAATAGATGTCCAAAGATAAATTCAAAAACTTATGCTCTATCGAATGCAACATTCTAAGAATTCGCTATGTACAAGGGCGCGTGGAAGATAAATTAAGACCCTTCATTTCGTGTAACGGCAACACATGCCGTAAGCCGTTTCTGCTTAATTTTCGCTCTTCTCGTTCATCACTTTCCGTAGCATGATCATGTCTACAGATTTTATTTTCTGAGGACAAGATTTTACGTTCAAAAACATTACCCTTCCTCAAGGTATGATAACTATGAGTACTAAATAATTTAATTACATTTACGATATAATTACAATTAATGTAATTATATCGTTAAATGTAATTATTTTGTAATTGTAATAGCGTTGACTATAGTTACAATCGTAATTGAATTAACTTTACTCACAGTTGCGTTGTACTTTCGTGATTTATAATTATAAGTATATCATAATTACATTAATTATGATTAAACTATTAATTAATTACACATGCACTGAAACTGCGTTCTAAGTGTAGACGCAATTATACTGGAGTTCTCTGGTTAATTAAATACATTGCATGTCATTAATTATCGTGTTCTCAATTCTACTGGGAACTAATTAGCAACTGTTCCTAAAGTTAAGACGAATAGTCGGTAATATATATTATTATGATTACTTTTCGTTCAAGAATTTCGGAGGCTATGTAAAATTGAGAAATCCATTGCATTTTACGACAAAATAGGTTAACTTGAAAATCTTGGAAGAGTTAAACAGAATCAGTAATTGTGAAACCGAGTGCAATGCACGCGTAAAAATTGAGCCAGTTTCGTATACATCCATTCCTTTTTTTTACTCATAAAATTTAGGAACACTAGAAAAAAAAGATACGATAATGTATTTAGAAAACATACATAATAAAGATAACTCTAATTTTTAACCCTGAACAGCTCCTACTGTTTGTTGACAGAATATTTTCATTTGGAATTTCATGGAAGTTACAAAATCAAGAACGCATTTAAACATGTAAGGAATTATTGTATTCTCCCTTGCATTCTCTATTGATGTAAATGGCAGCTGGCATTTGCAAGACCCTCAGCTTAAATTTCGACGAAGGCGTAACTGATATTTATTATTTTCAACTTCGAAAGACAACTTTTGACATTATGTCTCAACAGTTGGCCGTAATGAAAATGAGGTGAACTATAATTCTTCACCAGTTAGATTTTGTGTCGCACCCTAGTCGCTTTTTAAGTGGGGGAGAATATAAGGAATTATTGCATTACTCCATACGCTCTCTCACATGTTAAATAATTGCATGTCAGGCTGGCAGTTGCAAAGTTAGTGGTTCATATCATGGCGAGGACACGCCTGATTTTTCGCATTTCCCTCTCCATAAAAAAAAGGCTAATGACGCTGCAAACTTACAGTATGTCAACAGCAAAGTGGCATGATAACGTCTGACGTAGAATACTGCTCCTTTCAATAACATCCTTTCCAGCAGGTTAACCTTCAGCAAACACTGTAAACTTCAGCAAACTTTGGCAATTCGAGAGCCAAATGTCACGTAACATGTTCTAGAAATCGTGAACTAGAACTTTTATACTATCTCTAGAGCTTTACTCGCCATCAGAATAACATTTTTCAATATGTCACCTTTTTGCCGTTCTAGCTAATTCAGACCGCAAAATGTCTTTGTGTCATTTTAAATCGATATTAATGCAAGTTTTCGAGACTAAAGGCAATAACCAATGAAAATAAATAATTTCGAGCAGAAATTCGAGTTTAATTAAAAATATGTCATAAGCATAATTAGTTCTCAAGGCCAAAGAAGTTCAAAATTAGGAACTCCAATAACTCCGTGTGTAGTTAAAAGGAATACTCCTAAGGCAATGAATTTGGTAGGCGTGAAAATACATCCAAACTACTCACAGTTAGATAAAAGGAAACTTAGATTTAGATTCCAGTTTCTTTGAGATAAATTAAAGCATAAATGAAAAATTTATTTACTGCAGCAGAAGTTTTGCAATGGATTGTTGAAAAAAGCAATTAGAGAGTAACGCTTGTTAAGTTTCAAACCTTCCGTAAACCAAAGTGTAAGTCACATTATTGAGATCAGAAATTTTGGAATGAAAATGCAGTTACGTTAGTTAATTAGAAAAGTGTTTTTGTTTTATACCTTTAGACTACTGATATACATTATTTACATTATACAACTGATATGTACTTAAAGGTATTAACGAGCAATTGCAAAAAGAAATGAACTCGCACATACACTAATTTTAAAGAAATCATAATTACGCACTGTATTTTAACTTGGCCAATAGGGTGACGTCTTGTCGATACTTTTTTTTAAAACTTTCTTTTTAACCTCTAGCTCTTAAATGCTATTATTCAGTAACTTTTTAGAAAAACTGAACACTTTTCACGTAGAAAATGATGGTACTTATTTTACCTGTCATTTCTGCTTCGAAATATGTTAAAGGTTGCTAAGTGCAACAATTAAAGTTGAAATGAAAAGTGCTGGAGGGAAAAAATTCTTCCATAAGATATTAAAGAGGTGAGCGTAAAAATAGCTTTCAGGTTGGTTAAGATTTTGTTATGCGAGTAGAGCTGTATGAAAATTATGACGCATACTTTTATTATCAACTGAGAACTAATTGAAATAGTGTTAATGGCGCACTCAGCACTGAAGAACTTACACAGCACGCACTGGTTAAAATAATTTTTTTAAAGAATGAAGAAGGATATATATTCAGTATAAAACTAATAATATTGTGTATTATTATATTAAATCAGAAATAATAATAGATGTAACAGCTGTCAAAATACAAAAAAAATGGAGAAGGGATTATT
Source organism: Stegodyphus mimosarum (assembly GCA_000611955.2). NCBI lineage: Eukaryota > Metazoa > Arthropoda > Arachnida > Araneae > Eresidae > Stegodyphus > Stegodyphus mimosarum. Next base: position 652,644 of record KK121640.1, on the reverse strand, counting down.
CATAAAATAAGGAAAATTGATACAAAAAGCAGTCTTAATTTCTTATATAGAGTGGAATGTTCTTTAATTTTAAGTATAGGTTGTTCAGCTAAAAAAACTCAGCAGATTTCTGATATGACAATTAAGCGTAAAACTTGAGTGAAGGGATACTTTGGTTTACTATTTAGATTTGACTACAAAATTATCAAAGCGAAAGCTACAAGAATTTGTAAATTTACCAAGATATTGGGATAACGTATGTTTTTAGTTGTATTCTTAAAGTAATATCACAGAATTGAAAATTTTTAAATTATTTAAGTGACAATTGTACGTTATATAATATGATAAATACATTAAATATACGCGCACATGCGGTTGTGCGTTTAATTGTACAGAAGGAAAGAAAGCTAATGATGTAAATTTACTAGCTGAATTAGTTATGACTATTACTTATTACCTAAGCATTTTAAATTCATAACTCAACTACGTGATGGTCGACTTATTATATTTAAAATGCATGATTGCAAAGGAACTGTTCACAACCTGGCGGTGTTGTACTATTCAAGAACGTGTCAAGGTCATATCATGCATTTCTACAGTATATTGTTAACAGTCTGACTTATTTAGAACAAGCCCAAGAATTTTATCTTTGCAAGGACTACAAGACTGTGACTGTTGTTGGCATGAAACTAGACGCCATGTGGTGACAGTACGACTTGCCCAGTTGAGCCCCGATTTGGAAGGAGAGCAAAGAAGGAATTAGTCCTATGATCTCCCAGCCCTCTTCTCCTGTCACCAAGCCTTTCGAAAGGACTTTCGGCTCATCATATATTTTGAGTGCCCTCATATCGCATAGACACTATACACTTCCCAACATCCATGCCTTCTCCGGAATTCCAACCCAAGCTCTTCGGAAAGGCAGGCAGTGTAACTAACCACTATCCAGTCTGGGAGGCTATGTAATGTGTAAAACAGTTTAACTGAGTACTAAAACGTAACAGCTCTTAACATAAATGCTCCAAATTTAATTATTTTATAGCCTAAGAAAACAAATAACGTAGATTTAATGTAAGGATAACTTTCTAACTCCATATCACCAAACAGATCACTCCATTATAAATTAGTTCCTTGTGGAAATATTTCAAGGATCGTAATTATGCAAACAGCCGAACGAGGTAAAATCCTTAGAAAAAGGCGTCGGTAGTAACATGGAAAAAATAAAATCATCTAACTTTGAGACGGGTACTAAAAAATATCTTGTTGCATGTACATTTTATCTCTTTTAGAGTAAGGTTATTTTGACTTCTGTGAGTCAATATTTTTTCTAAACACAGTGTGAAAATGCATCAAAGTTGTAAATTATATTGTGTTCGTGTCATGTACGAAAATATAATATTTTGTATTTGAGAATTTGAATTTTTTATTCATGAATTTTAAGGTCATCCTGCATAATTATAACAGCAAACTTAAAATCATCCTGCACAATTCTAATAACAGTCTTTTTTTTCTAGTTTAAAAACCTACATTTCATGAGCGTCAATAACAAAACTTTAAAAAATCTTAATTCTTTAACTTTCTATCAATAAGTTAAATAATTTTAGTTAGTTAAACAATTTGGATATGTTATGAATTTAAAATTTACTTATGTTAAATATGTATTGTTTTTAATATAAAATTTCACAAACATAAACTACTAAGCCTATTGGAATCTTTTCAGAATTACTCTCCTTGTGTATATGTTTTACACCCAAGAATGCCTAAGGAATAATTTCCATCATGATATACACAGATAAGGAGCACTATATCGTTGACACTAACGTTAACGGAAATGTCTGCACATGCAATCCATTTTAACCCTTCAGTTTTAGAAAAATAACTTGGATGATGAACAACAATCACTATTTAAAAAATAAGAGATAAATAATGGTTTTCCAGCAAAAATAATCAAGGATATGTATGTAATTAAGGTAAATGACACAAATTTACTCAAACGGACAGAATGCAAAAAGTATAACGAAAACAATAGGAAAAATAGTACATAATTCCTAAATCCTGTCCTCCTTCTCGAGCTCTGACACGAATCTGTTCGAGACAGTGCAAATTATGTCTCGTATCAATATATCTTCAATGTTATTTTTCTTTTTCAAGTGATGACTTCTGTTTTCTGGGTAATAGCGTGTACTCCAGTAGCAATTACAGGTATGCTGTGATAGAACCTATATCATTAAAATCGTACGAGCTACTTTCAATATGTCAGTGGAGCATGCAATAAATAATCTTCAGACAGAGACTGATCACGTCGAATTTAGATTAGAGAACCTACGTTTCCTACGTTTTGCTCTTAATTTTAAGATAAATCAAGAACTGAATTTGGAAAATTTTTAATGGAATTGGTGTACTTATATTAATATGCAGATATTTTTAAGATGTTTCTGCATTACGTTGCTTTAATATAATTTACATTTGCTTTGCTATACCAGTTGATTGATAAAATGTGCTGCTATTCTGTAGACAAGAAATATCTGATCTCCAAAATCCAAGAATACAAATAAGTATTATAAATTATCAATACACCTACGATTTAAATTATAAGATTTTCCAGGAATTGAAAGGAAAAATTCTGCTTTAAAATGCCTTGATTTTATTTAAGAAAACTAGTTCCGACTTATTTTTGAATATTTGAATGTCGTTGCATAGAATCTCAAGTACATTAGCACTGTAAAAGAAAGGAATTTCTTATAATATGCAGAAAATACCAGAGATAAACGAAAAATAGATCATTCTTTTATCCACTTTCTCATGTGTATGTACCCACAGCATGCAACACATGCATACATACTACACTGCACAAAACAATTAGGGGGTATTGTGAGTTCGGTATAAAACAAACATATAATCGATAATTTTTTTAACAAAAATGAAATAGAAGAGGTTAAAAAAAGAAAGTTATAACGTTTACAAACTTGGAAATATGCGAACTGTCTGTGATGTCGAAAACTACGCATTTTAGATAAGAAGTGAAAAGCGACCTGCAAGATTACTTCTGTAGGAGGGGATTAAAAACGATTGGCAAGCGTTGAGTATTTTGTAACAGTGAATATGATATCTCAGCAAGATAACTTAGCTGAATTGGTAGCCTGGAGGACCATCGATTGTTTAGAGGCGGATCAAACGCAATCCGTTGTAGCGGAAGCGTTAATTATTTTTCAATTTATTCGTCAAATTATTTTTCTATTCTTATAATGTAAATTATTTTACTGTTAACTGCTTTCCTAAAATAATGAAAATAAAAATTCTGGGAGTCAATTTCTTAAGGCTGGCACAGCCAGCATGTAATGCAGAAATGCAGTTAAGTTATTGTGTGCGCAGTTTGTTGTTATTGTTATTGTGACTTATCTCACTTGTCTGACAGTAACATTAGAACAAGCCCACGAAATTCATCTTTGGAAGGAGTGCAAGACTGCGCATGTCGTTGGCAAGAGCACTGAGCAAGCGTACAGGTGACAGTACGACTTTGCTTAGCTCCGCCCCCAATTTTGATGGAAAGCACTCTAGGGGAACGGGTCTGAGGGTCTTCCACTTCTCTTTCTCTATCACAGACTTCTCAACAGAAATTTCGGATCGCTACATATTTAGAGTGCTCCCATGCCACACAGGCACTATACATTTATCAACATCCATGCCTTGCGCAGTTTCTTTGTAACAGACAGTCGCCATAATAAGAAAGGTGAGATAATATGTAGGAAACGAATAGTATTTGTGATAAAGGAGGATTTCTCTGTTTAAAACGGGTTTTAATATTTGGAGGGGAAATTCTACGAGTATAAAGCTTTAAATTTCAGATCAATTAAGTTATTGCAAAGAATATTCAAGATCGTAACATTATGTAATGTCGCACTGTAAGCAAAAGATGTTTCTTTCGCACTCCAGTCAGTTTTATAATATTTACAATATTTAACATTAGAATATTACGAACAATAGTTTAATATTAGACGAAACAACATGCACCTAATGTTATGAATGAAACTCTCTTTTTCTCTTCCGTTTAAACAATCCTCAAACTGCGTTCTCTTCAAAGAATAGTTTACGATAAATAAAAGAAACGAAATCTGATTTTAAATACAGGACTTCAAGAATACGCATTATTTGCAAAACACTGCTGCACTATAAGTCAACGTATGTATTGCATACCATAACCTGTTTTAGTTCACATGCGTGTTGCAGCTTCAAACAAATATGAACGAATACTAATCTGTGTAAACTGATACGCCATCTAAATCGACTTTTGATCTAAACTACAGATCAATAGTGGATTAATAATTTTTAATATGCTTAAGGCTTCCCCAAAGAAACAGCAAGTGTTACTTTGGAACTGTTGGAAGAACTTAAAAAGTAGAATTAAAATTCCCGAAAATATTTCTTACTAAGTGTCGACTAAACTCCTGCTATTCTTCCCTTTTCTGTAAAACACGTAGCTGGTCAGCTAATCTACAGTAAGTTAGAGCTCATTACTTAGTTTTAATTGGAATAAAAATTCAGTTTAAAGCTACCCTATTAATGTTTCAAGTGAAGATGGTAGTTACGTAGTAAGACTTTGCTTTGGTGCTCTTCAGCCACTCATTTAAACAAGTTAGGCCCACCAGCGGCCAAGCGGTAAAGACGCTGAACACTAGTAGTTCGGTCCGAGGTTCGAATCCCGCGAACGGGCTGGCTGCATGGGCGTTTTCGTGGTTTTCCCCATGTGTAACGTGTATACGAGCCAGTTTCCCTTAGAAAGTCCTCCACGAAGGCATCCCTCCCTTTAGGCAGATAGCCCTCGTGTGCTTTGCCATAACTTGATAACCTAACCTAACCATTTAAACAAGTTAGCCTAAATAAGACTTTCTACGTATAAGCTTTATTTCTTAATCTATTTGATATTATTCCCATGATGCATAATTTTCTTTCAGACAGTTATCTAATTGAATTTTATCTCTACAATGAAAATTACGTAAGTACACCTATCCCCTTTCAAGCATTTATTGTACAGGGAAAAACGTAAAATTGAAATATTCTAATTTCTACCACTGTTTGAGCTTCAGGCTTCAAAAATACACTTAATGTAGCACGCTTCCATGATTTCTTAATTTACAGCTCGTAATGCTTGTTAAACTACATTTACACTCATAAAATTCGATTATTTATTTAGAGATTAGGTATATATGTCAGAAATAAACAGTTGTAAAATACTTAACATTTAATGATCTATCTGATAACATCGCTATCTAAAATTAAAATATTTATTCCATAGATTTGTTAAAATATCTCTAGTTACGAAACACTTTTTGCTCAATCCACATCATTTATTTATAAAAAAACCAACTTATGTGATTAAGCGGTCTTAAATTAAATGTAATTAGAACATAATAAAATTAAATGCTTGTAGAATATTTAAGACTTGTCGTTAAAACTGCATGAACGTTGTTATAACTTCTCGTTAAAGGTTTATTGTTCTGAAATGAAAAAAATCTTTAATTTAAAAGCTTAAGTTTTTTTTTACACTTTTCTATTTGATCTTAAAGAAAATCGTAAAATTTCATGAACAATATTTAATACATAAATTTCAGTGTAAGAGGAATTGTATTATCTGTAAGAAATTGTTATGTCTACTGTTTAAAGAAAACATTTTATTGTGTATTTTTTATAAAATGGCTTGGCTATGAATCGTCATAAATGCAAGGTCTTCGGTGAATCAGAATGAAATTCAATATTCCATGATCGAACTCAGTTTGTAAAGTTTTAACTGAGTTCGGCTTTTAGAACTGAATTCTGACAGCCGTAAAAATTAACATTTAACACCTGCTGTTTGTGATCTAAGTAGTAGGTGGTTACCTTGAAGTTAATCAATGGCAGAGGGAAAACCTTTAACTGATACTGGACGGACGTCGTCTTTCAGATTAACGCAACAGGAAATTCACACAAAAATCTGTCATATTGTTTTCAGCATAGCCGTTTTAGACTCTCCTCTTTTATTCATCATTTTGCTTAGTTTTTTCCTTTATTTTAGTACGTGTTTCAGACAGATATTTATATCTTTGTAAAATTATTAATTATGAAACTATTTATTCTGCTTGAATTATCAGAAGTTTAGGACAGACAGTGAAGAAGCCAGTCAATATTGCAGTATTATCAAATATTTTTAACACTGGTTTAATTTCTCATACGTAGTTGAAAGATAAAGTTGTTTGTTGATTTAAATACAGTCATTACCTAAGACAGGTTAACTGGCATCCTATGAAAGTATTTCCTTTCGGCTGAATCCATTACATTAGCTATTCTTTCCTGTCAAATACACCCTTAGACAAAAAAAAAAAAAAAGACGCATCAAGAAGGAGTTATCCGAATGGGACGATAATCGGTAGAAGTGATGTACATGTATAGAAAAACAAATGATTACAGTTTGAGAAAAGTTGAATGATAGAGCTTCACAAAGTGAAAAAGTCAGTAACGCGTTTGTCCACCTCTGGCCCTTATACCAGCAGTTATTCGGCTTGGCATCGATTGATAGAGGTTGCGGATGTCCTCCTGAGGGATATCGTGCCAAATTCTATCCAACTGGCGTGTTAGATTGTCAACATCCCGAGCTGGTTGGAGGGCCCTGTCCGTGATGCTCCAAACGTGCTCAGTAGTAGAGAGATCCGGCGACCTTGCTGGTCAAGGTAATGTTCGGCAAGCACTAAAGCAAGCAGTAGAAACATGTGCAGTGTGGGGGCGGGCATTATCTTGCTGAAATGTAAGCACACGGTGGCGTGACATGAAGGGCAACACAACGGGCTTTAGAACTTCGCCGACGTACCGCTGTGCTGTAAGGTTGCGACGGATGACAACCAAAGGGGCCTTACTATGAAATGAAATGACACCCCAGACCATCACTCCTGGTTGTCGGCCTGTCTGCCGGAAGACAGTCAGGTTGGTATCACACCGCTGTCCGGGGCGTCTCCAGACTCGCCTTCGCTGGTCATCGGGGCTCAGTTCAAAGCGGGACTCATCACTGAAGACTATTCTACTCCAGTCAGTGTCATTCCAGTGCGAATGAGCCCAACACCACTACAAACGGGCTTGACGTTGTACAGAGGTCAATGGCAGTCGGCCAATTGGCGCCATGACCTCAGCTCCCTTTAAGTGAGCCGTCTATGAATGGTCCTTGCGGTCACTGAAGCACTAGTTGCACGTACAATCAATGATAATGATGCATCTGGGGCTGACGATCGCTCTGTCTTCATGTTCTGTCGTTGCTCTAGGCCTACCGCTTCCTTCTTGGCGCTGTGTGCGGCCATGGTTCACCCATTCCTGCCAACATCGTCTAATAGTGGCATCGCTCCTGCTCAAATGTCGAGCTATTCGCCGATAAGGCCAATCGGCTTCTGAGCCCAACTACACGACCTCTCTTAAATTCTGACAACTGCGCATATCGTTCGCGCTCCTGTATGCGAGGCATAGTTACTGTCTATCAGAGTAAACAGAATGAAATTCGTGAAGAATTTATGACCTGGAATGGTAATTTCTCCTTTTGAATATCCTGCCATTTGCGCAGATCAGATGCGCTGTAGAGACAAACGTTCATTCATTGGCAGCAAAATGTAAAATTTTGCATTTTCCGTCGAAACCTGTATGCATATCAATTTGTGTCCAAGTTGCTTTTTTCCTTCTCAGTGCGTCGTGGTGCGTCGTTTTTTTTTGTTTAAGAGTGTGTATTATGTGTATGTTACACAGTTTAGACAAATCTCGTCATTTGCATTCATAAACGTGTTGAATCTCCAGTAATATTTATAGAAATTTCTGTCAAAACAGCCCTCAAAATGAAAATATTTTGAAACAAAAGACATTGCCGTAATAGTCAATACTCAGTAATGTCGTAATTACTAATACTTGAATTCATTCTCTTGGATGATAATCCAGAAGGTATTTCGATGCTTGAATTGATTTAAATAATCTACTGGAACAAAGTGACGCAATGAGAAAATCCAATTAAGGAACAGCATTTTATTTGAGGTGTTGTCACATTTATCCACTTGCTCTACTTAACCAGTTCAATTAATTCGCCAATATGTAACAAATGTACCATCAGTTCAGCTATCTTTCAAATGATAAAACATTTAATGGTCCTCGGAAAACGTTCTTTATGTCCTAAAACTTCTCGAATAATGTTATTCGCTTTTATTATTCTATACATATCTAGTTAAATTGCGGATTAGTTAAATGTGAGTGGTTCTTTTACAGCAAATGCTACTAGAAATGACGTTACAGAGCTGCAAATCAGTAAAAGACTAGTTATCCTTCTAGAACAAATACAAGAAATGGTTCAGTAGTAAGCATCTTACATATTTAATGGCTGTATGACCGATTTTAAGACTAGATCACAATGTCAGTGGCCATTTTATGATCCATTGTGTCCCTTATATTAAACCGAATCGCATTTTATTTTATGATCAAGATTCGCACTGCCATCAAGGTTCTTACTTGCTTCGATAGTTATGTGTTATCACATTTAACTTTTCTTTACATCAGCAATTACAGATTTGTTTGTTGATCAGGTTAAAAATCGCTACTGTGTTTTGTTCGATCTATAACTTCCTCTCTTTAATGACTAGCAGATAATTTGATAACGGGCGAAGCATCAAATTTCTTCTTGCCTATAAGAATAGTAAGTATTTATTCGAAATTTTAATCCTAATTCGTTACCAAAATTCACTTTAAAAATTTTTTATAGGTGTTACATAAGCAATTAGAGATCTCACAACAAATAAAATATGTTATTATCACTCAAAAGAAAATTCACTTTTAAGATTTCCAGATTTATTATCTGTCTTTAAATCAATTTATTCATTAAATATGAATCCTATGCATTTTGTCATCAGGGCTAAAATTTGCTGTTTTATACTCGAGTACATGCCATTAAAAATAATCGTATGGGGCAACAGTAAGCAAAATTACAAAATTAGGACTTTCTCCCATTGTGTGTGTACATTATCAACAAGCCTTTTCTTAATTTTTTTTTTGGTGTGCGTGTGGTGAAAAATATAAAAAAATGCCTTGGGCCTTGGAGCTCTTTGTAACTGACAGTAGGGCTTTGTCATTTCTTTTTCAACTGGATAAGCATTTATAAGAGAGATATATGCAGTTATTTTTAAGCTTTTAATGAGCAAGTAGCTTTGAGTTATACGCTGTATCACGGAGGTTAAAATACAGGAAGAAAGTGTTTCTAATTGACCCCACTACTTGTAAAGGAAACTTGTCTGCATGACGAGCATGCTTGAAAAACCCAAACATGCCTATAAGCCGCTGAAATATATACTTTTCTATGAAGCTAACTAAATAGGTTTTTTAAGTAATAACCTAAAATAATTGTCAAAGACATATAAGACGATTGCTAAATTTTTGTTCTAGTACACAATCGATGACATATGTAACGTACCGTAAATAGGAAACACTATGCGATCTCAACGCTATCAATCTCAATGCTTGATGTACAACATTTTGTTTTCCAATGCAGTTCTTGCCTATATCGGCATCGGCCATTCCTAAGCCCAGATGTGGTGGTCTCTTTGTTATGGAAGCACCTAATAGGTGAGCCACCATTGCCTCCTATGTTTTTGCAAATACTGGCATTTCTTCTTGTACCTATAATTGCTACGCTAAATTGCAATTTAAAATTTCACCTCTCCAAGGCTACCAGTTCAGGTATTCGGTTGGACTCTATTTGTGCTCTCGACATTTTTATTACTACGTTTCTCGTGTTATTCTTGCTTATGAACACTGACTTTTGTGTTCTTTCGAAAGTACGAACTATTAGAAACTCTCACGTATTTGAAAATCAACACTTTGTTACTCCGGGTGAGCGAGTTACACGCGAGGACCTATTACAGCAAACCTTATGTTTGCCTGAGTCGACTTTATGCTGCCTCTAGTCTTCCAATAACTCTCCTTTGTAGTTCTTCGGTCAAATGACGCCTGAAAGTCATTGTTACGAAATGACTATCCCAGAATTTTTGTCACAACGAATTTTACAGGCTTGCTTTCAATCACGTAATTTTATACTCCTTGCAGAGGACGTATTCTGATTGCAGCGTTATTAATTTGCATACTGCAGTTTTACTCAGCGACACTTATTTGACAGCATATTCAAATTTTATAGAGATTGGCTTATTTTTTAAAGAGTTGTTTCTATTTTTGTGATTCTTCCTTAATTTCTGGAAAACAATGTATTCTAGAATTGTTAAAATTAAGATCTGTATTTTTTTTTCCTTTTCTAGCATTTTTTAGCGTTTTTCTAACGTTCTTTTTATTGAACTCTAGCATTAAAACGCTATTTTCATTTGGCAACATTAATTGTATGATATATGATTCTCATTAGAATTCAGCGTAAAGTTTCAATTGTAAAACAGCAGAGAGATTTAAAGAAAAAGGAGATTAATTTAAAGAAAATTTAAGATTAATTTAAAGAAAAAGGAGCTACTTTAAGCAATCTAAAAGAAACATAATCGTTTTTAATGTTTATAACCGAAAATATGCTATCGCAAAACCATAAATGTCGACCTGAATGATATTTTCAAATACTTCAACAGTGTTCTTCAGATATATTTAAATTTACCAGAAATTTTATTTTTTACTCAGTCATTTTGAAACTACATTTGTTAAGCTAATGCTTTAATACTATAAATACTTCACCCACTGAAAAAATATTGTGCGCTAACTTATATAATATAACTAGCAGTCTCTAATATTTTGGTTTGATGTGTCTGATGTAAAATAAACAGCCAATTTAAATCAGTAACAACAAAGGATACATATATTAGAATTAGTAACTATTAAAAAAACACTCTTAATTTTATTATTCAGAGAAAAGTCAATGGCATTTAAATGCCATTCAAAAGAAACTAAAATGCATCTTGAACATGGTGCTTTATCATTCTTAACTTATATGGGAGAAGGAGATCTCTTTTCAATTCATTATCAATAAAAGTAATAATAATAAAAGTCCTTAATCCTAAAATTTACTGTGTATTTACTGGGTCATTTACATTCTGCTCAATTAAATTTTAGTTGTTTTACTAAACTTAACGTAAAACATTATTATAAAAAGACATTCTAATACCTAATGTATGGTTAGGTTAGACTTTGATAACTTAAGTAAATACAAAAGCTAAAACTTGAGAGAAATATTAAACAGCAGTGATTCTGTGCTTATAATCCTTTATAAATCAGCATTTCATTTATGAAGCACATCTTTAATTGCATAAAAATGAATTTTAATGATACAGAATACCATGTAGTTAAATTGTTGTGATTTCAGTGTTACTCTGTGTTTATTGTTGTGATGATTGCTGTGATTTCAGCGTTATCATGTGTTGTGATTTCAGTGTTACTCTTAAGGCTTTCAGAAAGCATGAATTATAATTAATGCTTGCCTTTTCATATGTTAAATATGCTTCTTCAGTCAGTTAGTAGCTTTTTCCCATTGCTCATAAAAAGAAAATACTTTTATATCTTATTTTTTTATCGAATCCAGAAAATTCCTACAAAAATTAAAATGATGAAGCCATGATAACAATACACATTATTTTAGTTATTTACTTTTATATGAAATTTCAAAATTTTACAAGTATTCCCAAATAATATACAAGCAATAGAAAATTTAATTTATTTTTTTCAATTCGGCATCTGAAAAATAAGTGAAGGAAATAATTAGCATAGTGAACATTATCAAAATATTAATATTTTAAAAAATTCTATGATTTTTTTGATGTTTTAGTAATATCAAATTAAGTATTAAAGATTAAATTCCAAATGCTGAAAGCAAAGCTGGCGTAATAAATTGTATACGAGCAGTAAATAATGTAGCAAGTCAATTTAATCTTTATGCTACATGTGCAATAAATTATACCCTGCTATAATTTGTAAATTTCATAACAATTTAAAAAATTACTTAACAGCGAAAAGTTCTTTTCTCACTGTCAGATCAACTAATGAAATAAAACATTCATCTTTATTTAATATTACAAATTGTATTATAAACAAATTAATTTATGCTCTAAAATATCTTCCATATAATCCCTATATCCCTATTTGATAAGATCTATCTCTCCTGTTCCACTTAAACTAAATCTAGGTCTTACAAAATTAACCTAGCGAATTCTCGCACAAGCGTGAAGTAATACCAGCACAGAAGAAGGGTGAAAGTAACACTTTATTAATTTCAATTAAGAAAAGAAAGGCACGTACTTCAGGCTTTACAATAACACTAACTACTTGCGGTGGAACTTAAACGTTATTACACAATCATGTCTAAAAAGAATTGTGTTGGATTAGTACTTTAAGTTACGGTGAACTTAGGCTGACTCAACAAACCTAACAGGCGTGACGATTGTCCGAAATAGCCAAGGGACGTATTAGCGTAACAGCAAGGATCAGAAACGAAATGTGCGCTGGCTAAAGAAAACACTCTCTGAATAAACTCCAAGATTCATCCGTTTAAATACTCATTTCACTTAACTTCCTGACAAGGAAATACGGGGGGAAGTTGAGGAGTTCAGGAAAGATAACAAAAATATGAATAAAAGGTTAGTTAACTTAGGAAGGCCCTACAATTTTAATATTAATTCCTGATTCTCTCGCGCTGAGCATATTTTAAATGCTTATTTAGAGCTTGCTAATACTAAAGTGGACAGCCTCCTCAATACTTGAGAAGGGACAGCTTCATAATGGTGCCAATAACTTTATGTAAGTTGGCGATTATTTGAAACGCAGAAACTTCCATAAGAGAGTCCTTACAAAACGTTTTTCCTACCTTTATGAAGGCCATTTTGAATTTAATTTAGTTTCCTGTTTTGATTAGCAAAGTAAATGAAAAATTTACTTACATAACAGCACTTTACTTACAATTTACTCAACAGACATAAAGGTAGCCTTTTGTCATATTAGAAATTAAGTTCCACAAGGACCTAAAGACCTTTTTATGCCAAGGTACTATTATGAAAATTTGTCATAATTGTAGTGATGATAGTTATGAAATTTTGAACATGGTTGATTCAAATAAAAGCACTAACATCATTAGGAAAGCATTTCTCCAAGAACACTAAAGGGAATTGAAATGACTCCATTTGCTATTCTAAGCTCACTGCAACATCAGTTAGTAAATTTAAATACTAATAGTAATCCATGAGATATGTATTTGTATATTACTGAAATAATATTTAATCTCCAATATTTTCACTAGAAAGGATTATCTTATAATACAGAAATATACTTTAAATCAAGTGTAATTTATAGTACAGAAACAGGTGAGCAAATTTTTACAAAATGAATCATTTGTTTCTACTTCATTTGATAATACTGAAATATTTATTAATAAATTATTTTAAAACACATTAATTAATCTATTGAATTGATCCCCAAAGACAATATTTTTCTCAGCATGATGATCATTTTACAAAAACTGTATTCAGTTAAGATGCAGTTCTATACATCACATGAAATTAATGAATAACACGCATTTTGTTACTTATTTTTCAATTATTATTTGCAAAATTGTAAAAATTGGTCTATAATACATTAGAAAAAACGATGTTAACCGATTAAACGATAAAAGCTTGCAAATATACATACTATGGTTTAAAATTTTATCTAAATATATGTCATGCTTAAGTTTTAGTGATACTTTTTAAAATTAAATACAGCAAAAGATATGTAAATTAGTCACAAGACCGATAGCACTTTTTGCTTTGAAAAGATCTAGAATGAGATTTGATACCATAATGTTCTAAGGTTTTAGTTTAAACTAACAAAGTTTTATTTTAATTTGCCTTTCCTACCTGTTCTTATTTCAACTGTAACTGTTTATAGCTCTGTGAGCAACGACTACTTAATTTCTAATTAACTTTAGTTTAAATTATTTGATTGTTCAGTTTAGACCCAAAAGCGGTCATTATTTTCTGTATCTCTCCCGAGTTGGGAAGTGGCTGTATATAATTGTGGTTTAATAAAAGAGGATTTTAAATCCTTCTTAAGTGCAGTTCTTCTACCACTTAACCACAGTTTTCTACCACAGAACATAGCTGCATTCAGCTCCCTGTTCAAGATCAGGACTTAGTTTAATTCACGAATATGTTCGCCAAGAGTATGCACCGAGCACACAGTCCTGACAATGTAACATACTATAAGTGTAAAGAACTTCGAAAAAATAGTAGGTTGTTTGAAAGTGCTGTAACTAAGAATGAAATGAAAATTAATTTTCATTATTCATTCAAATGGAGTCATTTCAAGTTAAGTTTACTGGGGAAATTCAGTCTTGTTTTGTCAAGAATATTAGCGGGAAATGAAAATAAAATTTTACAACTATTATCTGCCAGATCTCCTTACTTAAAAACTTAACTTATAAGATTAAATATAATACCAATTCAAGTAGTCTGCTACTATTTGCATTAATAAAAATAAATTTATATTCTAGGACATGATGATGACTAAAGTTCCTAATTTTTTGATTAAAAATACAAGTTAAAAAGGATTTAAATTACTACACTGGTGATATTTTATAATTAGCATTTTCTTTAGTTTACTTTACATAAGTTCTAAAAAACATTAAATACATAAGATGAAACTCCTCCAGAATCAGAATAAATATATTTAATTATGCTAACAATGCCATCTCAGTTTGAAACATAAAATATTTTAACATGCCAATATTCATGTGCATTCTCATCAAAATAAGAAAGAAAACAGAAAGATGAATAACAATAAAATAGAAAATAATATTACAAAAAAGCTTGAAAAAGCCATGTAAAATTATAGCAAGACTAAGTTTTTGAAGTCTTCCTTCAAAAATCAATTTAAATGCAAAACTTTTTTCTCCTTGTTTGAACGTCTGAAAGTAGGGTTATTGCTTTCACTATGTAAATTTACTGTCCGCGTGAAATGATATTGTCATTTCACTTGCAAGAAATATTTTTTGCAAACCTCGTGTGCGAGTTATCCAGTGAAAAAATTTAATTGTGGCTTGAATAATTATTTCTTTATTAAATAAATAAAACAATTTCCATGTAATATTAATTTATGGTTCAATAATGCCACGTCAAGGTCCTTCCTCTACAGTTTGACGCAGCTATTTCAAAAAGCTTATGTAAAACATAGACTCTGATGTAAAAAATCACAGAACGTTTTAGTAATATTAATATGATATTAATCATTAATAAACTTCCTAAAACGTAACCCACAGATTTATAAGTCGGCAGAATGTAATTCTGCTTAGTTATTAATGCATGTATTTGATTATACATACTTAAAATGAATTAAATATACAATAATTTAAGAAAAAGAGCGTCAGTAAAATCATACATTTTAGTAGCTAATTGAAGTTACCAAATTTTAGCTTAACATACTAACTTTAATAAGTTCTTAGTCAGCAGGATGATTTGATTAAGGCAAAATATGTAAGAAATCTAATAGAGGGAATAGTTCCATGACGGACGTATATAAAAGTAGCTAATCATGTTTACATTACACATGGCTAAAACTGAGAAAACTCCATGCAGTTGGACTATTTATGAGGAATAGAAGTTAGGTCAAAGTACCAGCTGTGGGAGAATTTAGCCATTTGGTTGCAAATGAGTTTTTCAATTTAAAATAGAATATAATGTTTGAGTTCAGGTTCATTTTTGAGTTAAAATGTTAGAAATAGACAAATAACACTAAATACCATAATTTACTTGCATATTTCTATTCCTCCTGTACATATCTTCTTAGTTTTTGCAGCACATGATTTAAAAACGTCTGTTCTGTGGTAAAAATATGTGCTGTATATACAAATGGCAAATTGTTTTGAAAAGGAAAAAGAATATTATTGAAATTGATAAGTCTTTTGAAATACATAATATAATAATACTAGTGAAAAGGGAATGGAATATGTAAGTAAATTCGATAAATCAGATTACAGCAATAACAACAACAACAATAATAATAATAATAATAATAATAATAAACAAATAACATATAAAACTGAATAAACAAATTTAATCTGAATTGTTTTAACTCGTTGAAAGAAAGGTAGTATTTCCAACTTATTTTAGTTTTATTAGATTAGAGTTTACCTTTTTCATTTTTAACTATTATTATGCATTTTTTCTACATTTGTCAAAGATTTATTATTTTAGGAATTCAAAATAACACCTGTAACAGGATATAAAGATTAAATGAGCTAATGCAGAATAGAAAATTACTTTGCAACATATGCAACACGACTTCATGGCAATACTTAATATCGTATGTTAAACATTCTTTGCTTTATTCTCTAGAAAAAAATTAAATTATTATTATACTTCTTCAGTTAGTTAGCAAAAAAATTCTTATTTGCTATTGCAAAACATCATTAACTCAAACTCCCACAGTTGAATGCATATCTAGTTTTACTCCCTTCTTGAAAATTATAAACTAGATTATTTTCAATGTAATTTTAAAATAATGAACAAATAAATAAATACCGACTTTAGCAACTTTTTTTAAACATTTTAATTTTTTTCCCTTGTAAAAAAAATCGTGTAGAATATTTCTGAGAAATAAACAGTAGATTAAGAGTGCATTTTCCGCAAACATGTTTAGCGCAAATAATAAAAATCATTCCAGTTCTGTTACAATACCTGATTTCATAGGATTTACGCCAATCAGAATCTTATTAGAATTCTTAGATGTAGAGAATTTAGTCTTCACTTTCTGAAAATTCAGTTTCATTATTTTTCTCAAAATCTGAAAACATAGATTTTTCCTCTCTGAAACTATATCAGGGTAATCGCATTTAAATTGTTCATCTCCAGCAACTGGACATTTCTTACACCCTTTTACACTGCTATCTATTTCCATTACATGGAAAACTAGTGGCTAAAGAACACATATATTTTCTAAACAGAATGTGAAAATTTCATGTTAGCTTAGGAATTGTTATCATTCTTTAAAAGGTTTTATTTATGCAAATGTTAAGTCAGTTAAAGTACTTTCTTGTGAAGAGAAAATATTCCATTCAAGAAAAATAATTTTACCTATCGTCAAGATGTACTGAGGAAAAATTCCTGTATTTTTTTTTTTTTTTTTTGAAATCTTATACTACATTGTTGATAGAGTTGAAAAATCTGGAAGATTATGGCGAATAGTATAAATAAGACTCTTTTTTTAAATGCATAGAGAAATACTTCGAAGAAAAGTTTTTGGTTACATTATTTACATTTCGGAATTAATTGAAAATAAATCAGATCTATCGCATTCATAAATAAACAATAAAAATTCAAGCAAAATTACCATTATGATTTCTATAATTGTAATACAGTAAATCCAAAATCTGTCTCTCTGATAGTCTAATAGATTTGATGTCCTATTTACAAGGGCTCCATCACCTCACCAGGATCTTTGACTTCATATAAATATTTCTGTACATTTACAATTTTCCTTTTTTTAAAAAAATCTAGATATATCAAAATACTGGATTTAATAAAACATAAATTCAAATAATTTAAGGAATTTTGGATCAAAATACTGATTTTAAATGAATATTTCCTTGCAATTCTAATAATCGATATTTTTGGCTTGGAAGATTATGCATAAAGAAACTTGAAGCTACAGTAAACAGTAATAAATTTATTTAAAACTGAAAGGAAAGCAAGACTTCTTACTTCAATTTATTTTTTTATTTAATTTAATTGTTTATTTAAATATGGCAAATCATTTAAATGTTATATATCGACGAAATGCTTTCCTGATGGATTAAAGAAAACTTGTTTATATATTTCAGTGATTTCAACTGCGTGAAAATTCAGAGTAAAAAATGAACATGGATATAGAAAAAAACTACCTGTGTTTTATCACATAAAATTTAATTTTTTAATGGCACAATATCCTTGAGCTAAAGATTATATCATAATAAAATTTATAAACCCAAATTCAAAATTGAGAAAGTAAATTATTTTAAGGGAAAATACTAAAAACAAAAAATTTTTAAAAATTTGAATTTCATAAATAAATTAAAGTTACATGCTTTATTTCTCGCCAAAAGATGAATTTTTCAAGTACAGTCCGTGCATGCATTTTTTCGGAAGAGATTTTTAAACAATTAATCATGTTGTTATTTAATATTGCCTTTCTTTTTACATTAAGCGCGTAGAGACATTAAGTATTTTTTAAAAAGGAGGAGAGATGAAAAATGAGCAATGCCCTCGCCGGGACTCGAACCACGGACCTCTCGAATACGCGCCGAGCTTTCTGACCACTACACCACGAAGGCATGCGAAGAAGGCGGGAGAAATACCTTATATACTCCTCCCTTTAAAGGGTGACTGGGGATTAGGGTTCCCAATCGTCAAATCCTGGTGGTGGAGAATCATTATCCACCACCTTTTAGTTCCGGGGCCACTATATAGACATTAGGTTATTTAGAAGCAGGAGAGATGAAAAATGAGCAATATCCTCGTCTGGAATCGAACCGCGGACCTCTCGGTTACGCGTCGAGCGTGCTGACCACTAGCGTGCACACTACGAAGGCATGCGAAGAAGGCGGGAGAAATACCTTTTATAATTCCCCTTTTAAAAGGCGACTGGGGATTAGGGTTCTCAATCGCCAAATCCTGGTGGTGGATAATCGTCATCCACTACTTTTTTTTAGTTCGGGCGCCACTTGTCGAGTCATTAGGGGTTTTTATTTTTTTTTCTATTTTTTTACTTTTTGAAACCAGGAGAGTTGAAAAATGAGCAATGCCCTCGCCGGGACTCGAACAACGGAACTCTCGAATACTCGCCGAGCGTGTTGACCACTAGACCACGAAGGCATGAGAAGAAGGCGGGAGAAATGCCTTATATGCTATTTCCTGCTACTCTTTTTATGCTTATTTATAGTATGTTTAAATATAAATGTTGAAATATTTCAACAAAAAACAAGAGAATAGTAAAAAGTGAGAAACATATAAGGTAAGTTAAAAACAGAAAGTTCTCAGTTTATTAATTTTGTGTTCTATGTTATTAACAGGACTAAATGTAAGAGATAAATACCAAAATTCTTCTATGCTGAAAATTAACCATTCGGAGAACTCACAATTAACGATAACAAAGAAAAAAAGAGCTTAACATAACATAGGAAAACTACATTGCCTAGACGACGTACACAATTCATAAAATTTTACATGAATACAGACAGCAAGAATATTAAGCACTAAAAATTTAAAATTTTCACTTACTTTCATCAAATGCTCCTCCTCTGGATCCTCGACTGGAAATCCCGACGCTCTGTCTAGAAGACACTAACTTCAACATCGGTTGATCGAGAATCACGGACAACAAATCAGGAAAGACAAGTTGGAAGGCGGCGACATTAAATCCACAATTTACTTTTTAGAGTCTATAAGGTATTTCTCCCGCTTTCTTCGCATGCCTTCGTGGTGTAGTGGTCTGCATGCTCGACGCGTAACCGAGAGGTCCGTGGTTCGATTCCCGGCGAAGGCGTTGCTCCTTTTTCATGTCTCTTGCTTCAAATTAACCTAATGTCTCTACAAGTCTTCAAGCAGAAAACTTACTTGGTAGGACATTTCGATCTACAGTCCTACTACAAAATAATATTGGGCTCTCTGGAATTAATCATATATCCGAAACGGCGTCTTGTACCAGGAGTTCGAATCACAGGATGGAAAGGCATTTCGCTGGCAGCTGATACTTCCAAGATACAGGAACTCGAATATCCTTAAAGAATTGCCTAGCAGTCTCACTGGAGGCAACTTCGGGATAATGAAGACGCTGCATAGAATTCGAGAGCGTTTCTACTGGAGTAATGTAAGGATTAAAAGGGAAAAGTGGTGCCAATCTTGTAATTACAGTGCTGGTCTTAAAGGACTGAAGAAGCGCCAGCCGAGGGAAGCTACACCGTTAAAATGCAGGTGTGCCTTTGAAACGTATTCCCTTTCACATCCTTGGACCTCTGCCACGAACTGCTGATGATAACAAATACATCCTAGTTGTCATTGATTACTTCACCACGTGGCCTGAAACATATCCGATTCCTGATCAAGAGGCTCTCACGGTACCAGAGGTAATGATACGTCATTGTATTTCTAGGTCTGGAGTGCTTCTTCAGTTACATTCCGTTCAAGGAATGAAAATCATCTCGGCTGTAATTAAAGACTTTTGCAAGCTACTTGGCATCAACAAAATCCAAACGACGCCTTTACATCCCCAGTTAGAGGGCATCCATAGTTACAGGTTTAATTGAACCAACCTTAACAACCTCTCTGTGATGGTTTCGAGAAATCAACAGGACTGGGATAAGAAATTACCTCTGTTTTTACTGTCCACATGATTACCGGCCATTAGCCATCCCAGATGCACTTCAGTCTCGACCTTTGTCTGCCATGTGATCTCTTGTTTGAGTCGTCCTGCGGATGCATCACCTAAGGAGTACATTCATGATCTCCAGACACAGCAAGAAGTGAGCACAGTTTTTCACGAGAGAGAGTCGGATTGGCTACGTAGAAGATTAAGACCCGATACTACACGAGAGGTAAGTGGTATCGATTCAACGATTGTCCAAGGTGTGGTTATGGAATCTGATTCGACGGACAGGATTTTCTCATAAACTACAGTCACCCTAGAACAGTCCTTACACAGTTCTAAACAAGCTGAACGGCTTCATAGTTCGGATTCGTAAATTATCGAATTCTAAGCTTAAAGGTTTTCATTACGACAGATAAATTCCTTACTATGGCCATAGTACTAGTGCCCATAATGTATACAATGTAAAGAGCAAACAAAAACCATGATCCTATGTGTATATAAGTTTGCAAATGCATGCATTATTTATTAATTTAAACTTTTATTAGTTGTATATTATTTACTGAAATATTATTTTCATATTGCATTTATTGTTTATTTATTTATTTTCTTAGTTGTAAGCATGACTTCCTGTCCAGAGATTGTGCTGCCTGGGACGTACAGGACTTGGAACACGCCAATGTTACGAATTGTGCATATATGTGAATCACTTTAACGAAATTATATGTAAATTGTAGCAGCTGTTGTAAAATTTAGTATGGTGTGTGAGTTATGGCTCGGTGAATATCGGTGTGGTATGAAATGCGAAGCAAAGCCGGGAAAACAGGATTGCAGGCTAAGTCCATTAAACTTTAAGGTGGCGTGATATCACCAAGCTGGCGATAGTTTGTGAGATTAAATGCTGTAGCAAAATTTGGCGAGAAATGTCCAAAAGTTGTTACACGTGGAGACCATTTGGTGACATTTTGGTCTGACTACTGTAACTATTCTGATTACAATGTAACTAACTGTATCCGTAAGTAAGTGTAACTGTATCCTAAGTAATTATAAGTATATACGCCTTCCGGCAATTTCGAGAAATCGAAAGTACTGGAAATTTCTCTGCGGACAGATAGGAAACTTTATAAGACTGAAAAGAACATCAGTTTTCAGTTTAATTCAGAGTTTAGTTTAGAGTATTGAGAATATTGAAGATCAATATGCGAGTTTACGCATTTAAGGTTTTTTTTTGTACTGTCTTGTGTTTAACATTCACAGTAGTGTTAAGTGATAACTACTGATTGTGCTTTGTCATACTGAAAAGAGCTATAGGAATAATTTTGTAGAAAGTTCCAGAACTCTAAAGTCTTTCTTTTAGGAAAATAAATTTTAACAAGCTTCCATTGCTTCTTTGTGCATTCAATGCCTTACAGACCAATATGCACGTAACAGTATCAACATAACGTTGCATGAATGCCGTGCTTAACGGAGAGGGCCAATTTTGATTCAAGGAGATAGACTAACATTAATCGAAAGGCAGTAGAACAGATGATGCTGGAAACGACGAGGGTGGTGCTGGATAATCTGCTGATTCTAATACTGGAGCTGGAAGTAGATTTGATTCTTTTACAGTAGATTAGAATTTGGTTTTGCTGTTTACGCTGAGAGGATAAATATAATCGACGAATTATTAATTCATTTAATTAATAATGAGTTATGAAAAAAAATCCTCTAGAATCCATTCGTATTATTTTCTATTCGGCCACCTCAGTCGGTAGAATTAAGACGCAAGAAAATAATAATAGTTTATGTCTTTACAATATTCTTTCTTTAAAATTTATCTGCAATTATTGCGCTTCAGGAAAACGATTTAAGAGATTTAAGACTCCAACGCAGTAACCTAAAAAAAACCTAGCATAGCTCCTCGTCAAGTAAAAAACACTTTAGTTCCTTCAATTAATGTTATTAGCTCACAACAGTTACATTATTAAATAGAAGTTTCCATCAAAACCTTTTTGCAATTAACATTTACTTCGTGTTGGTTTAAAATTCATTGAACATGCTTCACATTCTTTACTGGAAGAATTCCAATCGATGATAGTATTTTAATACAATAAATAATTTTTGTCCGTCGTCTAATGATGTGATTAGGCTAATACTTTGCAACATTTGATATGTACTGGATTTTTAATGTAATTAAAAACTATAAATATTCGGAAAACTTTAATAGTTTATGGATTTATTTTATAGAAAGGAATTATAAATTTAAAATATTTATTATTCTTACAGATTTATGACAGAAAGATTCAAAATTCCATTAAAATCAGTTCATGAGCTACCGTATCATTACTTACTCTTGTTACTACTATTTTGTTTACTTACTTATATTTCTTATTTGTTTAAATATTCCCTGTCGTATTTTTTAAAAGATAGAAATTAACATACTTATACTCCCATAAATTTAACTTTAGTTAGCATTAAACAGTGATCTGAAATTTATTTACGAATGAACTATAAATCAAGGCTACAGTTTTACTATATTTAATGTCAGGTATTGTGTTTAAGGCTTACTGTCAAGGCATGATTATTCGCATGAATGATCCCATTGTAATGAGTAATCCCTTGATACGGAAAGGAGTTCTTTTCTAAGTATGCATACGTGTAATTGTTTGAATATTTTAGAGGAAACGGATTTTTCAAAAGCTTCCATTTAGAGTTGAATGAAATTGCTTATGAGAATTTTTTTCAAGTCATATCAAAGAAACTGCCTCAAATATGTTAATGCTGTTTCTGAATCTTAAAAAAGAAATCTTGAAATGAGTCTTAAAAAGTTGAAATGAATCTTGAAAGGAATCTTAAAAACTTGTAATCAGATTAATGTTTATTTTGATAATGTTAATTCATCACTGCATTGGATTGCCAAAAGCGTCATCCTTTTTAGTTCATATGCGCATTTAAAGAATTGCATTTAATTTTATTACATTCATAGTTATTAAAGAGGAATATAAAGCACTATATTTTGGGGGCTTGAATACTTAAGACTAATTCTTAATGAATTACATTTTCAAATCGCTCGTCCTGATCGAACATCAAAAAAGATTTATTCTATTAATGCCTGTTTAAAGTTGAGAATGAATGCCATAGAGATGACACTTTAATGCCAGATTTACCAGTATGAACTACAGCTTTTCATTTGTCTGTTGAATTACTGTTAATCAACAGGCCATTTGGCTGACAGATAATAAAGACTGTAATTTGTACTACGGGCTGAGAAGCAAATTGGTGTAAACATACAAATATTGACTTTCCGACCTTCCTACGCGTTATGATACTAAATTACATGGTTTAACACATGCTAATTTCCAGCATACAGCAGTTGCATTACGGAAAATAAAGTGGTTAGTAGCAGAACAAAGTTACTCTCAACCATTTCACCATATACACAGTCCAGTCACATTAATGTGACCACCACGTACTTTCCATGTCAGAGTTAAATAACCAATCACAGAAGGCAGGTGGCAGCACAGTGCAGTTGAGCGTATATAAAGGGTGTGTGAGGGCTTCGGAAAACATTTCAATCGTTGGCGTAATGCAGAAACGAAGCGATTTATCCGACTTCCAAAAGGGCATGATCATTGGCTTTCGGGCCAAGGGTGGAAGCATTTCCGAAACGGCTGAGTTTGTGAACTGTTCGCGTGCCGCCGTGGTAAAAGTGTACCGTGCATGGCAAAATGGGACGGTCCAAAATCAGCGACGTGGAAAATGTGGTGCACCACGGGCCATAAATGACAGAGACGAACGACGGTTGCGGAGATGCGTTCGGGCAGATAGACGGGCTACCGTTGAGCAACTGACAACCAAAATGAACCAAGGGGCTACCAAAAGTGTCTCCCAAAGTACTATTCAGCGAACATTGCTGCGTCTGGGCCTCCGAAGCAGACGCCTGGTTCGTGCACCTATGCTGACTGCTGTTCATCGACGGCGAAGGCTAGAATTTGCACGCCAGTACAGCAGCTGGACGTCCACTGAGTGGCGACAGGTTGCGTTTTCGGATGAATCGCGTTTTATGCTCCATCGGACAGATGGACGTTGGCGTATAAGGCGTGAAACCTCTGAAAGGAACCACCCTGCAACCATTGCCGGAACGGTCCAAGCTGGAGGCGGGAGCATTATGGTCTGGGGAATGTTTTCCTGGCATTCTCTAGGTTCACTGATCATTGTGGAAGGCACAATGGATCAATACAAGTACGCATCTGTCCTTGCGGACCATGTTCACCCCTACATGCGCATTGTTTTTCCTCAGGATGATGGCATCTTCCAGCAGGACAATGCGAGGTGCCATACAGCTGCCAGTGTACGTGCGTGGTTCGAAGAGCACCAGGATGAGTTTACCGTCCTCCCCTGGCCAGCAAACTCACCTGACTTAAACCCAATCGAGCATCTGTGGGACCATCTCGATCGAGTTGTTCGCGCCATGGATCCTCAACCGCGTAATCTAGCGCAGCTGGCCACGGCATTAGAGTCGGCATGGCTCAACATCCCAGAGAACACCTTCAGGGACCTATGTGACTCTCTTCCTGCACGTCTCGCAGCAGTCCGCTCTGCGAAAGGTGGTTATTCTGGCTTTTGACAGATGGTCACATTAATGTGACTGGACTGTGTATATCAGAACAAGTGTTAATGTAACTCGCAACAGATAATAAAATGGTGAAGATAACAGTGGATTATTTGAAGATTATCAGTCATCATATAACTGAAGTTATATGATGATTGTATATGTTATTTAAATGATTCGAAGGGACTGAAAACTCTGACAAAGAAAATTCTGAAAAGAGCAAAAAAGAGCATATATGTTGGGGAGAAAAAGAACAAAAAATATACCAAAGATCTTATTGTGAGGGCGGACGTCAAAGTTGTTCAATGTATTTCGTCATCTAATAGTAACACTTAACTTGTTAAATTAATTTTCTTTTAATTAGCGGCCCACCAGCGGCCGAGCGGTAAAGACGCTGAACACTGGTAGTTCGGTCCGAGGTTCGAATCCCGCGAACGGACTGGCTGCATGGGCGTTTTCGTGGTTTTCCCCATGTGTAACGTGTATACGAGCCAATTTCCCTTAGAAAGTCCTCCACGAAGGCATCCCTCCCTTTAGGCAGATAGCCCTCGCGTGCTTTGCCATAACTGAATAACCTAACCTAACCTAACCTTTTAATTAGCCAGATTCAAATCATACTGATTGAAATTTCAAGATGTTAATCCCTAGGAGATTCGCTTCATAGAAAATAATAATATTGACTTTACATTTAGCATCATAAAAGAGTAACCGCTACTTACTTCTAACAATTTGTGCTCCACTAATAACTTCAATACGGAAATCACCAAATGTTCGAGCTGGAAACAGGAATGATATCCGTAATTCCTCTCATTCATCATGAAATTTGCAGTGATATTATTCAAAGTGCAGTGATTTTTCAAAGCAACTGCTTCAAAAAGCTATGCATAAATGTATTAAGAAGAAAGAAACCAGTAAATTAATCGACAGTAAACTTGATTAATTGATTTAATCATCAATATACCGCTATTATGTTACATTTTCTACGACATTATTAAGCTTATTTTACTCATTTGTTAACACTTTGTGCACATACAAAATGCTTGTTTCATTTTGCAAATTTCTGTCGCTTTTAAATTTTATGAAAATAAGATGAATTTAGACCTTGTGAGGATTTGTTTAGTTTGACTAACAGTTAATTTTGAGTTAAAGCAACATTCCCTTCAGTCTCGTTTTTACCCAAGCTTTCCTGCCAAAATCCTAATTAGCTAGCACGTGTGTATTCAAATTGAGGGAGAAAGAAGTGTTAAGCGAAAGTTTTGGGAGGCGATTTTAGAGCGTGTTATGCCTGCTTGAAGGCCACGTTGTTACTTTGAATAACTAGCGATTTGATTCGGTGGCGTTGGGTGCTTTTAGCCATAAGGCCTGTTCCGCCGGCTTCTACGAGTCAGAGCCTTCCGGCGAGTTAAATTTTCCTGTGAACCTTTAGGCTTCCTGTGAGCTTTACATTTTATTTCAAGGTCAACGTTACTTGCTTGAGTTAAGCCAGAAGTGTTGGCTTTATGTACGCCCAAGCAGGGCTATGTTTGCAATTATACTGTACTGAATAAAGGGTCTTTTACATCCTTCTTCTGACTTTTCTGTTGTGCTATGGCCTGAAGATAATTCCTCATATAGTCTTCTAGAGCTTGTTAGTTGATATTACCTAAGAGAACGAGACTTTGCAACCTTATCATATTTCTACACACTTCTTTACTTTTTTTGACACATATTATTCCTCTATCTTCTTATAAAAATACCTTATTATTTATGATAATTCAAGAAGTTTACTATAAGGTTATAAGGTATATCTTCCGCCTTATCAGCATGCCTTCGTGGTGTAGTGGTCATCACTTTCGGCGCGTATTCGAGATGTCCGTGGTTCGAGTCCCGGCAAGGGCATTTCTCATTTTTTATTTCTCCCGCTTCCAAAAATCATAATGTCTCTACAGGTTATTCACCTTATGGTAATAATGAAGATTATGAAAACTTTTTTTCTTAATAATAAAAAGAAAAGGTCAAAAATACTTGTCCATTTCTATTTTTTAAAATTTCATTTTAGTAAGCAGAACTATTTTTACACTGGAAAATATTTCTAATTATTGAGAAGAAAAAAGCATGAAGTAGTAATATACAATACAATATATACATCAAAATGGAATTTTCTGTAGTTTAGTGCAAGAATTGTATAAGAGGCATAGAATACTCTGTTTTGTGGGCTTTAAAATATATCAGTTTGCATTGCTTTATACACACATTTCATAATAAGTTTAAATGATAAATTAAATCAAGTAATATATTTATGAAACTAACTGAACTTTTGAACCTAAATAGCTAAATAAAAGAATTTTGCGACTTAGATCATTTTGCTTCTCAGTTCTTCATATTTAGCATTTTTCTTTAGCATCACAGAACGTCTAGAATAAATTTTTGCTTTCAAGGTCTCTTGCTATAATTGTGTATTTAATAAATTGTACAGTGACCTCAAAATAGTCGAAGAAGTAATAATAAAGTATTTTGAATTATTATGTTCCCTCATGGTCAATAATTGACAAATAGCGCCTAATCGATAAATACGAGTGCAGCATTAATCATTATTTCACCCTTTTGACGTGAAGAGGCTGATGACGCCTGTCGGAATGAATAGATGTTTTGAACAAAATGGATGACTAATAGGTATAAAAAATAAATAAATAAATAAGAAAAATAAATAAATAAAGTAAAAATCAAAATGTGTTGCCTTCAAAATATTAACTATTGTACTCTGCTACATCTTACTTTTTGTTTTGTATAAAATGGCAAATGTTTCGAGGTACATTTAAACAATTTCAGCAGTGATACGTTGTAGTTTTCTTTGAACGAACTATAATGAAAACCAACATTCAATATCGGCCGAGTGAATGTATCATTGTTTATAAAATTATTCAAACTCAGTAAATTTCAGCACAAAAAAATTCAGGGAAAAGATTTGATGCAAGTAAAGCTTGACAACCACTATGCTTTTACTCTCTATTAGTCACCTCAAATTTGAAAATATAAAATTCATTTTAGAAGAAAATTAACATCATGCAATTATAACTACGTGAAAAATACGCTGAATTTGACAAATTTTCTGAAGCAGTGCGACAGCATTTGTCTCATTTTTCAATTTTTAAGATTTTTGCTTAGAAAATTTCAAAACGCAGATTCAGCTATTTGTTGATACTAAAGGAAAGACCTACACCAGGTGGTTCTAAAATACCTAGCAGAAGTGTAAAAGCAAATAGAAGGGACGAAAATAAGCAAATTTTTGTAAACAAATGTGGATATGGCGCGGTTGAGACAAACAGGTGAAAGCAGTTCATTGACTTAAATCATCATTCACTACGCAAATTTCAAGCGATATGCATCGCTATAGTAGAGCGAAGCTCACCAGCATGTATTTTATCTATGGAGCTGCAGACGGAAACGAAATCTAAATATTTTTAATGTTAACTTCTATCTCCTTAAAGATAACAAGGCGTCTTATCACGCCGTTCTAAATCTTTCAGTTAGTAACACCAACTGAAGAGAAAGTTTGAAGTTGTAAACTTTCGGGTAGTGATTTTTCAAGAACTCGGAGAACACCGTGTTAGAAACTGAGTACGTATTTCATTACAGTCATACTACTTAAAACGCATTTAACGTTTTCTGATTATACCAATATTTTAAAGCCTATGAATTTATTTAAAACAATAAATAACTTTTTATGCGTTTTTTCAGACTACCTAAATTTAAATACAGATGATATCCATACTTGTAATCTATATTCAGAGGTTTGCAAAACGTTTAAAAATGTAACTATATTATGCAATCAAAACACTTACCAGTGAGACTCCTTTCTCTACCATTTCAAGTAAGAGGCATGATAGGCATGTATACGATTGCAGTCATGACTGAAAAATTTCAAATGAAGTCGCAAAGGAGATTACAGAAGCAGGAACAAATGCCTTAAGATACCGTATTAATTAAAACGGACTATAATTGCATTCTTATACAAAAAAATAATAAACAAATGTCATGAATACTAAAAACGTTCTTCGTCAGGAAAAATGTCTTCAGGTAAAATCTCTCTCTTTCCGTTTAACAATCTAAGTTTTATTATTCTTTCTCTTCTCAACTTCTGGTTATCTTTTGCAATAAGCGATTTAATTTTTATGCGTGATTATTTTTTGTAATACGCAAGCTAAACTGACATGCTGTGATTCCATGTGGCTTGTTATGTTCGACGTAATGTTAAGGGTATTTTTTACTTTAATAACAATTATATTTGAAACTTCTGTAAAAAGGTTAGGGACCTCAGTATAACAATTCTTGGACATCAGATATGCTCAAGTTATTACCTGAATTATAATAGCGTTTTACAAGACATAAAAAAAAAACTTCCGTGAGTTGATTTCCTTATTGCATTCTCGTGGCATGGTAGGAAACAGATAGCAAAAAATCGATATAAGAAGGTAGAAGACTTAATATCGTGTATAAATATTTGACGCAGAAGATGGGCAAGCTTGTTTCTGCTTAGTTAAAGATAAATCCTTTAATCCTTCTTTAATATTACTTGCTTCAGCCGTTTTCATGGATCGTTTACTGCAATTATGTTACGGCGAATTATTCAAATGAAACGGAAGATTTGTCATTTGCTAAATCCTTTTAAGTAACATTTCTGTCAAGATTTCATTGCAGTTTATCTTAAAAATGGCAGATATTGAGTCTAAATCTGTGTTTTTACATAATTTAACAAAAGGAAATAAGTATTGTATTCACAGAATAAAATATAGTAACTTATTTGCAATATCATTGTAAAAATACTAAACGAATATTGGAAAATGACTGTAATATCACAAAATCAAAGCATTATTAAGGAAATAATAGAATATTGTTAGATGAATTATTTAGTTATAAATAAGTTTTAGTGAATTAGTTCTAAAACTGAAAAATAATCTACACCTATCGCGGAGGAAAATCAAATAAATCACAAATTTTAATGATAAATAAGTAGACAAATGTAATAATAAATAACTTTGATAAGAAAATACAACTACATGTTTACTGTATGCGTTTTAAATACAGGGTGGTCATAAAAATCTTTCCCAATATATGAATTCCTGGCGGCCTCTCCGCTCAACTAATCGAAATGAAATTTCATATATTGTTACTTGAAAGTGTGCGTTCGAGATTGTGATGATTTAAAACAATGAACCTGTTACGGTTACAGTGAACAAATTTCGATAGTTTGGAATAGCAATATTCACTTTTTTCCTAAGCAAACTGCTCAGCTCACTGAAAAACAATAAATGGCGTTGGAACAATGAACGTATGACGAAAAGTGCCAGCTTGGAAGATTAGCAAAGAAGAGCATTGTAAAGAACCAGTGATAGCACAAGAGAGAGGAGAGGAAAACACCCATTTTATTAGAATTACAAGTTTCAAGGGGGACAACGTTTCAAGATAGACTCATCTCCCGCAATTTTGCATTTTTGTCGCCACTGCGATCCCCTGACCTCACTTTGATGGATTTCTGTTTCTGGGGTTATCCGAAATCTAAGGTATACACATCAAATCCAAGAGATTTGTCAGAATTAGAAGATACCATAAAACGGGAAGCTATACAGATTCATTCAGCGGTATTATTTCGTTAAGATTTGTCAGCAATTTCCCGCATATAATGCGTTATCATCTGCGAAAGTGGGCACGTTAATAACTCATAATTCCAAAATTTTTTTTTTCCTCTAGTCCCCTCGAGTTGTCACCGGTTTTCCACAATGCTCTTCTTTGCAAATTTTGGTCATGCAAATATCGTTCCAACACCACTTATGGTCTTCAAATCCGCTGATTAATTTGCGCAGGAAAAAAATAGTTGTTGCCATTCGAAAATTTCGAAAGTTTTTCATTGTAACCGTAGGCTTGAGAATTCTGTTGTTTTAAATCCTCACAATCTAGAGCGTATAACTTTAAAGAACAATATCTGAAATTTAATTTCGATTGGTTGAGCGTATACGTCGCTGGGGGTTCATATATCGGAGAAATTTTTTTATAATCACCCTGTATAATGAGTTCCGTACATAATGCTTACATAAAATATACAGCTAAAAATAAGAAAAAATATAAAATTAAAAACTAATCATGTTGCATTTATTTGCATTTAGCGCACCCATTTGTCCTTACGTTAGGTTACATTAAACAATTTAGGCAAAGTAACTCCAAGACTATGTGCCTATGAGAGGGATGCCTTTGTGCCATTTGCCTTTTGAAGTTAATTACAATAAATTATTTACGCTTCATTTACTTTACCTTTTACATCGTAAGGTGTACTTTAAATTTTATAATAGTTATTTTAATTTTGAAACCCTTTCCTTTCAGTTCTTGTTTCCACTTACATCTCCCTACCAGAATGAGTTTTTAGAATCGCGTTGAATGCAAATAGGTTAGAAGAAATATTTAAGGAAGGTTCAGCTTACTTCGATAGAGAGTGTTAGAAGGCCTTAGTGGCACGTGTTTGCCTTCTGGATAAGCCACTCTTGAAGCTGTTACGCTCAGCCGTAGTATACGTGCCTATTGATATTCGTCAGCTAGTTTAATTTTAAGGCCAACTACGTTAGATAATTGTGCCTAGCTTCAGTTAAGTCTTGTTTAGTTAATTTTAGCTTAGGTCTTATTTCTTATTCTAAATTAAAGTCCGAGTAGAGGCTTTCCTGTAAGCCCGAGAAGGGACCAACTGTTTTTCTTATTTGAGTGAATAAAAGGGGACCCTTCTGGAGTCTACGTCTTATTTGTTCTGAACTCCGTGATAAGTCGCTACGTAGTTGACTAGGTTCCTCGACGTTTCATCATCGACAAAGGGCGAGAAACCCTACAACACATTCCCTTATATACAAATTATTGTCACTTTTTTGCATTTCTATTTTAAAAGCTGCAAATAACTTTAACTCGTAGTCAAAATGATTGTCAAGATCTAAAAATCCTGGAGATATTGGATTAGATTTTTAGATGTTGTTTCAAGATAAAAGCAGGCATCTGAGAGTAAGATGCATTATGTGAAAGGATATTAAACTAAAAAATCTGATTTCTTAGAATTATAAAGAATGCGGCTGGCGCAGTAACAAAAGAAATTCTCGTCTCATCAACTAACTCTGAAAAGAATCAGATAACATTTCTAAGCGAACTCCAAAACATTTCATTAAATAATGAATTCCAAAAAAAATCAAATTTTCAACCATATATCATGGGATTGTAATAAAAATAAGGTGAAATTCCGGCACAGCAATTAAAAAAAAGGAAAAGAAAAGACAAAGAAATACAGCTTGTATTCAAAATAAATTTAAATAGATTAAAAAATTGCAGTATTTTTGTTATGGGTAGAAACAGGCCGAAAGTTTGATAATAGCGGGGAAATTTAAATAAACGGAAAAACTTAAAGAGAAACAGGGTTGCATTCATACTACGCATGAAAAGAAACCACGAAAATTCTCATACAGCCAAGCCCATTCGTCAGGATTTGAGCTAAATTCAAACCACAAATGTTTCAACGGTCTTCCTGCTCAACCGCATTTCAGCAGAAGATCGCTGATGGATTTGCATTTCTGAAATTCGAATCAGTTGGCTAACTGTTTAGTTCCTGTAAAACAGATGGCTGTTTTATCATTTATTTTACTGCTTTTTATCTGAACTATACATTCAACTCGTAGTCAGATATGTATTAATCACGTAAATTTGTATGGCGCTAAAATGATTATGATATGAGAACATATTTTGCAGTAAAATTCTAGAATTCCTTGTAGTCTAGAATAAATTTTTCATAATTAAATTTTCTCAGCTTCCTTCATTCTTTTACTTTAATTTTTCATAGTAGTTTATTATTCAAGTTAGTGCGGCAACCAAAATATATTTCTTTAGCTTTTATTCATAATCGTGTATTATAATCAGCTAGGCGACTTTCCACGCTTTCAAAACTAGATAATGAAATCTGGACAGTAGCTCTGCAGCGCAGTATAGCGCTATTTTTTACAGTTGTTAGCTGCCTATCTACAGACTATTAGTTGATACATTTTTCACTAATATGCTTTTCTAGGCGAGCAGATGCATACATATTTTATTTTCAGAAAAAAATTAAGTTCAATAATGAGAGACTTTCCTACCAATAAAAACAATCACTGTGGTTTTTGAAGTTCTTCATCAAGCTCCTCGAAATGCCAATCTGAAATTCAGCAACTAAACACTTAATATTTTCGCATTTGAATCATTTTTTGGGGAATTTATTTATAAACAAATTTACAGCAAGCGCTCTCATCAATTTCATAGACCATAGGCATTGTTAGAATTTATGCTTTAAAACTAACTGACAACATTCGGGTTATTGGTTTGCAAGTACATTTTAAAGTAATTTCATTTTCAATGCATTCGTCTGCAACATGCAAACAAATATACAGCTCCTACAAATAAGCTACGATAATTTAGAACCATAATTGAAAAATTTCTTACGTCTGAAAATATTGACTCCTTTAACAACCCCGCCTCTTTTCTCTGAGAAAATCCGCCAAAATCTTAGAGAATAAGACCGCTGAGCACTCATAGCTTGATTAGAGTGCAAATATTGACGTGCCTGGGCATTTTCCTGTTTTTTTAATGTAAACAGGAGTCAATCTTATTTAGAAAGTCCTCCATTAAAGCATTTTTCCCCTCAGGGAGAGAGGTCTAATATATTTTATCATTATTTAATAATTTTTTTCTCTATTAATGTCAGTAAGCAGCAATTACGTGAACATGTCAGCCTTTGTTATTAACTATTCATGCAGCATTACATGAAAAGAAAAAAATGTTGTTGAATAGACAGTTGAATGTTGCTTATTTCACAAAAATGTACAGTGGCTTCTGAAATAACTGCATTTTAATGTTAATTCAGTTTTCCGCTTTCATTCAAAAAGTGCAAAGAGATTAAAATTTGTATCGCAAGATAATCTGTTATCAAAAATATGCAGAATGCTTAGGTTTAGATATTAGAAATCACTATAGTTTACTCCCCATTTTTAGCGTCAGACTGTAGTGACATTAGGTACTTTTTGAAAGCAGGAGAGATGAAAAATGAGCAATGCCCTCGGCGGGACTCGAATCACGGCTCTCTCGAATACGCGCTGAGCGTGCTGACCACTACACCACGAGGAAATTCTAAGAAGGCAGGAGAAATACCTTATAAGATTATGTTCTTTATGTTATGCTATGCTTCTACAGTATTAAGCATTGGAATCAGATGTTTGCCCCTTGCTAAACTTGAAAAAAAAAACTAATAATTTATGTTTCATATTTTAAGATAAGATTTTGATTACTTTTCAAATTACAAAAATATCTTGTAGATATTATTCCTTATTCACGGGCAAATAAATCAGTATGGGATCGAATCTATTCTGAATCTTCCAAACTTATAAATCCTCGTCCTCTCACACATTAGAATGGAATTACAAAGTCTGCATTATGTTATTAATGACAGTATGAATCAACTTTCTAAGGCAGAACAAAAGTAAATGGAATAAGTGAATTCAGTGGTATGTAACAGTATATTTTGGACTTAAACTATCTTGCATCTAAGAAGAATAGTTCAATAGCATGGAGCGGGAGAGTGGCATTTAAAAGCTACGAATAAGAAAATAATTGCTTCCGGATAATTAAGGATATGTGAAAACTTTTCTAGACCACAGAAGACAGATAGCGGTAACCTCTAATTGTTGTTACCGTAGAAACAATATTGCACTTAATGAGGATCAACCGGTTATAACGGCCACAGGAGGGAACAATATATTTGACCATGAAAAGAGTATGATTGTTTAAGGTATTATGTTACGAAAGATTACGCTGTCTAATCTCAAGAAGAACAATGGACTGCAATACAAGTAAAACTTTCAATAAACAAATAGTGATTGAAGAAAGTTTTAATAAAAAAATTCTGTTGTCAATATTCTAAGTAAATCAATCCTGTTAAGATAAATTATTGTTGTTGTTCTACAAACAAATGAGGTTACATAACACCTTTTAAATTTATAATTTTAAAGTATCGTTTTGCCTAATAATATAAAAAGGGAACATAGTTTGTGCAAACTATAAAAGTTTGCATTCTATTCATGAAAACGTGAAACACTGTTTTGCTGCTTCAACTCAAATTAAGCAAGTCTGAGATAGAAAATCTCTTTTAAAAACACCTGGTATATTTTCTAACAGCTTGAAAAATACAAAAATGGAATTAAAAATTAAAATCATGTAACGTATTATATTTTTCATGACGTTCATGTTATTGCACTTTGCTAGTATGTTAATATTTAGTATAATTTCAATGTGCAGTTTAAAGTAGTCATAAGTAAACAATGGATCAAGAATTTATTCTAGTTTTATTATAAATTAAATTAAATTCTTAATCCATCACGAATTTTCATTAAACCTTTCTCATTAAAAAAAAAAGACTCAGATATCGTATTTGTATAAAGTGAATTTCTAGCTCTGCATCTATGGATCATTCTGTACATCTCTAAAGGGAACTGTGGAAATCTGAAATCATTTCTTTTCCACTTAAAATAAGTATATAATAATAACTCATATAAGGCCAAAATCACTAAACCTTTATGCAGTCAATAAGTTCGTTGATAACTAAATGCTGGAGCAGTTGGCACAATTAAGCGGTCTTATATCCGGTCAGCCGCTGGTAAGGAGAGCATGGTTGCAATAAATTCAAAGTTATATATGAGAATGAAGCAAAGCACCAAAAAAGTCGCTCTTGGAATAAAATCAGTTTCACTGTTAAAAGAAAATTTCCTTTGTATGGCAGAAAAACTATTTTATTCCAAGCCTTTTCTTAGTCAAAAGGAAATTCTTTATACATTATTTCACGTAGAGTTTAATATCATGAAATAGCTCATGAACAACTGCTTTAAGTACCTCTTCAAAATTTTCCTTTTCTCAAAAGCTAATATGGAATGTCACCTATTCTTTTAACCACCAGTTCGTTGTGAATTCAACGTTTAGTTCATTTTTACCCTTATGGTAGTATTTAGAACACTCGAATTTAAATGTGAGAGACCAATGAGCTCCTGATAGCATAAGAAGAGAAATTAGTATTTAGTTTGACTAGATTTAATCTTACAGAATCATGTAAACAATAATGAGCACTTGTAAATTAGTGATTTTACTTCCTTTTATTTTCCATTCATTCTGTGTATTAACTAACATTGTTATGGATCATATGGATTTTAATCATGCTAAATCAGACAGAATATTAAATCTTCATTTTACAACAACTTTCCTATCCCATAGATTAAGTTCTGAAGGACTGGGATTTAATAGATAGCTATTTAATTAATTATGGTGAAGGAAGCTAGAAATAGCAACCTGAGGTTGAGATAAGACTTGGCGGAGACCTTTTTAGGGGCGAATGGACCATATTTAAGTTACACATGAAAAGAATTATGAAACATCCATAGAACCAAATATCAGCTCTCGATACACAAACTATTAATATTTTACGGCTTCATCTGGTACAGTTTTTGTGATGAAAGTGAGCTCAAAAATCTTCATTCAGGAACAAGAAGCCGTCAGCTTGTAATCCAAGACAGTGATGCTCAGCTATTCTTGTCCCATTCTTTCCTTTTTCTTTATATGTCAAAATGTTATTTCCTCCTTAACATTCTTTTATTCAAATAGTCTATTTCGAACAGCATGTGAAATGTTGTAATATCCTACATAAGTCCTTGAAAGCTAGAATACTTAAGAACTATGTAGCGACTTATCTCAATAGTTCTCGTACGTAAGTGACAAGTCCAAAGAAGGGGTAAATTTACCCTTTGTTCCAAATCAAAAATGATTAACAGATAGCCCCTTTTCCAGCTTACAGTAAGAATCTACTTGGACTTTACCTCAAGATAAAAAATAAGAAATTAATCTAATACTTATTTAAAATAAAACCAGCCGAAGCTGCACAGATATAACTAACAGAGTTAGCCCTTATTTAAGATTACCGGAGAATACTAGCAGGCACGTAACAATACGACCGAATCTTAGAGAGATTAGACTTTTTAGCAACAACGTGGCCAGAAGCAGAACACGCTGTGCTAGGGTGTTCTAAGCTCTTCTAGTGAAGTTCCTAGTTCCACTGTTGCCGAAATATCATGCTAATGTGCATAACGTGATCCGGCTGTCTGAGGTGGTGTCGAAGTGACGCCTGGCTATAGCAGTTCTGGATTGACTGGTCCCGTAGCGGGTGGGGAGAGCTGAAGGGAGGCAGGGGGTGTGACAATTGTCACGTGACAGGTGAGGAGGCGTCTGGTTGGTTCATTTTAATTTTAAACTTCTTTTCTGCATCACGTGAGGTGAACTTGTCATCTGATTGGCTCCGTGGAAACATTCTGCAATTTTTATATTTACATTTCATGATAATCAAATTAAATTAAAACTATATACAGTATTTACAAATTTTCCTACTGCTAAGTCCTACTTAGCAACATTTTACTTTAAGATCCTACTTATCACTACTTTACTTTAAGTCCTACTTATCAATACTCTAAGTCCTACTTAGCAATTGAGCATTTTACTTTCCGCAAATTATATGGAAAAGTTATTATCCAACATATGGGCAACGAAAGATCTGAGAAAGCGATCTTCGTACAGTAACTCGTAGTGGATAGTCCCAAAGAAATTTAAAGTCTCGCAGTCTAGAGCTTTCGTTAAGTAGCGACCATTTGCTTTCTTCGGGTAATCAGCAACGTAGTCCAGTTTGTGGTCGTTGTGCAGTTGATAATAATGTGCGTTCGTCATAGCTCGTAGGAATTTAGCACAATTTGCAGTTTCTGAATATCACTGTCCGTTGCTGCAGCCCAGAAAGGGTATTCTAGTCAAGTGACTGAGACTTCAACTTAAATACTGGTTTCTACATCATTTACATAAACGCAATCCTGAAAACTCACTCTGGTAGGTAATCGTAGGTGGGAAACAAGAATATAAAAGAAAGGCTTGCTCCAAAATAAAAATAACTATTATAAAATTAAAATAACACCTACAATGTAAAATTAATAATACTTTAGTATATTGTAAAAGAACAAAGGAATTTAAGTTTTTTATACTATTTAATGAATATATATTTGTATATTTAGTAATAAATAAATTATTGTTGAATTTAATAAAAAATACACAAGAAAACTTTTCTGTTTTATTTCCATTTAACGTTTAGCCATTTTGTATCTCATAAAATATACCAGTCTGAGGTCGAATAATCCCACTACCCAATGAAAATCATTGCCCAAGACATTGCATGCTTCTTCTTTGATCTGTCTTTTCCAGTAAATACTAATTTAGATTCCATGATAATAGAATCCTGTAACCTTCACTGACTGTTGGCCCCAATTTCAGCAGCTTTAGTTAACTGAGACTAACTGAGTTAATTGAGACTTAGTTAATCACTTTAGTTAATTGCGAAGTTTTAAGAAAAGCTCATTGTATCATAATTATAAAGAAATTGAAAATTATTATAAGGTATTTCTCCCGCTTTCTTTGCTTGCCTATGTGGTGTATGGGGTCAGCAAGCTCGACGCGTAATCAAGAGATCCGTGGTTCGATTCCCGGCGAAGGCATTGCGCATTTTTCATCTCTCCTGCTTCTAAATAACCTAATGACTCTACAGTATTATTCAAACGAATTCGTAGTTGATGTATTTTCTAAATTTAAGTTTTCCGTTTTGAGATCTGGAGGAAGTAGTCATAATTTCAAAGCACTTAATACAGTAGTCATAATTCCAAAATACTAAAATAAAATGCAGAAAACTCTGAATGTTTCACTGGCTAATAAGTCTAATTACAACTATCTTGTAGTACTCCTGCAGTTGTTGTTTTAAGAAATAAAGGATAAAACGTCAAATTCCTTTGTTGAGATATGCTAATTGCTGTTAAGATTTAATTGTTATGTAATCTTATTTGTCTTCTGTAAAACCATATGAAACCAAATTTATAGCTACAATATATATTAGGTAATAAAGCAAGCTTTATAACATGACTGCATAACCTATTCAGTTTTCTTTGGCGAAGGGAATGAATGCTTCGACTTTATGAAATAATCACTGATTATTCTAAATACCAAAACACAGTGGGAAATATATTTTTTCATTTTTATCCATAAGGTAGACATTATTGTTTGGAGAAGTATAAGATTTTCACAGCATTTATCATCAAATATTTGGTTATTATTCACAAACGAAGGATTATCTTACATACAATAAGGTATTCTGAGTTAACCCAGTTACAATCACACGCGTCTTACGCCATATCTACAATACTTGGCTTTTTATGCTTACAAAGTAATCCAACTAAATGATAGGAACACAGCGCTCCCAAAAGTATGCTTGCAAAAAAAAAAAAAAAAAAATACAGAGATCTGAAATAAATATAAAAATCGCTGATGATTATTTTAAATACGCAGGCCAATGAAATAAGAAATATCTAGATCCAAATCAAAAACTAAGGTTTAAGTAAAAGTTTTAATACTTTCGAGAAAGGTAACAGTTCAGTTCACGCAGTCTGTAATCACATTAAGAAGCTTCGTCACGTTTTAAGTTCCACATCCTCACTGCCTCGCTGGTGGTCTAAAGACATACATTTCAAATCCTTTATCTTTTACACTAAGTTGTTATTTGCGTTCTGAAATAAAAGAAAAGAAACTGATATTTACAGTGATTAGACAGCAAAGTAAAAAAACTAGAAATAATGACTCTAAGGAAGCAATCATTAAAGAATAATTTGGAGAAGAACACGAATTTATTTTGCCTATATACTTGCTTAATTTCATTTACGGGTTTCATTCATCGCTCGTTTCATCTTTAGATTTGATAAATATAATCATATTGCATTCTAAAAAAACATTCAATTAAAGGAGAAGTTCGAAATCAGTTCTAGACTTTAACTGAACTAAATAAATATGTTGAACGCCTTTTTGTCCTTTCATTTATTTCGCATCTATTGAAAACTCCCAAAAGATGCAAATTGTAGCCTGAATTACTCACTTGCTTTGATTCATTCAAAGACTTACGTTTTTGTCTATTACGCTCACGAGTTATTTCTCCAGCTACAAGTTTCTATCCGCCGCCCAGACGGTATAGCGGTTAGGGCAGTCGACTGCGATACCAAAGGGCTCGAGTTCGAATCCTGGAGAAAGCATGGTTGTAGCTGTCCGTCCCTTCATAGGAGGCAAAACTAGGCCCACCTATTGGGTACCTCCATGATAAAGTGACCACCCCTTCACATGAGCATTGAGGTAAGCCTTTCATTTTTAGTTAAACTGTATTAGCTAAGGAGCTCTATTTCAGTTATTTGGGTTTTCCTTTCGCAAGGAGCAACGGTTAATTTTTGTACTTTCTATTACACCCTACAAGCAGTGGTATTCAAATAAATGGTTAACTTTATTGCTTAGATTTGAGTTAGTTACTTTTCAGTATCAGTTAGCATATGTTAGGAGAAAGTGAAAACTAGCTTTGGATTCACAGGGCCTAACTTAGATCAGAATGAAATCTAGTTGTTTTAAAGATATAATTCGAAAGAGTTCTGCCGAGACAGTGTGTATGTATTTAAGTTAACTTAGTGTATATAGTGTTTAACAAACTTAACTTAGTGTATATATTGTTTAACAAACTTAACTTAGTGCATGTATTGTTTCACAAAGTTAACTTAGTGTATATGCATGACAAAGTAATATTTTAAAACGAATGCTATCTCTGTCGTAATAACTAAGGATTACATTTGTGCACTTATATATTTCTTCTTATTTGGTAGTTATATTTTGGGCAAAATATTTTCACTTTATAAAGGGACACACCCAGCCTATAAGGCTGCACTAGTACCTGAGCAGTTAAGACCGCTGAAAACTAGGATTCAATCCGGGTTCCTTCCCAGACGACCTTCTTTTGTACTGTAATTCTTGTATATAGTGTTTGTATTTTAATTAAAAGTTTATTTCATATTTAAAGTTTGTCAGTTACTTGCAGTTTTCAGCTGGCCTGTAAAATAACACCACACGCAGAAAAGAAAACGGAGGCCTCGAAAATTTAAAATTATTCAAAATAATAGTTATGGTTCTAACCGACACAGGGGCTCAATATTTTATTTTAGCTTTCCCTGCATTATAGGAATAATCTCATCACCCTGGTGATATGAAAAATTCTGATTTTTTGTCATTCTGTTAATAAATAGCACCCGGCATGGGAAGGATTAATCCAATGTCCTTGGTTTTATTGTAAAGCAACTAAGCAGTAAGTAGTACATTTATTTCGCTTAAAGTTTAATTGATTATGATAGTTTAACACATAGTGCAAGTCTATTTAATTTTATAAATTAAAGGAAATAATATGTAAGAATCAAAAAGGAATTAATCAACATAAAAATGATTGAGATGTCACTAAAACTCAAAGCAACTGCTTCGGATGAACCAAAGAATAAATATGGAAATCCTCCGGATCCTGAATTCAATCTTATTAGGTTCAATAATCATCGTTTAGAAAATAAAAATGAACATCTTTTGAAAACCTATGAAGAAATGGAACAGTCCATCAAAGGCTTGGAAGAAGAAAACAAAATACTGAAGGTAGAATAGAGGAAAAGGTATCAAAACTAAAAAGCTCTGGTTCTACTATAAGGTATTTCTTCGCCTCCTTCACATGCCTTCGTGATGTAGTGGGCAGCCCACTCGAAGCGTCACCGAGAGGTCCGTGGTTCGATTCCCGGCGAAGGCTTTGCTCATTCCTTCGATTTTCCTGCATCCAAAAAATCCTAATGACTCTACACTACTACAAATGATTGTTCTAGTGATCTTTTTAACACTCTCGTAGAATTAGGAAACAATAAGAAACAAAATTCAAATTTAGAAAGGGAAAATAAATGGCTCAAAAGTGTGTTACAGAAGCAAAAATCATGAAGATAAAAAAAAATAGTAATTCCAAATGTACAGTCAAGTTACCTTCTAACAATTCTGAGGCTTTTAGCTTTCAAAGTTCCTTTTACAGAAAACTGAATTTTATACAGCATTGTTTCACAGTATTGTGATTTGATATGAAGGGGGAAAGCTTACTGCAAGAAATCAAGAGTTGCTTCCAACCAAGGGTAGAAACCCCATATAGTGATTTATTTTAAACAGGAAAATAATTTTTATCTAAATTATATATATTCATGGAACGGTGATGTATAATAAATATAGCATTTTCAAGAATTTTTAGAAACATTTATGGGAACTTGAAGTGTTACAATGCAATATTGAATAATCTTGCAAGCTGTAAAAATTGTATCTCCATTGTATCTTGTGTAGAGAATTTTTACGTTATTCTATATCGTTACTGTGTACATCTTGAAAAGCATAGGATTGCCGGATGCAAGAACTGCAGTGTTAAAAGTGATAAAGAATTAGTTCGAGTTTCAGCAGCGTTTTGCATGGATATGACTTTTCCCTTTGTCCCCGAGTAAATTTCTTTATATTACGTTTCTTAATTTTGTCATAGAATTCTTATATGTAGTGTTTGTGTTTCCATTAAATTTATTTTGTTAAATGTATAATGTTTATTTTAAAAGTTAAATTTCGTCAGTTACCTACAATTTACAGCTAGCCGGTTAAACAACACTATAAAAGAAAGATTAGGAACATTACTTCTATAACTATAAGAAAGATTAAGAAACATTTTGTTATTAACTTCTAGATTAACACTATAGAGATTTAAAATAAAACTTTACACTCTTAACATTAATAATAACAAGAAATGTGTAAACAAACATATCAAATCAACTCATAGTTATTTTAATATGAACTCTTAGTACGAAAAAAACTCTAGCTTTATGTACTCCACAATTTGCAGCAAAATGTTTTTAAAGGAATGTTTTAGTTTTTCAAAGTAAAGGACTAATACATTATTATCAGTAATGCATGGTCTATAATCAATTTATCAAGCAAAATAAAATTCAGTGTAACAAAAAGTATATATATTTAAAGGAATAAGTGAACCGTCTTCGAATTTACAATGTTGAGCTGTAAAACTTTATTTACCTTAAGTGCTCTTTTTGTTAACACAATCTTCCGCGATTATTTTCTGAATCTCAAATTGAATGTTTAAGGTCAATGAACTTAAATCTGAAAAACACTAAATTAAAATAAAAAGGCCTCATTTTCAAATATAGTACATTTGTAAATATAAT
Organism: Stegodyphus mimosarum; assembly: GCA_000611955.2. Classification (NCBI taxonomy): domain Eukaryota; kingdom Metazoa; phylum Arthropoda; class Arachnida; order Araneae; family Eresidae; genus Stegodyphus; species Stegodyphus mimosarum. The sequence continues at coordinate 609,558 of KK121640.1, read as the reverse complement.
GCATTTTCTTCTAGTAAAAATAGGTCCATACTTAAAATATATCAATACTAAAACTACTTTCTCCTCTCGCTTCATAAGTCTAATATGCATATTGAATCTTTAATTCCAGGATTCTCTCATTTACATAATTAAAGTTATCATTAAATATTCGTTTTAAATTTGCTGTTAGGAAACGAAACGACAAAATAGGTGATTTCATATAAGCCTTTTATGGGAAACTGCTTCGTATTTACGTTACACATGAAGAAAACTACAAAAGCTCCAATGCAGGCAAACCGTTCGCTAGGATTTAAAATGGCAGAAATTCTATCAACAAATGTTTACCATGCGAAAGTCTGTAACACTTTTTTATATATAAATTTTAGTTAGTCAAACCTGTCCTTGAAAGATTAAAAAAGCTTTCTTTACAGCTTTGTTTATTCGCAAATTATATCAATGTGCATCATTTTACGAAAGCTGATATGTGCGGATGTACATAAAATTAGCCCTTCATTATTTTGTTAAACATCTTACTAGCAAGTAGGCAAATAATTTTGAATGAAGAGAAAGGAAATGAAAACTTTGTATTAAGAGAGCACTGCTTGTTATTATAAGGTGGTTATACAAGATTAAATTGTTTGAAGCATTTTAACATACGAGATTTTCCGACGCTCATAAAATGCTTCAGTGATCATGCACACCTTGCGACTGAATTTGCTGACTTAGAAGATAGTTAGTTTCAATTTCCATTATTATTGATGAACTGGCGCTGCTAAAATAGCACTGTGATAGAAAACTGTACGAGTATTGCAATTTTTTATTTAATAATTTATTTTAGTAAGCTTCCAAGATTAAACCTCATTTTTGGATTAATCACCTTTTAATAACCAAGAGATGCTAATGAGCACAAACTTGTCAATGATTCAAATCTTAAATATAATAACAGATATAAACTTTAGTAAGCTTACGACAGTTTTTAAATAGCTCTTTAAAAAAAGGGGGGAATGTTAAACTTGTATGGTCAATTTCTTGCAGGACCGACACAGTCTGGTTAGCATTCACAATTTCGGAAACTACCATCGTATGGCTCTTTAAAGCTGACAAATCCTGAAAGGCATTCAAGCAAAATATCCAACGGTCCATATATCTGCAGCTGTTTGCCTAATGATTAAACTCCATAGCCAGCTGAATGGCTAACAGAATGGTTGAATAACGTTCAACATTTGAGTAAATAAATAATGGCTATACTTAAGCGAATCCCTCTGTAGCTGCATCTGTACGGAACCTAACTGCTTCACATGTTAATTCAGACATCGTGAAAACAGTCAAGAAATGTATTGCTCCATCTTAATCTTCTAGTGAAGTAACTCCAAACACAGAAGAAGGTTTACCAAAAAAAACTTATTATTAGTTCTTCAGCTTAACAATTTACACAACCTATGTATAAATAAACACAGCCTCCGCTTTTTTCGAGATTAGCAGAGGCAAAAGTCAAATTAAAATTTAAATACGAAAATTTGAGATTTACAAGAAAAAACGGGCCTTTAACTTTGGGCCTCAAACCAAACAAACTCGCTTAATTTGAAGGCCTTAACTCAGGCCTTCAAATTAAGCGAGCAAATACGGCTAACTGGGATAAAACTGAAGTCAAATAAATTCAGAAACTGGGAGAAAATAGTATCGAGACTGTCAAAAGGTTTCTCTTAAACTCAAAACCTCTGGACTCACATGCATTAATTAATTTGCATCCTAGTGGAAATCGACTAAAGTGATAGTAAACGCAAAAATAATAAGGTAAATAAACATGAAAACCTACACGTTTAAATAGTAAATTTCCCAGAAGGAATTATTTTTCTTCCATCCTTTTTTGCAATGATGCAATGCGTTTTTTTAGTAATTTATTTATTCATATATTTATTTTTAATTTATTTTTTAGATCATTTAAACTTGTGTATTCTCTTGAGAAATTTATTTATACCAGTCCCAGATTAAAGATTAAATTGGACGAAAATTTTCAAAAATTTGGTTTTTAACTTATGATTTGATAAATATTTCCAGTGAACTGAATAGGGAACGCTTTTTTGGGTAAAAAGAGGAGAAATATTTAATTTGTGAATTTTGTAAGTATTTCGTAAATTTTGCCACCTTTAACTTATATTTTATGATTTTATCTATTTTAATTCATAAAGATACACTGGTGTGCAAAAATTAAGGACAAAGTCGAAAAATTAGCATATCAGCTGAACGAAGAGGCAGAGCGGACAGAAAGACCAATCAGGAGATTAAGTAACGTGATGTACGGTAGCACATGCGCAGATATGCAGGTAGACGTAATGGGGCAGTTTCTGAGTAGTATAAAGCATGTTGTCGGTGTAAGATCAGTATTTCTGGCAAAGAGATTGCACGCCGTATAGCAGTTAAAATCACACCGAGTTGCTGCCTCAGCGGGAAATGGCGAAAAATCAATCTGTTAGACGACATCTAGACGCTTTTACCCGAGGTCAAATCATTGGGAACTTGGAGGAAGGCCGCAGTGTGACAAGTGTGGCTGCAGAGTTCGGAATTGCTCACAGCATCGTTTCACGACTTTGGAGACAATTTCAAACTACAGGAACAGCTATCCGGGGGTTTAGTAGTGGTCGTTCACGAGGAATCACACCCGCAGATGACCGGTATATTGCCTTACAGGCCAGAAGAAACAGGCGGCAGACAGCGGGAGAAATCGCTAGACACACGACACAGGCGACTGGACGACCGATATCGCGTTTTACCGTGGCCAGAAGACTGCACGGTGGTGGTCTGTTTGCACGACGCCCTGTACGGTGTGTACCTCTAACGCCTGCCCATCGGAGAAGGCGTTCTCTGTGGTGCCGGGAACACCGGAATTGGAGAGACAATGAATGGGGACGAGTACTCTTTACAGATGAGAGCAGATTTAGTCTGAGTTGCGATTCTAGACACATACACATCTGGACAGAGCGGGGAACACGCAATAACCCCTTCAACATCATCAAAAGGGACTGTTTTGGAGGTCGCGGAGTTCTCGTTCGAGCAGACATAATGCTTGGTAGCCGGACCGACCTTCATATCTCCCAAGGAGGTTCGTCACCTGGGACTGCTATTGTAACGAGGTTCTTCTTCCTTACATGCGTCTTTTCACAAGGGCTATGGGTCCTCAGTTCCTCTTCATGGACGACAACGCTCCACCTCATCGCACAGTTACTGTCGGAGAGCTGTTGGAGAGTGAAGATATTGAACACATGGATTGGTCGGCAAGGTCTCTGGATCTAAATCCCGTCAAGCATGTACGGAACTTACTAGGGAGACCCGTGGCAGCACGTAACTTATCGCCAGTAACGATTCTGAAACTGCGATTGGTGCTACAAGAGGAACGAGCAGCAGTGTCTCAACAGCTCATTAACAACCACATATCCAGCATGCACAAATGATGTGAAACCTGCCTAGCAGTCAGGGGAGATCATATCCCCTACTAAAGACCGGATGTTTCTTGCTGGACATCCATCACAGGGATGTTTCGGCCTTCAGTCGCATTGCACTCTATGCTACTTTTTCAATAAAGCTTCTTTTTATCCATCTGATTTCTTTTTTAGTAAGTGTTGCTTACATTACTCATGTCCTTACGGATTGGGGATCTTACGGTATTAAATGTGTTGATTTGGAAAGCTTTTGTACAAAGTTATATTGAAAAAACCGTCTCGTCCTTAATTTTTGCACACCAGTGTATAGCAGACATTTCTTTATACCTCTCTTTCGGAAATTTTGCTTCGTTTAATTACGTTACACTACCATGTGTTTATCATACCCGTTCTTTGGCTAGCTTTTATTTTCTGCAAAACCTCACTCATTTATCTTCCAGTCGCATGAAATGGCCAGTTTACAGAAGTCGCCATTCGAAAAAAAATTAATTTCGCGAGTATATTGAATGGTAAAATCTAGGTTATAGTATCTATTCCAGGCTATGAGCATTATCGCGAGGAGACCTTCGAATAGTCATGACACCTGCGGAGGATCGATACGTCACATTAATGCGTGACGTTGAAGAAAGATGACGGTTAGAGAACTTTCTCATAACATCTCAGCTCTGTCCGGAACGATCTCGAAGCTGCGGGCTTTGTGACCGGTATCATTACAGAGATGAGATTCTTGGATGTTATGTGAAGATTTTCTGGAGAGCTGTGGGAGAGGACTTTATTTTTGTGAACGATAACATGAAGTCACGCATTTATCAAATGGTCGATGATTTTCTGGAGAGAAAATGCATTTCTCATATTACACCACCAGTGAAGTCGCCGGATCTAAATACTATACGACAAGTTTGTTTGTTTGGTTTATTTGATTATGGCGGCATATTAGCTGGACTATTTTGGAATTATCAGGTGTCATGTTTCGGCTATTTTTGGTGGTGGGGTTTTCCCCCTTCATATCTCAAAGCTTTTAGCCTCTTTATTATTCCATATTACTTTTGGTTTTCTCATAGTGTTTAGTAATTGTATACAAAATTTTGTTATAAATAACCAATTATTTTCCCACATATCTCATGCTTTCTGTTCATAACTTTAATTTTGAGCTCAAATGAACTCTTCTGATTGGACTAGATTGTTAGCTACTTCTTAGAAACATATGGCATGTAATCTCATTAGAAAGATGTGCCGAAAAATATGCCAGGCGAAATAAATCCTTTCTAAGTTAAGTCTGTGTTTTTATCATACATGATGTAAAGTATCTTAAGTTAATTAACAAGTTATTAAGATTTTTCCTTACTGTTCACCAGAATATAAAATATGTTGCGTATTTAAACTAAGAGTTTTGATCCTTTATATGAGAATTTCTGGCCATTGCGTCTTGCTGTTAGCATTTTCGCTAGTCTGTTATGTTGAGTTAAATATCAACAAAAATTCGTTGAGTTAAATATCCACAAGTGATGCAAGTCTAGCCTGTAGCACAAGTTGTGCCTGTTCTGTTATATTAAGACTAAATAAAAAAAAATTATTTCAACTTTCTTCCGCATTTTGGGAGTTACTTAAGACGTATAAAAAACTCGCTATTTGTCTAGTAGGGTCTGCAAAACTTCAGCTTCTAGTTACAATAACAACCGTACAATGCTTATAGAATGTCATCTGCGCACAATACTATGTAGATAATAAGTATCTATTTATAGCCTGTAAGACAACAAATTATTGCACATAACAAGAATAAATCAAAATATGTTGTTGTTAAGATTTATGTCTCTTGTCTGACAGCAGAGTCAGTGAAGGAAATTTTAATCTTACATTTTAAATTTTTTATTTTATTTAATGTTAGAATTATAAAATATTCTTTGGCAAAGAAACGTAATTCATTTTTACAATATTGCTTTCCATTAATTTCATACGATCAGCCATTAATTTCGAGTTACATTGAGAAATTATTTTAAGAATTGAAAATGAAAACGTATATTTGAAAGTCAGAAAATAAATTTATCATTTTAGTTGGGTTTATTTTCTTATTTTTTAATAAAGTGAAAAATGCTAAAACGTATAAAAGTTGCTGTTCCGATTTTTTTCGCACATTTCGCAAAGGTAACGTCCATTGCACTCTGCAATTTCAAGTTGATTTTGATCTCAGAACCCGCATGATAAAAACCAAATATGCAGCTCCAACTTTAATTCCACTGGTCGTGAATTCTTAAAAGATTCTACACGAAACCTGGTATTTTTTAACATCAGACTGAGACATCTGTATTCGTAGTTCTCATTCTGAACAGAGCTCTTGAACATATTATCCAATAAATAAGCAGAAGTCATTTGAAACTTCCTTTTGAAATTACTGTTGCTAAGATAAAATTTAAACTACAGTTCGTTCTACTTTTTAATTTGCAGTCGAGCATTACTATTTTGAGTACTTTATACTTTGCTGTAATTACGTAACTACTTTCTCTTCAGATAAAAAAAAATCTTTGTCCTTCTTTTTAAGTCATTGAAAGCAGTATGCTGAGCAGAAATGCATATTGTCATCATCTGTTTGTCTATAAACGTATAAAGATTATCTTGAAATGCATGGGCGCTTCGATGCAATTGAAGCACTCATTTCACTTCATTATTTTCTTCTTTACGATATCTTGTAGAGACATTAGGCATTTTTTCAAAGCAGAAGAGATGAAAAATGAACAATGTCCTCGCCGGGACTCGAACCACGTACCTCTCGAATACGTTTCGAGTGTGCTGACTACTACACCACGAAGGCATGCGAAGAAGGCGGGGGGAAATACTTTATATACTCCCCCTTTTAAAGGGCGACTGGGGATAAGGGGACCCAATCGCCAAAACCTGGTGGTTGAAGAATCATCATTCACCACAATTATAGTTCGGGCGACACTTGTAGAGTCATAAGGATTTTTTGGAACCAGAAGAATCTAAAATGAGCAATGTCCTCCCCGGACCTCTCGAATACGCGTCGAGTGTGCTGACCACTACACCATGAAGGCATACGAAGAAGGACATGCATTAGCGGAGATGAGCTATGCACATAATTAGAATTTCAGCGCAGAAGCTCATCACGCGCGCCTGTGGCACCACTTCAAAGCGCTATTTAAGGCTTGGAGTTTTCGACGATTTCAAGTTCGGCAACTGTGTTTTTCTTGTGGTTTTTTCAAAAACACGTCAATTATGCCTCGTAGTAAACAGCGATCATCGTTTGATCAAGTATCCGAGTTCGACAGAGGAAGGATAGTGGCCTACCGAGAGTGGGGATTATCTTTCAGGGAAATCGGTAGTCGTGTTGGACGAAACCAAACAACTGTAATGCGGATATCTGACCGTTGAATGCAGGAGGGTACGACGGACCGACGTGTTCTATCGCATCCACATCAGTGCACCACTTCCCGTGATAACAGGAACATTGTGCGCATGGCAGTGACGGATCGCTCAGTCACGTCACGAACCATAGCACAGCACATTCAGTCTGTAACTCATCATCCAGTGTCTGAGCGTGCCATTCGACGCCGTTTACAGCACAGTGGTCTGTCCGCAAGACATCCATTGTTTCGTCCACCCTTGACGCAGAACCGCAGACGTCTCCGCCGCCAATGGTGCGATGAAAGAAGGATGTGGACGGCAGAAAGGAATGAAATTGTCTTTACTGACGAGTCACGCTTCTGTCTGCACACCACGTAGGTCGGATTCGAGTCTGGAGACACCGTGGAGAGAGGATGCTGAACAGCTGCGTTATGCACCACCTCACTGGTCCTGCACCGGGTACTATGGTATGGGGCGATATTGGATATCACTCTCGGACTCCTCTAGTATGCATTGCCGGTACTTTAAACAGCCAGCGCTACATCTCCGTGGTGTTGGAGCCAGTTGTCCATCCTTACCTTCAGGGCTTGCCCACAGCCATATTTCAACAGGATAATGCGCGACCACACGTGGCACGCATTGTCCAAGGGTTCTTCGTCAATCGCCAGATTGAATTGCTTCCCTGGCCGGCTCGCTCTCAGGATCTTTCGCCGATAGAAAACATGTGGTCCATGGTTGCTGAACGATTGACCCAGATTACATCCCAAGCTGCCACACCAGATCAACTTTGGCAACGTGTGGAAGCTGCTTGGTCTGCTGTATCCCAAGAACACATCCAAAGTCTCTTTGAATCAATGTCGAGGCATATAGCAGCGGTGATCTCCAACAATGGCGGCTACTTTGGCTACTGATTCTGGAAGGAACCACACTTCACAGAAGTCTGTAAGTTTAATCATTTGATACTTGGTCAACATGTTATCTACTAAATAAATTTTGTTGTGATATCGCTTGTCTTTTTTGGTGTTGCAATTTGGGTGGCCAGCAGTGTATGTAAGATACTCGTGTTTTCTCTGAAGATATCGTAATCATTCATATTATTGGAAAGTTATAAAACATCTATTGAAATATGCCCCCTAAATGTGTCTTATTCTCAATCAATGACATCCGAAGTAAGTTTTTGATTTATTAGCAAAACAAAATGAGCATGTATACATTACATACAATCTTTGTGGTAATTAGAATAAAATTGGTCTTTTAAAAAACACATCATAACCACATGGTCAGTCCCTCTTTCACCAAAATATTGCTTCAGCTCTAATACAACGCATTTCGTATGTTTCGATTCACAGTTCTCCTTACACTAAGCACTTGCACGTGATAGATAAAATTATCATACAGGCTATTCGACAAGCGATTTGCAAGTCTTATCTACAAAGGTAACTCGCTAAAGCATTGTTGGATTTGCACAAATTTTCGATGTGGCCTTTTAAATATCCCCAGAGGGAAAGACTACTAGAAGATGCGCCAAAGGAAAAATTGTGAAATATTAATACATTTAATGTATTATAAAAGATAAATAATAGTGACAACTGATGCTTGTTTTACCACCCTGTGGGGTTTTACTTATTTAATTCAGTGTTCACTCCTTGAACCCCACAAACACTAATAAGCGAATAATTGCTTAAGTGTGTGAATAGAGACATAAGACCTTAGGATGGGTTAATTACCCTTTATTTCTCACAATAAATATGACACAATCAACTCCCAACTCGGAGTGTACAGCGAAGCCTCCACTTGGGCTTGAACTTAAACGAATATGAAATTAAACTTAATTAAGCTTAACTAAAGCTAACTGAAAGGTATAGCCGAAGGTATCAAGATTATAAGTAGTTGGCCCCTAAACCTTAATTAAGTCGGCGAAGCCAAACAAGGGCCTAAAGTACGGCCAAGCTAGCAATAGTTTAGAGAGACGTAGCCAAAAGGCAAACGCGCTAATCAGAACTCATGCTCTTTCTCTCACGAAGTCGGAGAAACATCGACTTAAATACCACTCATTTGCATTAACTGTGTTTCTGAAATTACATTCTGTCAGGAAATTGTAAGCTGAAACTAGAAAGACAGGAAAGATGCCTAAACTTAAAATAACTGTTAATAAAACCCTAATAGCATTATGTTAGAATAAAACTTTCTCTTGTATAAATTTAGAGCAACTGATGCAACTACTGTTGGTGCTGAATATCCTTAGATGTGTTTAGGAGGTTACTTAAAACACAGAGCGTTCAAATTATTATTAGGCACATTCACTATCTGCTTTTTGACAACATACTGCATTACCTTTCTCAATGCTTGTAATTACTCTAGATCAAATAACGCGAAACTTCCTGTTAAGTGTTTTCGACAAATGACAATTGATTCTCTATATATGTTCTTAACAGTTAATGTTAAACAGCGTGTAAACAGCTTAGCTAAACATGCTTCCAGTGTTTAAAGAAATGAAGTTATTAGTAAAAATGAGAATGGAAGTATTAATTATGTCCAAAGCAAAAGCCTGTGTTTTGTGCTTAATAGAATGCTTTCTGCAGATTAAGCATTTTAATACTTCTGAATTAAAACACACTTATAATATTAAAAACTTTGCTTAGTAAGTTAAATGTAATTAATATTGTTAATATTAAATAACATTAGATTATAACGAATTAGAACTAATGAATAGCCGTCTTTTATATTAAAAGAATTACTGTATTATCTTGCACCAGATGTTGAAGAATATATTTTTGTCTTTGAACACAAAACTAGAAAACTGGAGCCAGTCTTAATTCAATAGTTAATAATCAATTAATCAATAAATAATTCCCCATTTATATCTCTCCTTGATCTCAAATCGTTCCTTAGTCTGTACAATTTTGCGCCTGTACAGTTTTGCTATCAAAATTTCGCCAAAATGCCGTACCACTGCAATCGCAAATATGAACTGAAATAAATTATTTTTTGCTAAATTTGTTAATTACATATTCCAGCAGCTCAAATTCAGAGTGAAGCTTAGGTCTAATTTTTACACAAAATTCGTAGATGAATAAAGAAATAATAAAAAATTCCATCTTACCCTTAGAAATTGTTTTAACGGAACATCTGGATATTTATTGATAACGTATTCTTTGAGAATTTAGTCTGAACTTATCATTCATTTAGCCGTCTCATCATCGATATAGTTTCCCAAGCTACAACTCATGAGGTGATGAATATTGCTTCTGCAAGCAAGAGGTTAAAACAACACACATAAAACCAAGTTTAACACAGAATTCGTAAACACACGTTTGATTTTGAATTAGCGATCGGCATCTGGCAACCCGGTTGTGGACACTTAGCGAGCAACCAATTAGCCGATGAGACAAAGTAGCCGACAGCAGTTAGCCGACAGGACATTTAGCTGACACGTGCATTTAGCCGACATGGACAGTTAGAGGACAGAACATTGAGGTGATACGGATGACAAGTATTTTAACGTCCCTGTCTTGTGTCGTTGCAAATGATTTACGCCCGCAATTTGCACGATGCGTGTATCATTCCAACGCCATTTATGGTTTTTAATGCACTGATCAATTTGCGCAGGAAGAAAAAGGGTGTTGCCATTCTAAAATTTCAAAATAGGGTCACTGTAGCCGTAACCGTCAGAGTTATATTGTTTTAAACCATCACAATCTCGAGCGCATACCTTAAAATAACAATATCTGGAGTTTCATTTCGTCTGGTTGAGCGGATAGGCTGCTAGGATTCACATATCGGGGAAGTTGTTTTTATGACGACCCTGTGTAGGAATTGCTGTGAAATATAATGTTTAACACTGAAAAATTTCAAATTATACTTATGGGTATTTTAGAGAAAAAAGGAGTCCTGATTTTACTTTTTGCTATATCCGTTACGTTTTTCTGTTAAAACAGAGCAATTTGTTCAAAAAAATAAATAGCTCGATTTTGGAGCTTCCAGTCTTTTAACAAACAGGGAATGTATTAACTGTAAAGCATACAGGTTACATAAATTTAATAATTTTATTTTATTCTTATTGTTATAAATTTCACGAACTTGATTAAAGTATTTATATTCAAATCAAGATGGATTAAAAAAATTAAGCATTTGTACAAGTTTGGATTTATCTGTTCGGAATGCTCAATGTTGATAAATTTTGCATTTATTTTAATTCTTAAATTATTTACATAATTATGAATCTTCAGCATACAATAAGAAAAGTTATATTTTCTAAAACACGTTTGAATAGATACTTATATTAGAAACTGCATCTCTAAAAATAAAATATAAAAAAGCATGGCGCATAACAGTACATAATAGGCAGTTAAAAAGTATATTTTGTCCTCATAAAGCACATTTCGATATTAAAAAATAATCGTAACAACGTTGCCATAATACTGTTTAATCTTTCTAATTAATTACGTTTCTGATTAATTACGATATTGCTCAGATTATCCGTAAGCTCCGCTTTAAAGACGGTGTCTGTGTTATCAGTAAAATTCTTTGTTCGGTTCTTAAAAGTTCCTTTTTTGACTTTAATTCCTACTGAATTTTAGCCTGTTATATCAGTGTAGTCTGACATATGTCGGCCAATCTGAAAGAGCACTGAAATTTCTTGTCAGGGAACATGAATCATGTATTTGAAAGGAAAAATAAATAAATTTTGATAGCTAATCACAACTGGACACTTAATCATAACTTTGAATTTCGATCTACAAAAAATTATCCGAAGAGCTTCTTCAGTTAGTAAACTGAATTTCTTTGAAACCTTTCACATTTTTTTTAGTTAATGACATTAATATTTCAACGCTTTCAAAATTCTAATATCTTAGCCTTTTCACGTTTCATTTTTATTTTCCTCGACAGATCACGAGATATACGTTTTCGCTTTGATCCACTCATTTCTTGCCACTCAAATTCGTCTCGCTCTTCTCTCGCCTTCTATTGAAATTTTCTTTTCCTGTTTTGAAACAGAGAGATATATGCCTAATTGCTTTAGCAATGGATTTCAAAACCTGCGCCAAAAAAAAAATGTTGTTTTCTGTCTAATTAAAAATCTTACTTAGTCTCTTTAGCATTAAATAAAGACAAAAGTGGGGTACTTGTCCATAAAAACCTTTTGTCGGATAAATATGCCCAAATTTTGCTAAAACATTGTCGCAGGCGCAAATAAGAACTCTTAATGCAAACAATGCGTAATCTTAGAATCTTTACTTTGGGCTTAAGAAATTGCGCAAGAAAATATCCGCATCGAAAGGTATATTTAAAAAATGTTTAAAAAGGTAAAAATGATTTTTTTTTCCTGAGATAATAAAAATCTAAACTTTTCTTAATGTGAGGTCTTAGTTGAACCTACGTGATGAAAGTCTTATTATTTTCGCTGTTGGTTGGCTTCACGGAAGAATATAATGGCGATAAGGGTATTTTCGCAGTATTTATTTTTCTCGTGCAATATCAGCCAATTGCGCTTAACAAATGTCACATAATTTTCCATGGTAAAGGTAAACTATCTTCTTTATTTAAACTTTATGTTTATTTCAAATGTTTCCGAATCACACATATTCAAGTAACTTTTTATATTAAAACAGTTATAAAAATAAAAAACGATCCTTGTTTTTTCCATAGTTATTAGAGGAAAAATCTACATCGTTTAATGTCTGTTACTAAGGATATAGTATAGGCGACTGAGGGAACATAGAAACAAAAAATTAGCAATGTTAATTTAATGTTATATAAATCATTTATTATGAAATACCGTTCATCTTAGTATCGTTAAACAATGACGAATCTTGAGGGGAAATACAGAACAGAACTTCACAGTTAGGATGACTGAGTATTTCTCTATTAGTAAGACCAAACAAAAGTAAACGAATCTGCAAATCTTTGGAAAATAAAAAAGAGATTAATAAAAATCATGATTTAGCTTACTTTGAGGACGAAATGTTCTGTTCCATCTAAAATCATGGAAGTTAGTCTTAATTTAATTATTTATGAGACATAAATATTAAGTTATGTTACTTCTAAGTAAATATAAATATGTGTTATAATTAAATGTAAGTTGATGCACATGGCGCTACAATGGCCAGTACGAGGGCAGTTTATTTAATAGTTTGTCACGTGACGCCTGCTACGAAAGTAGATGATTTGCGTTTTCGCTGTTATTCGTAACGCATTTTTATCTTTCTTCTGCTTCAGAATTAAACAAAAACGCTATTTAATGTTAGTCCATTACTTATTATTGCCTCTTAGTGTAATTTCTAGTAGTATCGTCATTTTTTGGTAATTTTACTCGGAGTAACTATGGGTAAAGCGAACAATTATTATTATTGCTATAATTTGATTTCGTATGTTACAGCGCTACTAACGCTGCATAAGCCATTTTTTAGTACTTTCGATTTGTAGATTTGTTTGCAAAACGTGGCTTTGGAATCTTATGTTTGACTTCTGCAACAAACATTTGTTTGTCATCGCCAGATGGATAATCTGTGTTTTTGGTACTAATCAAACAAATTTTGATTTAACTGACTGTTGCTGACACATTTGAGAATGCGCATCGCTATTTCAATTAAGGGTAAGCCACAAAGGGGATATAAAATCACTATTAAAAGAAATGAGTCGCTAAAGGAAATTTATCTAAATTGAAATATAAAATAAATTCGGATATTTCTAACGTAGGTGGAACAAAAATCGAACTTTTCAAAAAACACCTGAATAATTTAATGCATATGTTTCCCGCATTTTTGATAATATTTATGCAACATGGTGTGGAAAGGAAAGTTGATACTTATGTCGAAGAATATCAAGCACTTCAAAATACAACTGATGATATCTACTTGGAAAATTCTCGCTTTGATACTGTTAGTTCAGTTAGTGTTAAGCCTGGTACTACCGAAGCAAAATATCCGAATTTAAATTTACTTTCTGTAATAATACAAAAGTGTTTGAATGTCGCTGCTAGATCCGAAGTAAGAAAAATCATTAAAAATTGTGCTGTTTGCTATATACATCGTGCCTAAGTTGTAAGGAAAATAGTGGCTTAATCTTTTATCGCCGAGAATTACAGCTTCACAAGCATTTTCTGTGTCGGGACGGATTTTGTAGGCCCATTCATGATAAAACACAGAGCAGGCTACGGACAAGGGGCTTTTAAGTATTATGTTTGCATTTTTGATTGCTTTACTAAGAGAGCAGTTCATCTTAAAGTCGTCGAAGATTTTTCCTCTAAGGCCTGTGTGGAAGCATTAAAAAGGTTTATAGCTAGGACAGAAAAACGAAGGGAAATATTTAGTGACTGTGAGACGAACTTCAGTGGTGCTAGCAAAGAAATACGCAAGGTCTTTTTGTTAGGTCAGAAAAATGAACATCTCCATTCTTTCCTGACTTCAAAAAATGTGAAATGCAATTTCATTCCTCCAGCTTCACCACATGTTGGAGGAATTTGGAAATCAGCGGTAAAATATATGAAATATCATTTTCGAAGATCAATGAGAGCAACGATTTTGACTTATCCCGAATTCAGAACCTTGATAACACAGGTTGATGCCTGTATGAATTCGAGAACTCTGTATCCAAAGTCTTATGATCCAAATGATATTATTGTTCTCATACCTGCACACTTGCTCATTGGTACATTTCTCAGATTCTTGCCTCAAAAAAATTTATAACAATCGAAAAACATTCTTGACCAGTAGAAAGTGAGACAACTAATTTCCCAAAAGTTTTGAAAAAAAATGGAGCCGAAAATATCGCTTTGAGTTGCAGTTTGTCTGTAAATGATTTAGTCCTGATTAAAGTAGAAAACATCCCTCCTGTTCAATGGAAATTAGGTAGAATCGGCGTTTATTCTAGACCAGATAAAAGTGTTCCAGTTGTGTGCGTTCGAACTGCCAATGGAGAAATTAAAAGACCTATTTCGAGTTCTGCCCGTTGTCTGAAAAACATTCTGAACTTTGAACTTTATAGAACATTAGCTTATTAAACCTTTCAGTTTTGTTTTTGGCAATTTTTTCATAACTTGTTATTAATACTTTTTTATGATTTTCAGGTCACCTTATTTGCTCCTTTGAAGCTCTTAGAGTGCTTCAAGGGGCACGGTATGTTATTATTAAATTTAAGTTGATGCAGATGGCGCTTTAGTACGAGCGCAATTTACTTTTAGTTTATCACGTGACTTCTCCTTTGGAGACGAGAGTAGATGATTTGTGTATTCGATGTTATTCGTAACGTATATTTTTCCCTTGAGAATAAAAAACGCTATTTCATATAGTCAATTGCTTATTATTGCTTATCAGTGTTATTTCTCATCGCATCGTCAATATGAATATATATTGATATGTAAATCATTGATAATAAGATTTTTGTTATATAGACACTTTAGAAAACACAACTATTTGTTGCATAAATTCTGGAAAACAAATTTCATTAATTCTGAAAGTCTTTTGATGAATTCTAGATTGCCCCGCAGTCTTTATTATGGCTGCTATGAATCCTATTTGTTACTATTCAAGCTTTATTACATTGCTTCATTAGGAACACATTCATGCACAGCATATTTCAGGAAAAAATTATCACGAAAAGACCGATCAGTAGAGGACTGGCTAAAGTCGGAAAATAAGAGTAGTTCCCGGTGGATTCTGTGACAAGACTGAATGCCTTAGCTGCATTAGATTTTAATTATTCCTTTGAGTATAACTTATTTTTCCCTTCATGAGGACATCCCTCTTCATAAGCAGATAGCCTTGTATGCTTACAATATCTGCTCAAACAAGTTCTCTCTCACGAATGAACACAAAAGTATAATAACATGGAAAGCTACAAAAATTTAATATAATATAAAATAGAAAATTAATAAGTTTAATTCTTGAAATTAGCTCCTTTTGATACGATAAAATACACTGCATAGGATTTTATGAAATTAGACATTGAAAACATAATCAAAAACACTGAAATCAACAACGGTTTAACATCTTTTGTAATTATTACCGTTACAATTTGGTAAGTTTATTCAGACAAAAAGAAATTTTCTTTCTATTTGAAGAGAATTGTTATGATTACTCCGTGGTTTCAAGTGTTCATTCCCAGTTAAAACTTTAACTTCGGTATGTAACCCATCAGTTTTCAAAAGACTTATCTTAAATTAGGCTCCCAAATGTAGGAGTTCATCTTTTCCCCCACGTTACGTAACTTCAGAGAAATTATTTCACTCTGCAACAAATTGCAGGGAAAGAAATTTAAATATACATATATTTTCAGTTTCAAAATAATTTAGTTGGATGCCAGATGATACCAAGATCTTATAAGAGAAGAAATTAGATTCCACAAAATTGCAACACAAAATAAAAAATTGCGAAATTGATATAAAAGGGAAAGAATAATGAGAGATAAAGCTATGAAGGAATGGAAAAAAGAAACTGAAATCTAATTTCAATTAATGCCGCGAAAACATGATTTTGAGTTCAAGAAACTAGAATCTGAATATATTTCGAGTAACTTCATACGATAAGGAAGTCGTAACAAGCTTGTGTAGATAAGACAGGAAACAAAGTACGGTTTTGTAAATTAGAAATTGCTCCTGAAGACCCCACAGATAGTCACATGTTTCAAACACGCGTCACGTGTTTCATAATATATACTAGTCACGAAGTTAATAAGGCCGCTCATATACTGCAATAGAGTATTGTATTTAACGTATAAATATGAACAAACAGATGTTTCGGCTGAAAGAAAGAAAACAATAATAAGGACTTTTACAATAACATATTTAAGAATATCAGAAACTTACAGAGCAAACGGCATTTTTTTATTATATAATATTCAGCATTTCTGAATACGGTAGTAAAATGTCTGAGTTAAGTGAATCAAACAGGGTACAAAATATGTTTTGCAAAAGTATCAGAAATGTAGTCTTAAACAGAGTACTAATATTAATGACACTTCAAGAAAAGGAATAAATTGAAACAAAACAGGATATAATTTTTACTAAATCAGATTAACAAAGTGAAAGAAATTAATTTTGCAATTTGATAGTTTACTTAAAACTGTAATATACAGTTTTCGTGAAACACCACTAATACAAATTTACAAAAGAAACTAACCCAATAATGACCTTTAATAGTTAAATAAAGAAACTGAAAATTATATTGGGTGATATACATAGTATTAATTTTCTACGCATTTTTAGTTTTGCATGGTTAAGTTTTTCTTTTTGGCTTTTCAGCAAAAAAATTATTAATCAATCCAAAAATATGAAATATAGAGGTAAAAGTATTCCTCATTTCTTCTTGCGCTCACAAATCTTTATGCGAACTTACGTTTACAACGCTTAAAGGCTATAAAAGATATATCTGCTATATTATCGCCATGCGATGATTTTTAGGTGCTTTACTTTATACCACGATATTTTCTATGACGATGTTTTAAAACTGCGATGATTTTAAACCGCTTTATTCTTGACGATGATGTTTTATACCCCAATATTTTTTTGCTTCTTTTTTCTCCGTGCATTTCTCCCTGGAAAAATAGTTACAACTTTAATAAGCCTGTAGTGTTAAAATCGTTTTTCGAAATACAAGTTTTCTTATGTCTCCTTTTCCTATCTGTGTTTGAGCTTGAGATGAAATAAAATTTATAATTTAGTTTGTTATATTACATGATAATGCAAAAACAATTGAATTTGCTAAAAAAAGGGTAGAGGGCTAGAAAAGAAGGACAAAATCACTGAGACCGATTTGATATCGTTTACGGATGAAAGTACAAACTATTAAGGTTATTCTCAATAGCCGTGTTATATATCGGAGAATTCTAAACAAAATCTTTCCGTATTTACTTCTTCGATTTAAAATGTTTAAAATATTATTTATCAAAGACTATATAGCTTCAAATAAGTCAATTACATAATATATTCTATAGGGTATTATCTCCCTCCTTCCAGCATGCCTTCGGGGTACAACGGTAGCATGCTCGGCGCGTATTCGAGAGATCCAAATTCGAGTCCGGCGAGGGCATTGCTATACGTTTCATGTCTCCTGCTTCAAAAATAATTAATAACTCTGCAATGCAGTACAATTTTAGATCTATTGATTAAGCCTTCCTCTTCAAAGATAATAGAGCTTTCATATCCCTTACATTTTTCAGGTCTTCTTAAATTTTAATCTGGTAGTCAGAATTAATACCTGTATTTTGTATCTTAATGAAAATGAAGATTGTTTAAATGTTTATATTTTGAAGCGCTGAAAAGGTAAACAACTGATTAAATTAGGGACACCATTTCATGATTCTCATGAGAATCACTACATTTTGGCTCAAAATTCTTCACGCATTAATGAAATGTAAAAAGACCGCAAATAATTTACAATAACTTATTTTGAAAAATCATTTTAAAAAAAACACTGAAAACTGTTGAATGAAGGTTTTAAATAAAATTCCACTTTGGAGGGGATATGATCTCATAATTAAAAGTGGGGTACAAGCACCTGATCGATAAATGGGTTCAGTAAGTCAGATATTAGTTTATTAAACCATAAGTTAACCAGTATGACCTTATTTCCGGTAATATTTGAATACTTCTGCTACTAAGATAATTCAAAATGGATTCGATACATGTAATAAATATTTTCCTACCGCATTGCAAGAGATAGGAATATAGCCACGGGCTACAATAATTTTACAATAAACGGTGCTTGAAATGTATCAAAGAAACTAAAATATAAAAATTAAATATCTCAGTTATATCACAGTTTTTATATCGCAGAGTCGAATAATGTCAGTAATTATTACGATTCTTATCGAGATCGTCAGTTACAGAGAAAAGACGCGACATCTGATGGAATTTCCATTTCATTTGTCAGTCGCTCGGAGCGTTGTTTCTTTATTATATCATACACAGATAAAATTTTAACTTCCGTTGGATGAGGGATCATCAAAATATTACATAAATGCGATCTCATAGTTATGGGAGATACCTTATTTATAATTCATTTGAAAATTGAATTTTGTCTCTCTGTTAGATTTCTAAGCAAATTTGATTTCATAATTCATAACGCTTGCAAATGCTGAAATGAAATCTAATATTCACGGTCGTTGACGTCATATTTGTATCTTCGTTTTCTTGGCCGACTAGTGGCCAGATGAACGAATATGCTCAGAATCACGAGTATTTTACGATTAACAACAATTTCTTTGCATGTATTAATTCACAATGACTTTCATTTCAACAGCAGCCGAAAAGGTCATCTGTTACTCGGAAAAGTTGCAAAATAGAGTAATAGGTAC
Source organism: Stegodyphus mimosarum (assembly GCA_000611955.2). Lineage (NCBI taxonomy): Eukaryota > Metazoa > Arthropoda > Arachnida > Araneae > Eresidae > Stegodyphus > Stegodyphus mimosarum. The sequence continues at coordinate 590,491 of KK121640.1, read as the reverse complement.
GAGTATGTAACACATTTAACTTTTCTTACTTACTGCGTTGATTTTAATTCAATAGCACTTGACTTTCTTTTATATTTATGCAATCCTCAACATCACGTAGCCTGTTTAAACATAACAAGTTTGGTATTAAAGACAATGACTGGCCTTACATAAAAATTTAAATATTCATTCCGTGAATTTTTTATATTACGCACATTAATATGAAAATAAAAGTAATAAATTATCTTCTTAAGAGCATCGAGTTCTTTACGTATAATCATACCATCTTTTGAACACTCCTTTAAAATTCTTATTCTTATAAAATAAGGGGTTTTATGACTGAAAAAAATATAAACATCTGGAATGTCTTAAGAGCTACAGAACAATTTATGGGGCTTTATTAATTTTTATGGTAGCAAACTAGATGACTTTCCACAGTTCAATAATAAAAATTAAACCTAAAATCTGCGACACAGAATTACAGTATATATGTGCATATGTAGGGATAAGCATTCCTTTAGCAAATGGAATAGGACTTGGGTATCGTAAAATCTTAATGTATTATTTAATTCAATGTATAATGTAATATTTAAGTAAGTGTATCAAATGTGGCTTCTACTACTAACTGAGTTAATGATTTTCCGCTTTTATCTGATGCGGTGAAAGCACGTGTCAAGTGCAAACATTGTTGGAACCCATCTATTCTTGTTTCATTATTTCAAGGAAAACAGTATACAACGTTTCGTAACGTAAAAGCAAGAGACATCGAGATTTGTAGGTAGCTTAATTAAAATAATTAAGCAAATCTTGCTAAAAATTCGGCCGATATACAACATTACATGGTAAAATGAAGAAAAAAAAGCCGTTAAAAATTCGGCGATGTATTAAGACATTAAGTATTATATTAGATGCTGACTACTGATGGATTAAAGCGGCAGTACAAATTAATAGTCGTCTCTTCCAGTTATTATTTTATTCTAGAAAATGCACCGAAAGACCTAGCTTAAAAACTAGTTTCATGTCATTCAAAATCACTTAAGGATTTTTTTTACCTAAATTACAGGTTTCCTTCGAGTCTGTTGACTCATGAAGAAAGAATGACAGTTTGAATTTACAGTGCAACGAATTAATACTTCTTTTTTCCCCTTTAAGGATATATGAAACTGATATGTTCTGCTTCCAATGAAATCCGCAAAACATACTTATTCAGTGCCAAAATGATAAAAGTGCGATTCGCTTACCTTTAGTTGATTATTGCATTATTTAGTTGGTTACCTTTAGTTGATTATTGCATTATTTTATGTTCATAAAATTACTGAATGAATGTATAATTTATTAAGTAATTTTAATAATGCTATTCTACTTTGATTATTTTATCAACTTATCTAATGCTTAAAATTAATGAACTTCAAATTTAATTTTTTAAACCTTTCCAGAATCAAATTTCATTTTAATTTGCGTTGCAGTTCGTACGCACATCTCTCTACTCATATTGGCACCCGACCTAAATAACACTCCGCGGAGTATAAAAAACTTGAACGGGAAACTAGGTGGAATAATAGATAATTTCTACTTAATCAGAAGAATTTGCTACATCACATTACAAAATGCATAAGCAGAAAACGTTAAAGCCATAACCATATTTAACTTCATTTATTTCCTAAGACATAGAGTATAGTAGCAAATTTTTGAAACATCACCCTTTGAATATAACGTATAATATCATTGTGTCTCATAGAAACGCAATAAAAAGCACATCAACACTAAGATTAATTAAAAATAAGTTAAACTGACTCATTGCATTGGAAATCAAGCACAGCGGAAGGTACAAAATCTTAAATCACGAATTTTGTTAGTTTAGTCCCGATTACGCATATTTTGAAATGGACTGCCTTTCTAACTAAGAATCTTAAAAATCTTAATAGAAATTATACTGTATACTATGTAAAACTGTGCATCGAGTATAAAACAGGCATTTTTATGTTGTCATTACATCGAATTATACCTAATTGTATACAAACGTTTAGACGTAAGAACTGTCATTCCTTTTTAAACCGAGGAAATCGGAGGAAATTAGTACAGTAATCGTACAGATAGCATGACAAAAAAGTGATTAATTTCATTTTAAAATACGATTATAATAAATAAAAACTGATACCTTAATGATTATGATAAATAAAAACTGGTATTTCAGTACTCGTTATCTTCTAACGCATACTGAAAACAGTTTTATTTCGAATGTAATTATCACATATACCACTGGATCTCTAAATCACGTACCAGGTAAAATATTTCTTTAGTAATATGTGTATTGTACAGTTAGAACTAACTGCATTTTATAAAATGTAAATGTTAAATTTGAAATCATTCATTAAGTACATGAGAGCCATAATTTTTAGCTGCTATAAATATTCAAGTTGTTAATTTAAATTAATACTTAACTTATGAAAATAGACTTCATAAAATTAAATATGTGAATGTGAATATTATAATCCAGTACTCAATTATTCAATTTTTCTTTGCTTAAGTTACTCATAGGCTTCAAAGAAAACTTTTAAGGCATCAGCAAAACTCATAGAACTCAAGTGAGAGTCTAATATGCGAAAATCCTTACACATTTTTTGAAAAATCCTCCAAAATATCCATACGTATATATATATATATATATGGGGGGGGTGTAAGAAAGAAAATTGTTTTTGGTAAGGAATGTTTAATTACGATAAAAATAAAACCAGTAATATAAAAAAGAAGCCAATAATCTGATTCAGATTTTTTTTCAAGAAACTATGAATACCAATCATCTATATTAATTTCATATTCATTTAACACAGCTTTTGAGTGATAAATCTCATGCACGCATTACTGAGTAAGGCAGGTTAAATGCTGCCGGAAAATTGGAAAATACCATCCGTGCTCTGAGCTCGAATTAAAAACGTTGCATGGAAGACTGCCTAATAAACAAAGATAAACTCAATGACCCTGCAGTCTAGCTGCTCGGAAAGTTAATTCAAGTATGGAAGAGCAGGATTCTCAAGAAAGTTCTTAATGCTTTCTAGAAATACTTCAATAAATCGCGTCTTTTTCTGGTAATCTTGACATAGCTAATAAAGAGCTGAAAAATATTTAAAAATCATTTAGCATTTAATAAAGCATATCTCTGACCGTGAGAAGAAAACGCAAGTGTAATTGTATAAAGTCGACTTCTTGAACAAAGCCGTTGAAGAATCAGGGATTACAGTTTAAAGTGATTTGAAAAAAGCAATGAATATTAGAGCAATACTTTTAGAAATTCTAGGTAATATTTTAAAATTTTAATGGCGTAAAAGTAAAAACTTAGCATGTAGATGCGTTTACTTTCTTTTCTTGTATTTCGTATGTCATCCGTATAAAAATGGCGCTATTAGAAATCTGCGAGAAAAATAAAACAAAAAAAAAGTTGGCCATGATTCAATTTTTACTGCTAGCGATTATAAACTGGCATCTGCCTTTTCATACTTTTCATTTTCATCATTATGGAAGTATTTGTACTTCTTACATTTAACAAATTTCGGATCTGAGAGAGCAATTGTTCATCCCAAATCAGTTCGAAGAAAAACCTCTTCCCACTAAAAACGTATGGCATCCTCTACAAACAAATAAACTGCACAGCAGAAGCTTTTTTCGAAAAACAACAGCGTTAAGCAGAGTTAACTGCCATACAAGCAGCTTTCTCCTATGCTCAAGTGAATTACACTTGAAGAACATAATGTTCTCAGTGATAGCCAAGCAGCACTCCTGGCTATCGAAAATCCAGTTAACTATTCGCCAATAACAGAGAACATTAATAATATCTCAACCCAAAACGAAATCAATTGTACAATATCCTGGATAAGTGGGCACTCCGGCCATCAAGGAAATGAGAGGAGGGATGAACTTGCAAAGCAAGCAGCTTAAATACAAATAGGTTCATTTTTCAACATCCCTTGGCTGCGCTTTCTCATCTAAATTACAAACTGAAGGAAATAGCACTGGAGAGCTGGCGACAAGAATGTAACTCCGCCCCAGAAGGAAGGAGAACCCACGATTTCTTCAAAAAATTACAGAGAAACTAATAAGTTCCAATCCGTTTCTTACCCAGCATGTAACATGTCATGGCCCTTCCACCATGTGTGTCTTCAATAGAAATATTTCTTCTTGTAGCATTTGCATACGTGGGGAACGAGGAGATCCAAACCACTGCGTCTTCCAATGACCAATGACCAGGAACTTCATATGAAACATCCTCAAAATACTGACTTTATATTTAAAAGACTTATCATTAAAACTCCAAACAAAATCAACAGTATCATGAACAAACTAGCAAGAAGGCACGGACTTGTCTCATATAACATAAAAGAGCATCAAACTTATAGGACGGTACTCCCTTTGGACACATAAACTGTACGAGATCCTACTAAGGGACTTGGCGATTTCTCTTACAGGGGTAAATGATAATAACACAGAAGAAAGGTAGAAATAACCCTTTATTTATATCAACTATGAACAGAAAGCCATATACTCCGTGCTTTACATGAACACCGACAACTTGCGGTGGAACTTAAGAATCGTTATACAATAAATTTAAGGCTAAAGATTAGTGCTGGACTAGCACTTTAAGCTAAGTCTAACTAGCTTGATTCGACAACCTACACGGCGTGATAATTATTTAAATGGTCAAAAAGGCGTATCAGCACCTCCGGGTAATAGCAAAGACAGCTTCGTAACGTGCCTGGCTAGCGAAAACACGCTCTGATTAAACTCCAAGATTCACCCGTTTAAATACTCCACTTAACTTTAAATTAGCATCCTGGCGAGGAAATGCGAGGAGAAAATGAGGAGTTCAGAAAAGATAACAAAAATTTGAATAATTCATTAAACTAAACTAAGGAAACTGCTATTACTAATAGCATCGTTGCCCTGCTAAAATATCCTTAAATAAAATATGGTTTTAGGACTGTATTTGATGCATTTTATTTTATTCATTATTAATTGCATTATTTTCGTATTATTTATTCAAAAATATTTGCATTAAGACAGTATTTAGGTCTATAATTAGGACAGTATTTCAGATAATATTGTTTTAGGACTAAATTGTATGTATTACTGTGCAAGCAAGAACGAATTAAGTTAATCAATATGCCAAGTAATATTGTAACATGGCAAGTAACATTGTACAAAGTTCCTAATTTAGTATTCAGTGAGGATGCTCACATCAGCCGTTGGGTGCTCAAGATCGTTAGTTGTTAAAGGCATTACCTGGTGGCCAATTGGGGGGTGGAATGATACCTTTACCCCTACTCCTGACATCTTAATATGGTAAATCCTTCTTGTATTTTGTTCTCCTGATGAGGAGGGACCTGTAGCTGCCCTCGAAATCAATTGAGTGTTTTTAGTGAGTGTACGCCAAATACAAGGTTGTGATAGCGAATTTGATTGTCACATTGGCGTGTGTCTCTTCCATTGTAATGGTAAAACTTGTTTCAGACGAGAACCGATGTCTTTCGAGGTTTCAAACAATCGAGGTTTCAAACAATAGCTTTAGTTCTCTTTCTTTCTCTGTACTTTTTGCAATGTTCTGACCTCCTCTATAAAAGAACCAATCTATTTCTGAGAGGATTTATTAGGCTTAAAAATAAAGTTCTAAAACGTTGCTAATATTCTCAAAATACCAATGACAAAAATGTTTATTGTGTGTCAAATTGCAACTATACCTTCCTTTCCTTGCAAAATAAGTAAAATATTTGAATAAATGAATATATTCTCAGTTCTAAAAATCAACAATCAGCAATCAGCCTCCCATTTTCATAGATCCACTCGTGAAACAGACAGCGAATATCACGTTTTGATACAAGTTAGGAAAATTAGCAACATAGACCTAAGAAATGATCAAAATTGCTTTTAAGACAGTGCCTTATTCAAACATCAGGTAACCAGTCCTTGGGTCTAACAAAATTGTAGAAAGCATTACCGTGCGTACTAGATGGAAGTTCTCGATAGCTTCCTGAAGAAGCTTCATCATGTAACAGAACACTTGAAAGAACATGGCGGTTTATTTCCGCTGGATAACTCACGACACATTAAGCATTGACTGTGACACAGACCTAAATTCTTCTTTGTATGATTTCATTAACAGTTCTTCACGCGACCAGTACGTTTCCCAGGCGCTCAATCATCTACCTACTCCCCGGATTTCACTTTAATCGGCTTCTTTCTGTTCCACGAACTGAAGATGTTATTGAACGGCCAACATTTTATGAATATTCATGACATCAAGAAAGCAATGACAGCCAAATCTGATGGTATTTCGGTAAATTATTTTAAAAACAGTTTTAAATATCTGGCGGGCGGTAAAAATTTTGTATAAAGAAGACGACAAATTACTTTGAATCATCATGACTACAATATATTCAGTAACCTTTAATTATTCTCGAAACAGCGGCAATCTTGGAACCTTAATGTTAATTCTTTCCTTACGATAAAACTTCTGTTAGAATACACTCTTTTAAAAGTATGCGCAGAAAACTATATTATGCTATTATATAGTCAAGAGTTATTCACCGTTTATCATGCAAGATAAATGATATTGACTGATGTCAATTGTGTGCTGCACAGAGAACGTCTGTCTGGTTTCACCGCAGTTTTGTGTAAACTATTCTAGTACAGGTAACGTTTTACAAAATTCGCTTTCATCCGTAACCAAGGGAATCGTTATGGAAATGGGGAAAATTTTCGTATTCTCCACCCTGACGACAGCGCCCTTTTCCATGAGTTTAAGAAAACAGTAATGTACTTCATACCAACTAATGCTTAATTATGTTTTCTAAAAGAGCTTGTAGAGAGTTCTTCAATAACAAATATAATACCCGTGTCTAAGGATTTTCATACTCGCGAAATTTGATGAATTATATATGAACAGTTGTTGGAAAGATTTTAAACGAGCTGCAAATTTGTTTTAGCTACTTCCCTAGGCCACTGTGGTATGTGAAATGATGCAACGTTAGCCACTGCAACGACACTGCAGAGTTATTAGATTTGTCGAAGCAGGAAGCATGAAAATGGCAGTGCCCTCGGTGAGATTCAGACTTCGGACCTCCAGACTGCTTGCCGTATGTGCTACCAGTTTCACCAGGAAGGTACGCGGTAAAGAGGAAGAAAATACTTTACACACCCTACTCTTTCTCATAGAGAGAATTTAACCACGTTCACATAAAATGTTACTAAATTTATTTTCTTCGGTTTCATTACGTTTTTAGCTCTACTAAACGTCTTTGTCAACATTCATATTCTTAATAACGATTGGCCATAATGAATCTTTCAGAACTAGAATATTTTTTCCGTTTGTTTCTCGTTTTGATTCTGCGACTTCAAAAATCATACGCTTGATCGAGAAAACAATTTTAAACTCAACTCAGAAAATTAAAAGGTATCTACCCGCAAGAAATACTCTTACATAACTTTTATGATATGATTTTCCCTGGTCCATAACACAAAAATAGGAAGATATATATGCGAATTTGAAATATATTCAGTCCGCTGATCATAAACCGTGATCACTTCACTTTAAAATACTTATCTAGAATGGACGAAACTCGATTTATAATAGTGAAACGGAAAGAAATGTTGGAAATTAGCCTTGTTACAATTTTATCACACCATCAAGAAAAAGCAGAAATCTATTTTATTTATCTTGAGAATAATATGAAAAGAAAGGAAGGAAAAATTGAGTTTAAGGGAATAAAATATCTGAAGCTCAAACAGTATAATTTTTTACCCAGCTAATCATGAAAGCACTAAAGGACGTATAATTTGTGCAATAAAAAAAGAATATTCATCGGGAACGTGAGACGAGATTGTTGAGATCATGTTAAATAAGAAAACAATCGATAAAAAATATGTAAAATGTTTGAGAGACACAGTCATAAAAAAGAGCAGATCCAAGGCTAATGAACGGTGAGGTATCTCTCCCATATGCAAATAAAATTCATTCATTTCAATTCCGTCTTTTTGTTATAATGCAAATTTTCATGTTCTGATAAGCTGAGAGATAGTAAGTACTTTCTGTAACATTTTTTTCCTTCATAAATAAGCTCATAAAGAACTGCATATTTTTGTAACTGATATATCAGAATATCACACACTTGTAAATGTAATCAAAGAATTTTAGCTTTTAAATTTGCTTCATATTAACTCCTATTACATTGACGTAAGAAAAGATTCCATAGGGGAAAAAAAGAAATAAAATGGCAATTCTTTGTTAAAAAAAAATTGCTCAAAAGAACTTTACTAATGAAATACCTATAGGAGGAATAAGAAAATCTTTCAATGATGGTTTGTTGTAACATCCACTGTTGTAAACACACTGTCTTACTCAAAGGAAAAGAAAGCTATCAAAAATATTTTAAGTTGCCTAAAAAGCTTGATTTCTGCGTTAAATTCACACGTGAGATTTTTTAAACAGTTTTGCTTAGAACTTATCAAGCCCAAACTACATCACAAGACTTCGATCTAGTAGTTCACGGTGGTAAACCTAGCAGTTATTTTGAATAATTATATATACAACGATTCAGATGTATCAGATAAAATTGTAACAGAGGGGACACCTATTCTAGCTCGCATCATTAGGTACTTTAGAATGTGTGAACCATATTAGAAGTAATAACGTTACTGTAGAGTTGACCCCCACCCACCCACAGTTAAATAGAAGTAAAAGCTCCAGACTAACAATGAAACCACAAAAACTGGATAACTCTCGGTGACTCATAATTACTGTTCGATTATTTTATTTTTTGTTATACCAAAATAATCTTCCTTCTTTTCATACATCCCTAAATCCATAAGCTACTTTCCATATAATCTTCTGATAAAAAAACGCAATTCACGTTAATCTTTCGTATGCTATGAATCATAGCTGATGACATTGCATGTAAAATAAATATAAAATAAATCCCTTCAAATTATATACAGTTTACTTTGCATATAGAATGGAAGTTATCGATTACACTGATTTCCCTTAACTTGCTTCTTTACTCTATTACTGATTACATCAACCAAATAAATATACGCATCTATAGATCTTACGTGATTATGATAATGAAATTCCACAGTGTAGAATACACTTTCTGTTGCTGTTTTTTTCTTCTGAATCTCAGAATAGGTAATATTGTTTTATAAAGTAGATAATGATGACCTTTTGATGGTCATCAGCGAGCTCAGTTAGCGAGCTCCTTGTTACGCACCGCAGTAGGTGCAAATGAACATAGCTCGCATTACAAATTTACGGCTGACAGATATTGTGCCTATTTGGGATAAAAGAATTGGTTAATCTCCCAGCCACCGAAGGGTTGACGTATTTTCTAAACATGGAAAAGCAAATAACAGAGAAAGTTATCAAATAAAAATGAAATGTAATTATGTGATTTATCCTAAAAGTCATCCTAAGTGCAGCAAAATATAAATGATCCTGATTGTTCTCTTCGCTCTCTAAAAACTTAAGCACAATATTTTAATATAGTGACAAATTCAGAAAATATTTTATACAGAAGATAGAATTAGGAAAATATATATTTAGCCCGTTCCTATAAATAATTTTGAAATTTTCAGCAGACCAAAAGTAAAAATTTTAAAGCATTTTCTGAGGTGTAAAAAAACTTCCATATTCTTTACTTTGTTTTCCAAGTAAACAAGACTTATTGTAAACTGTACCCTGTAGTCTAGTGTAAAAACAGATATTAGTATACTGGTATCTGCAGTAATACCGTCCTCACATTATGCTGAAATGAGAAATGTACAAAATTTAGGAATATTTCAAACAAAAATCATACATAATACATACATTTCATACAAAATTTAGGGTTATTTTGTTCTAGAATTTAAACAGAAGCATATATAAAGAGCAAATTAATTGTTAGAACTACGAATGTGAAACATCTGTTTAAATAAATGATTTTCTGAAAAAAACCATGAAACTTTTCCTCCCGTTTCATTTACAAATGCTTTATTAGACTACAAGTTAGTTATTAAAGGTGTAAATTACAATTTAGAAATGAAAACCAACTGTCAATTCTTCTCTTTCCTCTTCTTTTTTTTATACCTCTTCCAATTTCAGATAATCTTAAGAAGAATCACAGTTGAGAGATAAACACATTTATGATGCCTCATGAATTTATGGGTATCCGGCACGATAATATGATTCGCAAAAGCCCTGAAGCAGCCATTCCGCTTTTAATCGAGAGCATTATAAAGGATATTTTTAGAGAGTCTCGTGACTCTATTTTTGTCCTTCTTTCCTAGACACCAGCCACATGAGAGAATTTCCGAAGAGTTGGATATTACGCATCTGTCCTCGTAAACTATGCAATTCGTATATACCTTAGGACTTAAATGATCCTCATATCCATTGTTGTGCAACCGACTAAATTAGCTATCTTGACGACCAGCTGGCTTCTTCATGAACGTTAATTTTTAAAAAACCTCAAATACAGCTGCGTGAAATAAATAAACGAAAGCAAGTGCTAAAATAAAGCAAGTGCTCGTCTAATAAATTTCACAAAGTGCTTTTAATTAAGATGTAAAGCTCTATAAGGCAAAACATTTAAAAATTTTAACGGCGATTTCGTACGTAATGCAAATGGATGAAGGACAACGCAAACAATCGTTTAACGATGATTTTACACGTAATATAAATGAACAACTGGCAATACAAATCGTGAATATGACAATACACAAATCAGTATGATATAGCTGTAACGGTAGTTGTCCTTTTCTCACGACTGCTTTTCCGTGAGAAGCGGAAATAACAAACTTCTTTTAAAGACAAAAATATAAACCCTTTTTTATTGCTCACCCTGCGTGATATTCGAATTAAAACATAACGCAAATTTTCAGCGAAAGAAATATCTTCTTTTATTCTTAAATGATTTTCATAGCCAAATTATATAAGATTACCTTTCTTCAACCATTTTAGGTTTCTCTTCCTTACATTTTTATTACCTTCAAAGCCACTGCTTTTTCCTGTGTGGAAGGTTGCGATTTTTTAGATCAGAAACTTTAAAATCTAGCACTTTTGTCATAAAATGCACAATGCGTGAACTTCATGCTATTTCTTACCATTTTCACATAGCTGTTCTGTTATTAGCAATCAAATAACTTAGCTAAAATTCGCAATGACTGTACCGCTCTTGTTCTTTTTCTGGGTTACACACTACGGGGGGGGGTTATTTTTTTATGTTACGAAACAAGTTTTCCTTGTTTTTCAAAAGATTTCGAATACAAAGTTTATTTCTTGTGGTTAGCATAAAAAAGTGATGAAATTCAATGAAATGGAAGAATGAAATTCAGTAATTGGTTCGTATACAATGGTAGTGTTCAAGTCAACAGTCGGTTTGAAAAGGAAGTGAATATACGCACGCCTTCAGAACAGATTTTAAATGTAATTTATGACCTCCGGTCAGTCTCTCTCCAAAAAAAAGGGATTTATTATTTCAAATCCTATCAATGCTATCAATGTTACATAATATATATATATATATATTATTAGTCAATCTGCGAAATTAGATGCTTTTATGTAATGGAATTTTTATCGCAGAATAATGTAAGCAGTTAAATTAGAAGACGGTAGACATAAAAAATATAATTACAATTCAACCGTGATTTAGAGCTATTCAAGTTAAAGATATCTTTTACTTAAAACTTCCACTCATCGGACTCTAAATGTATGAAACAAGACCAGATCATCCCCGATTTAGCTGTAGATCTTCTCAATTAAACGATGATGTTTCGTGAAGGTGAGCGTCTTCGAAAAACTTATACAACCCGGCGTAAGAAAAACGAGTTTCATAAATGTAAATTTGTGGTTGTTAACTATTGAAGAAATTAATGGCGAATTAAAGCAGATGTGGAATCGTTCGATTCCAAAACAAAGCATACATGACAGAGATATATACAGCACTTCTATTTAAGTATTAAACGAGATTTTACAACGTAAAAAATACAATTATTGTTGTTTAGTGAACGAAATTGATTTTAACTCATTCGCTGCTATTCACGAAACAAGGCCGGTGCTGCTATAATAAAACAAAGCTAAGGCTACTAAAGACATTTTTAGGAGAGACTATTTTGTTTTGCATGCACTTAATACATAAAATAATTCGGTAAGTGATAGATACAAATTAAAGTTTTAAGAATTTTATAATATATAATTTTGATTTAAAATAGAATCAAAACTTTTTTTTTCGATTTCAGAATAATTTTCGTATTCCTTTGAAAATCGCTCGGTTGGGATTTGACTTTGAAAGAAAACATATTTTTGTTTATGACTATTACAACTATTCATGAATTAACCTTTTGATGGTCATCAAGGAGCTCACCTCGTATTTCAATCACGCACCGTAGAGGGTGCAGCTTGCATTACAGATTTACGACTGACAGATATCGTGAGTATCTGGAAAGAAAGAATTGCTTAATCTCGCAACCGTAGGAAGGTTGAAACGTTTAGAATCTGACTCCTAAAAGTGCTCAGACCTGCGAAATGCTGGTAGTTTATGCTTGACACCTGGCGGAATTTACTGACTGCACAGGCATTTTCGAGATTTTCCTTGCACAAAATTGCTCAGGATGTCCAAATAAGAATATCCCAGACGATTAATGTTGATAGTGTTACACGTGCCAATTGTATTATTACACTTGCATTATATGAAGTATTGTTAATCGTGCCATAATGTAGTATGTTACAAGCACATATGACACATATACATAAATAAAAGCAGAATTGTACTGAAAATTGATCAGGATATACATTTACTTATGACACCCTTCGTTTTTAAATTATGGAAAAGCACATTATATAGTCTGCCTTAAGGAAGCGAAGTTATCGTAAAAGATTCGTGGAGGATTATGAAAAATTGGCCGCCCGTATTCATTTATTGCATGGAAGCCATGCTGCCCCTCACAACTGTGATTTCCAAATAACAGCCAGTTGTCCTACACAAGTTTCTCCACGAAAGCGTTGCTTTATATGCAGGTAATTCCTGAAACACGTTACTGAAATTTAAGAGCATAGCATACCTGAAAATTTTATGATGATCAGAATTTTAAAGAGATAACCAGTATAGTGCAGCAGCAGACGGAAAAGTCCCAGAAAGGAGACTAAATTTACTGAAGGAAAGATAAGCTGAAATCAGCCCGAGTTATATTTAAGTGTGCAAGGAAAGCAATGTTGAATAATTAATAATTAATAATTTTAAAATATTACTTCAACAATAATAGCTTATTTAATAAATCATTAATTAATAAAATGTATTTAACTATCATATTAAGAAAGAGTGCATGTATTAAAAATTACCTTTCATAGAATTGTCATCATTAAATATTAAGTTAATTCATTAATAAAGAAAAATTATTTGTAAATAATATATTCTCTATAACACATAGCTGTGTATTGAATTAAATCAACTACCAATTTTAAATTTTATGGTCATTTAAAAAACTGCGATTATTTATTTCCACCTCTCTGTTAATGAAGCTTTATTAGTGACATAATGTGACTATGCTTACCACACTCTATGAAAAACACTACACCTTATGAAAAGGGTACAATAAATTTCAGGAGGGAGAGCAGTATATATTTGTTCCTTCATTTTCTCCGACCCTGAAAATAAACCATAAAATTTAATTAACTCAGTGTGTCGACCCAGAGAAAGGCAATAAAATTGGATAAACGCGTAAATGTAACGAAGTATTAGACAGTTACTTAATAATGGCAAAAGAAGTAAGGGCTATTTTCATTAGCAGGGATGTTTTATTCTAACCGCCAACCGTCGGACTCAGAATGAAGCTACTCATGCTCCGGGGATTCAGCCTCTGCGCGGCAGAAATTTAAGCAAGTGATTAACAGAAACATCGTAAAAATATTTATAGACCTATAAAATATTTTAAGCAACCTTATATTCAATTCTTGTGTGACTCAAAAAGCATATTCAAGGCAAAATAAAATTAGATCTACAATTAATGCAAATGATAACAAGTCTGATTCAAAAATAGGTTTACCAGATTCCTAAAGTAGAGGAACTTAACGCTTTGACATTTCACCAGAAAACTGTTTCTTGATTACCTAAATTTAAGTTTATTTACAGTAACCATATTATGCTACTATATGTTTCTTGAAAGAATAACTGAAGTTTGCATTTACTTTTTACTTACCGAAAAGGAAAGTAGGTTTACCGGTACTTCTTTTCACTTTCAATTCTTTAGATCAGAACCTCCTCACTTTAAGAACTCAACTTTAAGAACTTGTTACATATTACAGCCTGTTATCATGTTTCAGATTCACCGCCACTAACAGCGTATCACCACCATAATTCGTGCGATTTTAAATTTCTATTTCCTCTGTATCAACACTGAGTCTATTTGTAGTAGCTATCCAAGGAGACATTTACATTTCACTTATGGCAGGAGGTTATATTTCCCTTTTGAGAATATTGTTACGAAAAATTCGGTGGTTGCGCCTGTATGTAAGCTTTCCGGCATAGCACTAGGGTTGCCATAAAATAGTGTATGGTAGGGTTGCCAGATTGGCGACTTTATCGCCCATTTGGCGACCAAATTGGCGATATCCCATGGTCCAATCGAGAAGCTTCTAGAATAACTTCCTGTCGAGATATTTCTCGAAACGTGTGGAACTTAAAGAAAAGCTATATAAACCCTTGCGTTTCTGAGAGCAGTAGTTGAGAAGTGTGTGATTAATTGTGATTGTGAAGTAGTGTGAGAGTTGTGAGAATCGCTGCTTACTGTGAGTGCTAAGCTACGCGAGAGTCTTGTGAACGGAAAGCAATCGAGATAGTGCTTTGCCGTGAAGCTATCTTTACAGTATAGCTTGACAGTGTATTGGTGATTGTTCCACGGTGTTTTATTATAAGTTTAGTGTTGCCGTGAAGCTACCTTTACAGCTACAGCCTGAAGCTGTGTTGCTGATTGTTTCAGCGTATTTATTGTAGATTTTCGACGCTTTTAAAGGTAATTTTGGAACTGTGCTGTAAATAGTGATTCCTGTAAATAAATTGTACTTTTTATTGTTCTGCATCGTATTTTCATCGGATACTCTCAAATCCACGAACCCGTAAAACGCAACAATATTCCCTCATGTTCAGCACTGCAATTTCATCTGGAAAAAAATGCAATAGGTTATTATTTTGTAAATTTTTAAGTTAACAACATACCTTAAAACTGTACCTATACCTTACTGATCTGCTGAACAAATGTTGGATAAAAGTTAATGGTAACAAACACTCCTATAGTTCAGAAAAAAACAAAAAACATTATTTCTATAGGTACAAGCAGTTCTAACCCCTCAATATAATCATCTGCCATGTCAACCATCCTCTGCCAAATTTCTGTACAGAATAGTGCACCATCAGTACGTCAAATTCTACTGATGCGCCATAGCAACCTTCCTAAATCACGGTTAACCTATTCTCTAATAGTGCAATGGTTCTTTATTTTTTTATTTTTGGCGAAGCAGTCATAGTCACTTGTACTTATGTTGCGTGAGTATGGAGGATATTCTAGGCCCTCTCGTGGCTATCACTGCTTTAAGATCTAGCTTAGCTCAACACATGTCTTAATTATACTTCTTTACATGCTTTAATTCTTGTTATATATATATGATCATTCGCCTCTACAAATTCTCCCATCATCCCACATCTGGTAATGGCAGCAGCAGTTAGATGATTCTTCAAGCTGCGTGAGAAAATTAAGAGGATTCAGCTAGATGAGGTTTGGCCGCTACGCAGGAAGCATAGATGATGCTGTTCGAGGACTCCACCGTTTCTTTGATGAGGAATGCTACTCCATTTTGATAATGAACTGAAATTTTCACCTCATTTTTCATCTTACTCCCGTTCATTCTGTTCACTGTACATACCATCCTCGTGTTTATTATTTCATTATTAAAAAGCTACGAAACGCCACTACCTTTCCTCGTTATTAAACCTAAACCTCATCCTACATATATATATATATTTTGATTTTGCAACATTTTTATTTTCTTGCCTTATCTGTTAAGTCAAAGTCTCTCTCTAAATCTGTAAACAAAACACGAGCGTTCTTGTCTAGCCACGTACAGTCTTTTTCATATCTCAATAAACTCCCGACGCAACCTCTTGGGGCTCCAGGGAGTTGTTGCCGCTAGAAAGGGAAGGGCGTGGGACATACGCCTGTTTACCTATGTTAGACACCAGGCTTCCTTGTCCTCCGTAACCTATAACCTGTCACATTATAACACCGCGCATTTATGGAGTGATACTGCATCATGCTGCACATCTAGGACAGCTGCCTACTACCTGCGACATCATCTGTGCCCAGACCTCAGGAGAAAAAGGATGGTACTTGTTGCTGATGATTCCTGTCATCCTCCATGACAATGCGTGGTGTCCTGCGTGGCTTCATCCTGCGACGGTAGCGATAGGAGGTACAGAAACAACGGCCATAGTCACCCGATATGAGTCAGTACAACTATGACCTTATTGAGTTTGGCTTACTTTGGGAGCATAAATAGTTCCAAACCCTAACAGACGTTAAGCGGATTATTGCTATGTCTGAAATTAACTACAAAGTCTTGGAAAAGTTTTAACATAAACCTTTTCATTTAAACATAACTTTGAACATAAATGCACTTCTTGTACTACCAGGATCGACCATCACTTGTGGTTTGTAACTAAAATAACAGCCAAATTCAAATTTAAAATGTAGACTAGCAGTCAGAGACTTCACAATCTTATTTAAATCTAAGCTGGCTCCGAAAACTCTAACCTTCATATTAGTTTAAATGTCGGCAGCAATAACGCAAAGATGAAGAAGTGGAAACTTATCGGAGCTGACAAAATTACGCAACGTGGCTACGAGAAGCAGAAACACGTTCTGTCTAACAGTCCATAAACTGCAGCCTAAATACTCGCGAACTCAATTTACATTCTGGTGAGGAAAAGGAAAAAAGATGTTATAGTAAAGATTTAAATCATAGTAACTGGTTAGTTTCAAATCATAACCCTAAACCTCTAGGACAAAATGAAAGAACCAGTGTGGTATCTATTAGAGTGAAAAATCCGTGCTTTAGGGTTGTCCTGCGGGACATCAACAAAAGTGAATATACGGATGGTGTACAACGCTTTCCAATAATTTGGCAGAAGGAAGTGGAAGTTGGAAGAATCTTGAGATAGACTTAGCAGATATTGAGGAATTATAAGCACTTGTAAATATGGTAATAAAGCCTTTTCGGAATTATCGCTGACTTGCCATTATGTAGCTTAATTGTAGCTTAATTTAACTACACACGTGACACTATTTTTTAACATTATTCTTTATTAAATTTCATACCATTACTTGAAGAAAAGCCAAAACACTTACCCTATCCCTACTGCTTGATTTGCTGTTTACGTTTTTCATGATCTTTGTGTTTAATATCTTGTTTTCTAAAACCTCAATTGTATCAACCAGAATTTTCACCAGAACTTCTTTAAAAACATCCACCTTATTTCTATGGTGTCCGCCAAAAACATCGCGGGCGAAAACCTTGCGGAGAAAACAAAGCAAGGCGAAAACGTCGTCAAACAAGCCATTGGGAGACAAGAAAGCAAGAAGAAAACATCGCAGTTCTAAAACATCGTCGTCGAAAATCAAGCTTTAAAAACTTCACAGTTTAAAAATATCGTCGTCGAAAATATCATGGTGAAAAATATCTACAAATCATTGCATAACTATAACATAGCAGGCAATGCGTTTTCCAGGCTTTAAAAATTGTAGCTGCATATTTACATACACTGCTCGACATTCAAAATGCAACACCAAGAAGGACTGGTCAGAAAGTGATGAAGTTTGGAAAAAAGACAAAGACAGAAAACAGCAATAAGTGATCTTTATTTCAAAATGATAGTCAAAATACAGAGCGAGAATTGCGTCGGCTCAGTAGGACGTAGGACCACGGTGGACAGCGATACACGAAGAAACAAGTCTAGGCATAGAGTCAATAAGAATGCGGATGGTGTCCTGAGGGATGGCTCTTCCTTCCCTTTCAACCATTTGCCGCATTTCGTCTTCTGAACAAGGCAGGGGCAGAGTCTGCAAACGGTGTCTAATCACATCTCACACATGTTCGATTGGTGACAGGTCAGGAGAGTACGGTGGTTAGGGAAGCATCTGTATACTTTGCACAGCCTGTTGGCAGATGCGAGCACTGTGTGGTCGGGCGTTATCCT
>KK121640.1:543899-563439 GCA_000611955.2 Stegodyphus mimosarum | reverse complement strand
TCATAATTTTTAATAATCAACATATATATATATATATATATTTATATTCTGTCTGTAGTGTAGAAGAATTAATAGAAATACGCATAGCACATCTCTCGAAAATTATTATTCCATGTCAATTAACTAACGTCTGCTTTGCTGTCTACCCCGGACCGCAATCAGCAAACAGTACATAAGATCTGCCAGAGTGACACTGTGAGATTTGGTCGTCTCTGGAAGTCTTCCAGGTCCAGTATCTTACTTTTTCCGACTTTAAAATGTTATCTTTATGTTGTGTGTTATGACTTACCTCATTTGTCTGACAGTAATATCCGAGCAAACCCACGAACTTCATCATGGCAATGAGTGCAAGACTGCGCCTGTCGTTGGCTTGAGTCTTGAGCGCCATGCAGGTGACATTACGACTATGCTCAGTTCCGCCCCCAATTTTAATGGAGAGCACCCTGCGGGGACGTGTTCTGGGGTTTCCTCCCCCTCGTCCCCTACAATCAACCTCTCGAGAGGACTTTCTGCTAGCCGCATATTTAGAGTGCTCCCATGTCGCCCAGACACTATACATTTATAAAATCCATGTCTTATCCGGGATTCGAACCTGTGCCCTTCGGTACGGTAACCAGAGTCGCTAATCACTACCCCGGTTGGGCGGATCTTATCTTTATGGAAACCAAGACTAAAAATTTGTAGATTTTTTTTTAATTAAAGTGAAATCATCGACAGCATATAGTAAAAACAGAAGTGAAATCATCTTCAAATGGATTAATCAAGTGAAACTTACAAGAAATTAAGTGAAGACAAGAAAAATGAATGAAGTAGCTATTAGGAAAACAAATCATGCATCGAAATAGCATGGCAAACATCTCAGTAATGCCATTATATTTTTCGCCAGACTCATAAATTAAAAGAAACACAAAGTGAAAATTAGTTTTAACTTCATAGAAAGTTCATCGTTCAAAATCATATTATTATTCGCGTCATTTCTAAACTATACTAGATAATTACTAGAAACCATTTGAAAAAGAATGTGAGAAAAGTTAGCTAAACAGATCTCAGTTAAAGGAGGAAGCTTAACTTAAATTTCCAAACTAAATGCTATTGTAATATTACAATTAATGGATGTGTTTCTCAGGAATCGCTTAGGTCTGTTTTTAATCTGCATAAACAATTTAAGCGCAAATTTATCAAAACCTTATAAACCTGTCTTTTAAACCTAAAATAACCGTTTTGAGGTTTCTTTTATTAATCTAAATGCTTTTTTACAAATGGTGTTCGAAACAGATGGCTATAGGTTTTATTTACTTAAATACTGAGTTTGGGTAAAATCTTTTATTTATAGAGTATTTCAAAATAAGGCAGTTTAAGACGAAAGTCTCGAGACTGGAAGGATAGAACTGAATTAAAAATGCGATAATAAAATGTTAGTGAAAAATGTTAGGTAGTAAAATGTTAATTAATAGTGTAAAAAGTGCGGTAGTAAAATATTAATTATTCCCTAATAAATTAGATACAAAAATATAGATGTTTTACAGCGAATTCGGTGAAATAAGAGTAATTAATAAATTCTAGAGGACTAGATATTAATTTAATAACTAGCTCTTTTGTAATGAATTTAATTTTATTATTCCAAAAAATGAGTAATTTTTAATTAATTACTCCCTGAGGTTAAAAAAAATTATGAAATTAGGAGTTTCGAACCAAAATATGACGTGAAAAGTTATAATTGTTATTGTATTAACTTTTCGAAGTTTAAGCGTATAGATATGCTTTTTTGTATATTTAACTTTCCAAAACAGAACCATAAAAGAAGGTTAAACATTTTATTTTCAAACTCGTTATGTTACCAGCGCTGACACAGATCTTAGAAAATTTTTAATGCTAATTTGAACATTTTTATGACTGTAAATGCATGTATAACTTTATTATTTAAGGAAAACAGAATATGTAGTTATCTTCTGCAAACACGCTTTATAAATGTTCATAAAATCGAAGAAACCCTTATTCTAAAAATAACGTATTTGCTTAACATGAAAAAGTCAAATGGTTTTCCATTGTCAATAAATCGTTTAGATTAGATCCTTAGTTTACTTTAATTCTGACAAAATATGAGAAGGATTTATGCAGATGCTTTCGCAAAGGAATTTTTGATCGAAACTGCATGACAGTTTTATACTCATAGGGCAAACCCTCGACTGCAAAAGGCGACTGTATTATTTTGAACACGCTATGATCATAGCAACATTCAAGGCACAGAATATCTATCGTGAGATACCGGATGTCAGTCTATTCCGAT
The DNA here is from genome assembly GCA_000611955.2 of Stegodyphus mimosarum. Taxonomy (NCBI): domain Eukaryota; kingdom Metazoa; phylum Arthropoda; class Arachnida; order Araneae; family Eresidae; genus Stegodyphus; species Stegodyphus mimosarum. The sequence continues at coordinate 561,152 of KK121640.1, read as the reverse complement.
TGATATTGTCATTAATTTTATTTCTGAGAAAACAGTTTAAGCTTTTTACTGAACACGGTTCGATAGAAGTATCTGTGAATTCAGGATATTCTGCTTTCATATAAACTTTATATAAAACTACAACAATAGCAAAACTGGATCTCCTGAGTTTAGAGTTGCTCTTTACAGCAGTAACAAAAACACTAAGGATGGAAACGAAATGCGTAAACGTTTTACATTAAATTTTCAAACAAAATTTAGATTTTTAAGTTAAGAGTGGGTTAGGTTGATCTAAATTATTTCAGTAAAGTATAGGGGAGGTATGTCATTGTAGAAGATTTTCTGAGGAAAACTGGCTTATGTTCACGTCACATACGTGAGGAATCCACGGAAAGTGCCCATACAAACAACCCGTTTGCTTGGGTTTGAACGATGAACATTCAGTTCTTTTAACTAGTCAGCCACTGATGGGGCAGTTAATGGTATAGGCTTTATCGTACTATAGCACTGAAATCTCCTTTACAGATATATCACAGGATTTCAAGCAACTGGATTCTTTCCATTCTGGCTTAATCTGTACGACTGCAAAGTTAGGATGGTGGAAACTTTTCTCGTTTACTACTGGAACAAATTAAAAAATTAAGTTCTTTCTGATTTTTGTGTTCTTGTAAAGAGCTCAGCAATAATTAATGCAGTTGTTTATGAGAACTTTGATAACTGTTTATTGAACCTTATGTTGCAGAATAAGAAAGAAAAAAGACATAAGGCATTTAAACAAGCATCTAATGAATGTAATTACATTACAGCTTCTGCTATTTGAGTAAATGTTCAACAGACTAAAGTTTGAAAACCAATTTCTCTGATCTGGATCTAATTATGTGTATTTTCTAGTTTATTATTGGACTAAATTAAAAAATTGAGTTCTTTCTAATTTCTGTGTTCTTTTAGTCAGTAAACCAGTCATTAATACAGCTGTTTGTGAGAACTCTGATAACTGTTTCTTAAATCTTACATTGTAGAACGAGAAAAAACATTCACGTGTAAAAGATTTAAACAAGCTTTTAATGAATGTAATTGCATTACAGTGCACTATTACAACTTCTATTACTTATGTAAATGTCCCATGTATACTGAAGTTTGGAAAATAATTGCTCTCTTTGTTCTGAATCTAATTTTTTGTAACCTTATAGGCTATATTTAGATGTGTGTACATATCGGATAGTGATCTTTGTTAAAAACTAGGATATTCTTTATCGGAAAATATTTATTTAGGCTCAAAATTTTCTTTTAAAAGGCCTTTATTCAATATGCATTTCAACACATTCGAACAAATTATTTGTTTGGAAGATACAGAGGTGTAGTATTTTCTAAATCTCTCAAAAATTCCATACACCAAATTACGTAAACCTGTGATAATACTTACATCTTTTCAAAAGGTAAGTAAAATTCATAAAAGAAAGCATTTTGAGATATAAATTACTTAAATATCCAAAATAAAGATAGTCTTGTGTAAAGTTATCTCTGAAAAGAAACCTTTAGTAAGAGATGGTCACACTGCATGGCAGCACAGTCGAAATACTTTGATAGCTTTCGCTTTATTTGGAAAAGCCACTTTTATTCGAGATTTATTATTTCATAAAATTTTTTTACGAGATGACTTTTTTAATTCTGATTTATTAGTTCAGAATGGTGTTTGCTGATTTACTATTCGTGTATTTTTATAATCCCACATCCGTAAGAAAATAAATGAAATATGGGCTCAAAGGTTTTGAGTTGAGTTTTGACTGTACTGCCATCTATCTAAGATTTTATACATTAGAGTTAAAACAATAATATGGCCCAGTTTCTCAAATTAATAAAAAAGTAGTGTTTTAAGATGTAAGTAAAAACGTACTTTTATCTTTGAAGGACCTTCAGCTTTATAGTCAAATCATGCCATGCGTTTCGAATTTGTAAAGGTTCATCCCAAGAAATTTTCGGAAGAAAATCAAAAGCATTAAATTAACGTCTTTTAGGATTATGCCAGTTTTGATAAGAGAGCTTTCGAGTAACACTTTTTTTCTTTACCTAAAGGAAGAAAGGTATTACTTCAAATAAATTAATAATAATAAGCTTACATATATGAAAAAGAATCACATATAAATAATTTGGTTATTTTTAATTGATTGTTGATTGGTTTGTTTCTCTTGACAAGTCAATTGATCTACGGTCAGTGACAATAGCTACCTCTTTAGTACTTATCTTTTGCTTTTTATTTTTACTTTTTAGAATTTTTACGGTTCAAAACACTATTTCTCTACAGTTTTTAAAAAATTTTTACTACAAAAGCTATCTAGATAACTTTTACTATAATAAGTATCTAAATAACTTATACTTAAAATACTAACTAAAACTTATTCCAATAATTCATCCCTTTAATTAAATTCCTATTAGTAAACTAAGTAATCTACTAGAAAATAAATTATTATTTTATTACTTCGCAGCTTTAGAGCAAGTATTAGGCAATTTATTACGACTGATTAACAAATATATATATATATATATATACGAGATTAGAAAAAGGAGTAAAATTCTAAAAGCTATCGTCTAAAAGTAAATTTGATACTGTAGTTCCAGAGTGTAAAAATACTTTGAACAAATAATCAATTACTAAATAGTAAAAGTTACCGCAAAAAATTAAATGTTGGTATTGAGAAAAAACTTAACATTTAAAAAAAAATAAAATTAAAAGCATATTAAAAGCACAGGCTAAAATTATTATTTTCTAATTTTAGCTTTATTACTTTACAATTACTAAGTTTAAGTCTTCTAGCTCATTGGGATCTCCCTTAAAATTACGTATTTTTTTACTAATGGCCTTTCTTGCCATTTATTTTAATTTGTACATTCGCCTTACGAAGCATTATGTAAAATTTTTCTTTTTCGGTTGTGTTTTAGTTTTAAATTTATGGCACACGCGTCGGAAAAAGAAGCGACAAAAATTGAGACTAACTGTAATAAGTTGATTCTTTTGATTTTTCTCTTAATGTAAATACGTTTCAGTCTCAATTTTTGTCGTTTGACGAAACGGGTAATGGTATTTAGCTGGATTCGAATTTATCACGCTTTTTCCTTGATAAGTCCGTGATAAACCTCGAGTTAAGCTAAATTGCCATTTACTGCCATTCTTTTTTTAATTTAGCTTGTGCTTTTAATATGCTCTTAATTTTTACGTGTTTTAATTTAATTTTTTTTAAATGTTGAGTTTTTTCTCAATACCAACATTTAGTTTTTTGCGGTAACTTTTACTATTTTAGCAATTGATTATTTGTTCAAACTATTTTTACACTCTGGAACTACAGTATCAAATTTACTTTTAGGCGATAGCTTTTAGAATTTTACTCCTTTTTCTAATCTTTAAATAAAATTTTGCAGCTATATGCGCAAATTCTTGACCAAATAGGTCTCTCTTGTTCTAGTACTACTTTCTATAATTATATATATATATATATATATAATTTTAGAAATTAAGTTTAATATCTCTCTCTATATATATATATATAGATACATAGATAGATAGATAGATATTTTAAGAAAAAAGCAAAGTGGAGTTTAAATGCATGTTTACATTTTCTTTCCTGTGAACGTCCTAACTATTATGCATCTTGAACAAAGTCGCACACTAAGGTACTACTAGTAACCATTGGAGAATGTTGAAAGCATTGCAAAGAAATTAAAATAAAAGTAAAAATAAAAAAAATCATAAATTTTGATCTCCTCAGTTCAACTCTTCAAACAGAACTTATCAAGGGAAAAGTGTTTTGAAGCCCTAAACCAAGTTGATCAATGAGTTTCGAATGCAAGTTTCGTTCTCTGAGCCATTTGAGATTCAGGACCGTAAAATCCGAAAGTATTCAATTTAGAGACTATATGTTGTAGACTCTCAAATGCTCAGACCTTTTCCCGACCCGTAGTCACAACTCTAAGAAAGGAATATTACAACCTAAACACAGTTACTCAAAAAAACAAAGTAAGATTCAAAATTCAAAATTTTTTAAACAAAAAAGGCTTACAAAGATTTTAAGGGAAAAGAAGATTTACAAACATATACAGTACGGATATTCCCTAAATAAAACTAGCAGGGAAGGTCAAAATATAAAACCTAAAAAAGGGGCTGCTCGAATGCGTGTAAAATTAGCTTTAATCCGAAATGAAATGAGAATACCAGGAAAAATTTGAAATTCAGTGTGTTAAAGATTGCCCCAATAAATACAAAAGCAGGAACAGAATGCACTAATTTTTTTAAAAAAAAGAAACTAAAAAACCTCAAAATCAAAATTTCTTAGGTTAAACAAAATTAATTTAAGAAGCAAACAGAAACAAAGAGAGTAAAATTCGCGTTGGTTCAAGAACTCAAAACTCTCAAACTCTCAAAACAAAAGTAAATAGAAATAAGCCAGTTCATTCTCTGAGCATCAAAATTGCAGTTAGAGCCAAACTAAAACTGAAAGTTGTTCAAGAAAATGAAAAAGGTACAAACTTACCCTCAGCGACAGTGGAAAAAATGGCAGAGACATTGTTAATTTTCTGTGCTGGGCGAGTTATTTTATAGAGAGGGAAAGGGGAAAGACCTTGAAGGTCAGAAACAAAACGAATTCTTGCGCTGAATGGAAGCGAGAAGATAGGGGTGAGAGGTGGCGGAAATGTGGGAAAAGAAGGCAATTTGGTGACCAAAATGGCGTCGTTTCTTGTTCTTGTCATCTTGGTTAACGTTCTATAACACTTTAACCAAGATAGCGATGCCTCAAAGTTGTAGAAACAGCACATAACTGGCAAAAAAGTTTTAGGAAATAGAAAAAGTGGTTAAAAAAGTCGTAATGCTTCACGCAAACGAGCTCTTATGCGTCTAAAGAATATGAAATGGCTCCCTTTTTTAGTAACAGGATAATAAAAGAATTTGCCAGTAGTTATTTGAAGTACGTAATGAGTACTTTAAAATTTCTGGTTAGAAAACCAGGAATAGAGAGAAGTTACTTACATATTCACATGAGATTACTTGTATTGGTCATCCATAAAATTACCTTCTTTTCAGGTTTGGGCAAAGTATATCATATCACCTGATACACGTTATCTAAAACTAAATTAATGCCAGCTTTTCTTAAGGAATTTGCAATTGTGGGTTTTGGTATGTGATTTTTCTAAGAGAATTTTAATAAGGTAATCTATTTCTTCAGTAAGATGTTCTGCATTGTTACAAACGTATTTAATGCTAAGTGTTGTGAATGGTATTAAAGATGACTTTTTTGGAAATGTTGGAGTTCCATTTGATAAGTTTAATGGTGCTAAAATTGAAATCTCTTCTTTTATAGAAAATTTTAATATCTTTAAAGTCTAAAATTTGTAAATCGACATAATCAGTTCTTGTGTGTTGGTCCTGTTAAGCTTGAGGCTGATAGGATAAATATTGGCTTCTTTAATTTTGTTAAAGTTATTGGAGGCGATAATGCTGTCTGCGTATCTGTAAAGGCAGGAGCAATAAGTTCCCTGAACATCAGTAAGGGATAGTTGGGATTTATATTCAACTGAGAAAAGAAAAGTTTTACAAATCTCTGAGGAAACGCATGCGCCCATAGGCAAACCTCGAATTTGGTTAAAAATCTTATTTTCAAATTTTATGTAGTTGTTAAACAAAATTTTTTAAGAAGTTATTCCATTCTTCTTTTCTTACGATGCTAAGAATCTCCGAAAACATATTAGGAAGAGGTTGCAAACTATTGTAAGTATCTTCACGAAATCATAGCAATTGATATTCTCTATTTTAAGTGGTTTAATTGCATCGATTATTGATCCGTGGTTGTGGATTATCCAGTTGTAATTATGTTCTTGAAATTTAAAAATTAATGAGAATGTGCAGAATTTCTTTAAAGTTTTTTCGCAAAAAGTAGGTCAATTGCTTTCAAAAAATTCTTAGTGCCGTTGGCAATAAATCTGAATTTGTTCGGTGTCTTATGAAATTTTCGAAGTGCGTAAAGTTTTGCAAATCTATTATAAAAGTTTTTACTAGAAATTTTAAGTTGTTGATGTAATGCTTTAAATCTTTTTTGGAGAACTTGAGCGTTGGTATTAATTTTTCGATAAGTGTTGGTACTTTGCAGCTCTTATTCAAGAAGATTGTAGTAAAAAGTTCTTCAAATAATGCTGAAGTTGTTATTAGTTTTGTCAACTTTTATAATGATGAATTTGTTACGAAGTTGTTTGATTTTAAGTTCTATTTCATTTTTCTCATGCAAGTAAAGAAAATTAAGGGAGTTGTTAATTCTCCAAACAAATTCCTGAAGTAGAGCATTCTTCCATTCAAGAAAAGCAGACATGGGAAATTTGTTTGATAACTAGCCTTAACGATGGATGCGTTCAAATCGCTACCGAACTGTTTAATGAAAAATTTTTTGCTCACATAGAAGGTGGGACGAAACTTGGGGCCTAGCTTTATCAATTGTCTTGTATTAGAGTCCTCTACTATATCCAGATCTCCTGTAATAATATGCTTGTGAAAGGGATTCACAAAACTTTTGTATTCTGGTCTTTGGCAGCACCAGAAATCGGAATTGTCGATGTCATGGTGGTTGATAATCATAGTACTAAGCGTCTTATTATATTTAAAACTAGGAATTATTTTTAAGTGCTTGATGGGAAGTAGAGAATGGTGTTTGTTGAAAATTTTATTAATTTTAATTTTATCGTAGAAATAATTTATAAAAGCAAAAATCTATGATCAAATCTTTAATAATTGGGTGTCCAGTGCACACTAGTTTGAAAAAGGTTGAGAATTTCTCAAAGTGTAATATTTTTGAAAGTATGTAATACTTTAAGAATATTTTTGGTAAAAAACTTTTCTTGAAGGAATTTTTCGAAATTTTTTGCAAGTAGACCGACTTTCGTTGCAGAGAAATAGCATTTGCTAGTGTTTTTACTGCCTCTTTTTCCTCGTAAAGTTTTGACGCTAAATTTACCAAATTCACAGTAGATCGAATTTTCTTTCTTAATACTGGCAATTCTGTTTTAGTATTTGTTGAGTCCGTAAAGGTAAAGAGATCTATTTTGCAGTATGAAGATCGACTCTCTAAAGAGTCTTAAGTTTTGTGTTGGGAATGATATCTAAAATATGAATTTCAATTATTTCAAAGCTATGTAATTGGAAACATTCCAATATGGCTGTGTTGCAGTCGTCTTTATTAAAGCTACTTAGCCGAAGCTTAAACTTTTTAATGTGGGACATGTGGTTATTGATTCGGAGATGTTTGAGATGGTTCTTGGTTTAGCAAGATTGAGGTGGTTCTTGGTTTGACCAATATAAATAAGACCACATTCTTTTCATGTAATCTGGTAGATGCAATTATAGGTTTTTCATAGTGTCTGAATATGTTTTTCATTTGTAGGTAAAAGCATGGAATTAAGTTTGCAAGTTTTTCAAAGTGAATTTTTTCACTCAATAATCTTGATACTTTTTAACTGAGCTCAAATTGAAAGTAATGAGGAAGCCAACCTACATTACATTTAGTTTTTTGGAAGGAAGCTGAACCAGACTTTTAGCAGATTGAAAAACAGTCAAAAACCTTCATTTGTGGAGGAAATTTAAATGTAAACTAAATCAAGCTTTAGATAGTCAAATCATATTTTAAGCGCATAAAGTTGCTAAAAATTTTATGAAAAACTCAAAAGTCAGAAGGCATTTCTCAGCCGCTTTGCTGGTCAAGCAGCCAAATTCACTCGAAAAAAGATGCATTAGATTACCTAGTCTCGTTTCACATTCATAAAAATCTTTCATTTCTGTTTAGTGATCCCAATCCCTATTTATTTTTAACCTTCAGTTTTTTTAAAAAATTATTTCATGGTTATGTTCACGTTTTGTTAACAGATGGCTAAATTAACTTTGCTTTCTTTCTTTCTTAACGGGACTTTTTAAAACTTTCTGTTTGTTGTTATCGCATCAGTACATGCTTCTCATTCATCATTTTCTTTTCTGCAACTGAAGGAAAATTTCAATTTAACCTTCGAAACTAGTCCGTAAATTTATGCAACTTGTGTTGATTCTTGCTGCTAAGTATACTTAACATTTGTCTGTTTATTGAAATTTTTCTCTAATTTCATGAATTTCCGTACATTCCACAGAAAATTCAGATCCTTCCTCTTATTTAAAATTCTATGGCACTCAATCAAATTTATTTATAAAAAGTTAAATTAAACAAATTTGTGTTATTACTTCCACCTGTTAAGAAAATAACTGAAATTTGGGCGCAAGGGCTTTAACTTGAGTTTTCACTGTGCTGCCATCTATCCAACATTTTATACATCAGAGTTAAAACAGTAACATGGCTCAGCTTCTCAAACAAATAAAAAAGTAGTGTGAGACAAAAGCAAGAATATACCTTTATGGTGAACCAATTTGATGAGACCGAATGTATAAGGCCCCTCGTGGGATTCCGTGATAAGCTCTGGTAAGAACGAAATTAATTCCTACTGTAAACCAGAATATGCAACCAAAGCATCAAAGCAAGAATAAAGCGTACTTCTACCTTTGGGCAGAACATTAAGCTTTACAATCAAATCATGCTATACCTTTAGAATTTGTAAAAGTTGATCCCACGAAATTTTCCGAAGAAAATCGAATTCATTAAATTAGCGTCTTTAAGGATTATGTCATTTTCGAAAACAGAGCTTCCTGGTAATATCCCTTTTTCTTTACCTAAAAAGGAAGAGACGTTTTACTTGAATTAAATTAATAATAACAAGCTTGCACATATGAAAAAGTATATATATATGTATATTTTTTTTAAATTAAATACGGCAAAGAGAGCCAGGACCTAGCGCGAAATTGAAGGAGTTTTATTCAAACTATATGCTAAATTAAAGCTGTTGTTTTTGCAACATTTTAAACAGTTACGAAAAGTTAGAAATGCATTTTAAAAAAACAAATTATGATTTTTAACATTAAACCGTGAAGCACAGTTTGAAAATATCACATTTAAAGTAATGATACTTTGATGGCAGTCCTTACGATTATTTTACAATTATTTTATGCATTACTTTCATATGTGGTGCTCCTCGGCCAATCGACCGATTGCCGATCAATTATTTTATTCAGCTATCTTCTCGGCGAAAATGGCACCTTCCCCCCCCCCAGTAAGCGTTTGACGCAGCATAACGTCAAAGTTGTTGCGAATCAAAAATTTCCGTGTTTTCTTTTTGCCTGACCTGACTCTAACTTGGTGCCGCGAAAAACTTAAAATAACAATACTAAAACTCTTATAAAATATATTGAAATTCATAGATCAAATCATAGAGACTGGCGATTGAAAACAAATAATACCTTAAGCTAGATCAAATTGCCTTAAATCCTCAACACTGTAAATTAAGATTTATCATATCTACTCTTAAGAATAAAAAAATGAAAATATCCTCCCTATTGTTTTGTCAAAATCAAATAATTATTAATCAGCTAAAATTGCTTTACCGTAACAAATGCATCAAAATGCTATCTCTCACTAAAACTAACTACTCAGCTCTCCTTCCTGTAAACACATAAATTTCAATACAACTTTAGAAATAGCCACAGACACTTTTCATTTAAGTATAACACACAGCAATTCAAAACACCAGGAAAAGATAAATCTCACACTAAGAAGTCAAAACACCAGATTCAGAAATTAATAAATCTAATCGCATAGTTACAAACCCTCACGAAATTCTCCTACGCCGGCAATAAACTACCCAGGTTCGAATGGAAGTTTAACTATGTGTTCCGAAAGGATCACATGGGTGGCCTACAGTAGACCACAAGATAAAAACACAAAATAACATACAATAGTAAATCAATAACATACATTTATATAATATTCCAAAAATTTTAATTACGGATAGCTGATCAGACTACCTCTAGGAAAGATTTTCCAAAACATTACTCGTAAAGTTCTCATACGACAATCTGTACAACTCTCAATATTGCAACCAAAATTACTAGTCAAACACTTTACAATAATTGCGTAATTATCACAGAGCAATAATCAAGTAGTAACAAATAATTTTACAATTATTAAATAGTTATAAATCCTACCAAAACCTTTACAATTATACTTTACGATTACGATTATTTTAAATAGTTACTCAGAAAATTTATCATCACATGAAAAGCTAATTTAGAAGAACTTATTATTCTGTCACCTGTGACACCTCAGTATATTTATCTTCGGACATATAGATATAATTAAATTTCTTGATAGAATCTCACATTTATTCTCCCTTAAAATGATGACCCGTGACAATTAAACATTGAAAAAATAAAAATCACTCCCTTAAATTGGTTAAATCATTAGTAATACAGATAACGAGAGAGAAAAAAAAATAATGACTCACGGAAAAGTCGCATACCGACCAACTGTACGACCGAGGAACTGTCTGACCACTCTTTGAAATCGTAGAAAACCATATGTCTGTTCTATAGCACCAAATGTGGAAAACATTTGACTGTGAAATAGCTCCTTCAAACGCTGGAATACTTTTCATAATCCTGCACTGTACTGAGTCAAGGAGCAGCCTTCCGTTTTCTTTCCAGTTCCAAGATGAGGAAGACGCCAGAAAAAAATACCAACTGGGTGGTCGACCCATCTTCTATGTTCTCCATAGTAATCGGGAGCTTCAGTGCGAGCTTTAAAATACTTTTTTAAAGGAAAAAACCATTCTTTCGATGTTCACCAATGACGATAACGGGAAACAAATACAAACGGGAGCAGCCTTCCATTTTCTTTCGAGCACGATTTTTTTTCCAAAGGGAAAACACATCAGCGACTAAGCAGCTGAAACAGCTGAACAGACCCAACGTATGAGAATTGGACGTAGCCGCAAGATTTCAGTCAATTTCTCCGAAGACGCAACGATAGGGGCCCGCAAAGCTCTCGGACAAGTACTCGCCCCTATAATATCCTACACACGCAACAGTACAACTGACGGCCCCGGGAGGCGGGGGGCCGCCGGGCCTCTCCCTCTCCTCAAAAAAGTCTCGAAAATCTCAGCAAAATCTGTTAATATTCTCCCAAATCTCCGTGTGCGACCGTTTTTACGAGGGGTGATCCGAAAAAAAGTTTACAAGGCAAATGAAAAAGTATTTATTAACAATAGAAACAAGATATAAATGGGAATCAAGAGACACATCTGGCCTTCACTTTTCCACATAGTCGCCAAACCTGTTTAGGTATTTGTCAGAACGTTCGACCAACTTGTTTATCCGTCTTGGTGGTAATCAGGGCCCTGCTCATTGAGCCATTTCTCGGCAGCTGTTTTCACTGCATCGTCTGAGGTGAACCGTGTTCCGGATAAGTATCGCTTCAGCCCCAGAAAAATGAAATAGTCACTTGGAGCCAAATCGGGGCTGTATGGGGGGTGATTCCAGACCTCCTACTTGAACCTTTGCAGCAATTCCTGAGTCTGGCGAGCTGTATGGGGACTGGCATTGTCATGCAGAAGAATGACGCTTTTGTCAGTAATCCAGGCCGTTTGCGTTACCGTGTTCCGGATAAGTATCGCTTCAGCCCCAGAAAAATGAAATAGTCACTTGGAGCCAAATCGGGGCTGTATGGGGGGTGATTCCAGACCTCCCACTTGAACCTTTGCAGCAATTCCTGAGTTTGGCGAGCTGTATGGGGCCTGGCATTGTCATGCAGAAGAATGACGCTTTTGTCAGTAATCCAGGCCGTTTGCGTCGGATGGCTTTACGCAATTTCGTTAAGGTGGCACAATAACGATCGGCCTTAATGGTATCCAAATACTCGATTAGGATAACACCAGTCGTAGCCCAGAAAACGGTTGCTATCACTTCACCGTCAGAAAGTGTGACCTTAAACTTCTTCGGTGATCCAGCGTGTTTCCATTCCATGGTGGCTCTTTTGGATGTGGAGATGAAGTGATGAAGCCATGTTTCATCACCGGTAACGATGCGATCAATGAAGTGTTGGCCGTCTGAATGGTATGGCTGAAGAAATGTGAGGCTGCGCATCATTCGAGTGGCCTTATGCTCTACGGATAACGCACGTGGAACCCAGCGGGCCCAAACTTTGGAATATCGCAACTCATCGTTTACGATACGCTGAACGTTACCATAACTCAGGTCCAGCTCTGAGGCAATGTCACGTACGGTTACTCGTCGATCCCTTTGGATGATTTCTTCAACACGTGCCGTGTTGATATCCGTCCTTGAAGAACTTGGACGGCCGCTCGCATCCATATTGCGGTTTTCCACATGCTCCCTGCCCACTTGATAAGAACGACACCATTTCGCTACCTGTTGTCTACTCATTGCTTTGTCCCCGTATACCTCAACGACTTGACTGTGAATTTCGGATGCGGCCACATTCTTGGCCCATAAGAATCGAATTACGGCTCGCACCTCTATGCGAGACCACTTTTCTAGATGTCGTGCCATTACTGTCGCTCTTAAGTGTCTGCGTACTGACGCTACTTACTCGTAGAACCGCTGTAGAACAACTAGCGCCATCTGTCAACTACCCTGGGTGGAAATATTCGCTCCAGAATTATTACGTTTCAAATGCTTCTGCTTGTAATCTTTTTTTGGATCAACCTACGTAAAAACCTCGGGACGCTCAAAAGTGGACCGCCTCTATAATTGCTATTGGTTAAAAAAATCCATAAAATTAAAATTCACCAATGCTACACAAAATAGTAACCCTCTCTAACCACTAGAACCAGAGCAATAAATACCAACCAAAATTCTAAGAAAATGAGTCCCATCTTTTCACAGTGACAAGCCTCTATTTTCACCCGCCAAACTAAGGGATGTTTACAACGTAAATCGGCTAACGAATGCGACACCCTGAATACTTTTACCCCATAATTCTATCAAGAATCGCCGGTACTAGAGTTGTTCGCTTTTGAACGAGAAAAACACGTGTTCGCCCCCGCAAGATAAGGGGACGGAAAATACAGCTGGCCGCCGACCCTTGACCCCAAAATTCTCCGTTCGTGAGAACGCAAAAACTGCCTATTGTTTTACAAGCTTTCTGCTAACTTAAAAGAATTTCACTCAAATCAAATAAAAAGTTTAAACAACAGTATAATTTTAAAATTAAATCTCAAACAAGAACATTAAAATTTCACTATTACTGTAAATTAGATAATTAAATAAGATGACTATTTCAGGACAGATTTTAAGAAAAGCAAAAAAGAAAGCTTAACGAAGGTTAATATATCAGACTGCTTAAAATAAATTAAATTAATTTTCATTTTTTAAGAGAACTGAAAGAAATGATAAATATTTTTAAATACTTTAATGTGACAACTAAAATGAAAAAAAAAAGGTAAGAAAATTAGCCTTACGATTTTCGGTTTTTAACTAACGGATAATTAATGTCGTTTGATTTAAGTATTTCAGAACAAGCAGCGTATAGATTAGCATTTAAACATTCAAAAAGGAGTTTCAGTGTTTTGGAAATTTCATTAGAAATAGTTTGCTTTAATGGCCTCATTAGTAGCCGAGTAGTCAGGAGCGCTAAATTCTGGCAGTTTGATCTCAGACAAATGAAAAGCTTACCGTATCTCTGGTATACTGTAAGCTGCTGGTTCGTTTTTCATTGTTTTCTACCTGCGTAACATGAATACGAGCCTCTTTTCCTGTGGGCTATAGGGACCAATTTGTTTTAGGTATTAGGGCCATTTAGTCTGCTTTTTTACAGGATGAAAAAAAATGTGAACAGGTTCTTACACTTCTTTCTCCATATTAAAGAGTAAATTTGAAATCTCTATAATTTACTGAAATTTTTTGAGACATATTTAAAATAGTGAATGATTGGGACAACCCGGGAAAAGGTTAATAAGTCTTAATCCTACGATTGGCCTAGCCGTAGAGTCGCTTAACGCTGGTAGTTTAACCAGGGTTTTAATCCCAGTGACCGGGCGAGCTGCATGAGAGTTTACGTGGATTTCCCTATGTGCAACGTGAATGTGAGCTAGTTTCCCTTAGAAAGTCCTCAACGAAAGCACTCCTCCCCTTAGACGAATATCTCTCGTGTGTTTTGCGGTATTCAAATAAACCAAACCAAAAAGTCCTCCACCAAGCCATCCCTTCTCTTAAGCAGAGAACCCTCGCGTGTTTTGCCGTATTCCAGTAACCTGATCATTTTGTGAGATTTCAAAAATTCTGAATTCTAAAACTAGATTTAAAGATAATTCACAAATGTAGTTTAGCTCAAACGCAACCGAATTCGGACATTGTGTTAAGAATATTTCCCTTGAGCGATGATTGTGGGTTATTTTCGTTTGGCATCATTCATATAATAAACTTGTACTTTTTGAAATGTTTTTGTTCGCAGTAAACACAATCATTATATTTTATATACACTACTCACATATCCGTTATTAGGATTTCCTTTAAAAAAAAAAAAACTTCAACGCGTTCAGTGTAACCCGCTTTGCTGTTTCTCTCTCTCGCTGGCGTCCTCGATATCCATAGAGGGCGCTAGTGCCTTACAATATTGCGCTACGAATGTACTGTCGCTGGGGTGAAATACGTTTTAGGAGGGGGAAGTCTAAAACAATAAAATTCATACAAAATCTTATCCCTTGGTCAAGAAAATCTTTCATCCCTGGCTGTTCTCTCTACAGAACATGACTTAAGTAATTCAGTAGATTCTGAAAAAAAAATATGTACTATATTGACTTTCTTAAAAGCAAAATTATTAAATTACTCTCCCATCCCAAAAAAATACTTTTACGTGAAAGTGGCATATTTTATATTAATAGTATAACTAGTTATATTATTTCAGTGTTGCTCGTCAAAGAAGCCATTTTTAACATATTCATTTAAAAACTGTTGAGTGCACTATTTCCCTGAACATAAAGCTACGTTTAATAATATTATAACAGTCATGGTAACATAATTTCGATAAAGTGGATTCACGATTGCACTTCAGCCGTGCTTACTGCATTATAATGAAAATAGTTATCTTTGCTAAATATAAAAGTATACAGATATAATTAATCTGATTGCATATAACGCATTTACCTCTTTGCCGCAGGTGAAAAAATGTCAAGGATGGCAAAGCGCACGAGAATTTCTGTTAAAGGTGAGGAATGCTTTCATGCGGAGATTTCTAAGGGTTTGGTTTGGTTTATTGAGATTACGGCAGAGCACATTAGGGTTACCTACCTAAGAGGAGGAATGCCTTCGTGGAGGACTTTCTGAGGAAACTGGCTCGTATATACGTTTATACATGGGGAAAACCACGAAGACACCTAGGCACCCAGCCCGTTTGCGGGATTCGAACCTTAGACCGAACAGTGTTCAGCGACTTTACTGCTTGGCCGCTGGTGAGCCAGCTTTCTAAGGGAAACGCTTACGTAGAGACAGATTTTTATGGTATTTTCCTTAAACTGCAACAAGAGACAATTTAAACTACATGCAAACAGGAAATTATTTTTTATATCATCGAATTTCGTTTCTATTTCTAGTGAGTTCTCTTAAAGAGCTTTTAATTTCCAAATTCCATAAAATTTATTTTCTACACAAAACTGGTAATAAAATTCTACAATAAAAACTTTTCAAATAGTTGAGAAATGATAAAATTAAATTTAATATGGAATATAAATATTCTTTTCTTCCCTAAAATAGAATCGAACTTTTCTGGTATACTTCTAACAAAGGCTGTGAATTCTAAATGAGCTTCTCTCTATTTCTTGAATCAAGCGTTCATTCGCTCAGTTAAATTAATCAGTTCATGACCGAATAACAGATCTCCGTTTTTGGCGTTCTTCCAACAAGAGCTCTAAGTGAAGTGTAAAAGATCTACTGGTCCGTTTTCTGGAAACGGAGTAAATGTTTCCAGTAAAGTGAATTTGTTCTTTGAATGAGTTACGGAGCGAATCGTCCACCTCTAAACTGCGTATTCTTCAAAAGCATCATTTAAAACCGTATAAGATACATAAGAGTACCATAATGACTCAAAAGGTTAACTAACCAGCTAGCCTTTAGAATTTCTAAAGTTCCAATGTCATGAGTCATTACTTCAATATGTCAGTTAATCTCTTGTTCTCTTATGACATGATATGCATATCAAATATATGGCGTATAGAATGAATTCGAATTACCAATTTGTCGCACAGAAAAAGGCTCGATAACGAAATTATTCAGGAAATTTTGCGCCGACTATTGCTGCAGATATAGGACATTATTAAACTGAGAAACCCCCAGTACTTTGGAACAATTGCTTCAGCAGTCGGCCAAATTTGAAAGTGGAAAGGCGGATGAAAGTACGCATACAGTAGATTCCGGCAAACGAACTGAAAAGTTTCGAAGGCCAATAGCCGAATATGGAAGAAGATTTAGCGATGGGAAAAACTTTCAAAATAAAAAGAAAAGTTTTGGCGATTACCAAAGTAGGCCGCAAGGAAAAATTAAGGATCGGAGAAATAACAGTTAAATTAGTCTGAGATATTGATGGCAGAAAGGTGCAGTTACTCCGCTCGTATTCTCTAAATTACGATTAAACACAGTGATCATAAAACATTTGGTCTTGCCGGTCATTTGCTGAATAATGTGCAGCAGAGATCCTGTTAGATAAAGGGACGCAAGAAAACTTTCTTTCTGAGAACTCCTTTTGTAAAAATTTTAAAAAATATCGACTGTTTAATGTGGAAAATACAAACGTTATTGCTGCACAAAGCAAACATTGCTGTTGTATAGGTAAAGCCACTTTAAATATTCAAGTTAAAAACTAATCCGAAACGACAATTTCCTGCGGTTTTAAAAACTTACATGCCCCAGTCATTTTAGGTATGGACTTCCTGAAGACGACAGGAGAGCAAAATTAATTTCCAGGGAGATGTTGGAGCTTAAAATTCTTAAGGAGTTGGTGTATAGGTTTTAAGTTCAATACCCAATCATAAGTCAATATTAGGATAAACAATTTTCAATAACATGAATGTGGTACATGGTGGGCGGTTAAGTGGAAAATATAAAAGGTAAATCATACCCAACCCAACAGGGAATTTAACATTTCAGGATACAGACGACATTGACGTTCCAATTAGAAGTTCCAAACAGTGAAGATTACAGGGTGAAATACATGGAAGATGTAGATTCTTTTACTTCTAGAAAGGAAAGAAAAAAATAAATGTTAGTATGTTCGGTCATTTTCGTCGCCCTCCTTAGTATTCATCTCTCGTCTATTTCTTCCGACAACGATGTTTCTCTGATAACGCCGACACTTTCAGCTCCGTCTCCTTGCGTTAAAA
>KK121640.1:524979-536085 GCA_000611955.2 Stegodyphus mimosarum | reverse complement strand
AAAATATAATAATTTCACAGATAATTTTCTTGGGTTTATTCCGACACCAAACACGACCACCATAGTAAGAAATAAAAATTACTTCAGTTAAAATACAATAATCAAGTATGAAAATTTTTATATATTCTCCACAACACCAAAACGACCACCAGAGTCAGAAAATATGGATCCCAAATTTAGCAGAAAAGGGGGCATAACAGAAAAACTTAAATTAAACTTTAAACACCAACTTGTGTAAACAAAACTTTAAAAAAATTGACCTTAAGGATCAACTTATCAAGAGATTAACATTAACAACCAAAGTTAAGAAAAAATAATTAACTAAACAGAATTTAAATAATTAACCAACCAAAAGTAAAGAAGAAAAATTAATTACACAAGCAACTTAAAATCAGCGTTAACCAAAACTGTCAAGAGAACAAATTAAATGACTACAATTACTTTTAAACAAACCAAAGAACTTAAGTTCAACTACAAAAATTAAAACAAATTAAACTTTGAGTCTGAAGCAAAAAGTTAAATCATTACCTTTAAAACAACTTAAATCACAACTGAAATAAGTAATACATAACAGAGAACACTTAAAATACAGATGCAAGCCAAGTCCGAGAAAGCAGAGCAACCAACCGTTTTGTAGCTGGGGCATATGCAACCCGAAGACAAGAAGGCCTGGTGAGAATTTTACTGATTATTTTCTGATAAACCGGGCTTAACACAAATAGTGCAATATAAAATTTAATTGAAGAATAACAGCCTATGTAGAGTAAAACCTTACCGGTACAATAAATTTAAACAAGATATGATTAGCAGCATGTTAAATAAATGTTGAAAAATAGTATAGTTATACACATTAGCAGACCGTATGCTAGTCCGGTAGTGTTATGCCGCAAAAAGAATGATTTGTCTCCCACAAACGATTAGCTTAGCGATTTGCTATTGACTCTATGAAGCTAAATAGTCTACTATATGTTTTTTGTAGTAGACTACTATATGTACAGACTATTTAGCCACTGTATGAAGCCAAATAGCCTAAAACTACAGGAATACAACATAATAACTAAACATGCATTCGGGAAAGACAACATTGTGGCCGACGCTTTATCACGAATAAAATTAGACAAGGAAAGCAATGAGACGAACTATTTTAACATCGAAAATCTTGGACTCTCTTGAAACTATTGCTGCCGAATCACAAGCTGATCCAGAGTTTAGACATAGCTATGTATATTTAAAAGATCCGGAGAGTTTTGAATATCCGGATGCAGTGGCCATTTGAAATAGAGCAGCAAATTAGGAGATAATTTATAATTTCTTGTTTTATTCTAAAACAACAAATCAGAATAAAGAATTAAAAACCGATCATATCAGTCTGTTAAAGGCTCATATTTTGCATTCGACCGGGTCAAGTATAAGGGGTCGATTTACGAACTGACCAAGATGAACTTTAGTCGGAAAATTATCCTTCTCCTCAATTTCTTCCTTATCGAAAGGACTTTTAGTGTCTGTGAATGAAATGTCTATTCAGCCTTCATCACTGCAGGAGTTCCGCAGGGTTCTTGTCTTGCACCCGTTCTCTACCTTTTTTCCCAGAGATTACCTGCATCATAACTCTTTGTTAGCTTGTTACGCAGACGCTAGGGCGGTAGCCATGAGCTTCATCCGACACAATAAGGCCATCTCCAAACTTCAGGAATTTGTTTTAGATATTGAAGACTGGCACACGAAACGGAGGATCAGTATAAATTCTCAAAATCTAACCTCCTGTTGGTAAGAAGGCGTAAGAACCTCTATTTATTTAGGGAAATTGTGAACCGTGTAAATAATGTAAGTTATCTAGGGTTATCATTAACCGAAGGCTCA
This sequence comes from Stegodyphus mimosarum, assembly GCA_000611955.2. NCBI lineage: Eukaryota > Metazoa > Arthropoda > Arachnida > Araneae > Eresidae > Stegodyphus > Stegodyphus mimosarum. The sequence goes on along the minus strand of KK121640.1, from coordinate 534,225 downwards.
CATGGACTTGTCATATTAAGTACGCCATAGAAAAATCCTGTAATATCGCCAACCAACTTTCTGTACTCCTTGGAAATAACGCTGAATTACTTCTCAACAAAAGGAGAGTGATTTACCTATGCAAGGCATTTCCAGACTAGGCCTCATTCTCAAAGTTTGCCTTCCATGAACATCAAATAGTACAGAATAAGATTGTGAGAACTGTAAATGCTTATTACTTGATTAGAAACAAACAGAGCCATGGTAAGTTGAAAATGGATCTTATAGTGGACTACATTACTAAGCTTTATAAGATACTTACTTAGCCACATTGCTTAGCTTGATAAGAATTTCTTCAAAATTGGGCTTAGATACGATGCTGCAAGTTTTTCAGTTCTTAGTTACCAAATTATTCCATAAGATAAATTAATCAGACCATTTGCGCTTCACATGCTTAGAAAACACAATCTAGCTTAGAGTGCCAACGTTTACTTGTTTGCTTGCGCTGCGTGACTTCTGCCTCTCGTCGCTTTCCATTTGATTGGAACACATGCAACACAGAAGACAATGGTTTCTCCACATCTACCTTACTTTCTTAAGCGTTCTCAGAGATTCATCTTCTAGCTCATCAAAGTCATGTTCCCTCGGAGGCTTAATTTTCTTATCTAGCTTATTAAGGTCCCCCTGGAGTCACATAAACAACTTCATAATCCGTATATCTACACGAATGACTTGTTAAGTTGTCCCGAAAATTGCGGTTAAAACAGAGTTAGCTGAATAGTGTTACACAGTTTACTCTTAGTCTATGAGTGGTTTTTGTTAGCTTTGGATATTTTATGTGAGCCCAGGAAGAACTGATTAATATCTACGTTCTCCTTCAGCTATTTGTAGATATTTATTTTGATATGAATCATTATCTTTTCTAATAAATTGCCAATTTCTTCCTGCTCATCTAGAGTGAGAGACAGCTCATTAAAGAAACCCCGTAACTCGCAACAATATTAACAAAGAATTGATAGTGCACAGTTTCAGTTTATTTTTTTATTACTTAAGTTATGCAAACAACTATTCAAAGCATAATTGGGTTTTCATCATACAAACAGATTTTAGAGTCTGAACCTGATTAGACTGTTTTAAACAAGAAGTTTCATAGTCTGAATCTGATTTACAAATTCAGACTCTGAAACTGCTTGCTTAAAAGATATATTTTTGCCCTTCATTTTTCTTAATTTAATTGTAAAATTCGAAGCTGAATTCTGTGAATAAACTTTCAACTGATGTAAAAGTGCTAGCTTACTTCAGAAACCATGCACACGAAAAAATTAAGAAAGAACGGAATAGAAATAAACAACATTTAATGCTCTTACGCTTATAATATGCATAAATTTCTTATCTTGCACTGACACTTCCCCAAACCAGTGCTTTCTGTGGGTAATTAGAGCTTATCCAAAGCCATGTAATCCTTTTTGCTCACATCACTAACGTTATCGCGAAAATACGGGAAAGCTGCGTTTTCTGCTGTAAGAAAATGATTTTAAAATGCGTATATTACTATAAACAAAGCCTTTCCCGACAAACAGGAAGTAAGTGCGCAGCACAAAAAGTTGTTCCATTGTTGTGACGTTTACTTTAATAATTGATTCAAGAGCTTATTGCTGAGTTATTAGTTATTATGAATAAAATATATCTGTAAAGAAGTTTGACTTACAAACTTCTTTTTTTTATATTTATGAGTGTTAATGTGTGTACATGTAATTATTTTGTATGAAAAAGCATTCCAATTTATTGCCTGGAAAAAAACGTTAGGTTTTTCTTTATGGTGTATTTCCACTTTTTATGTTTCACGAAAGTATGAAATATACTTAAGATAAGAAAGTTATTTGAGCATCTGACATTTCCCCTTCTAACTGCTTTTTAAAGTAGCATAAAAATTTTCATTTAGAATTAAATTAATTTATCCTCATGCAATGAAACTTATCTAATTAATTTGTTTTACAATAAAACCTGTGAGATTTAAAAACCTTCCAGCCCAATATCTCAAGTATAATAAAATTTCAAAGTGCACATTTTCATGATTTCAATAATTGCAGAGTTTTAAAATCATTCTTCGATGTCGTAAGATCCAGTTTTCTTAATTAACATAAAATGTGACTAGATCTACCTAAGTGCACCTAAGTGTACACTTAGAGCCTACTCGCTCTGTTCTGCGGCTGTTTCCTTATGGATTCCAACGCATCCAAATGTTGCAACCTGGAGACGAGCAACAACGTGTCGACTTTGCCAAATTTTTTCCTCATTAGATATGATGAAGAGAGCAGGTGGTCGCTGCGGATATTATGGAAGAATGAAGCGCATTTCTTCTTAAATGTCAACGTAAACTCTAAGAACTGCGTTCACTGGGCTGATGAAAATTCTCACGATGTGGCATCAGCGCCTTTACAATGAAGCTAAAATTGACTGCGCGGTACGGCATGGCCAGCACTTTCATTCTCGGTTCGTACTTCATTGAAGAGATCATTTCCACATGTATGAAAACTTGCTCTATCATAAGTGCTCGATATACAACAATGTTGCAGAAATACGTAATTCCAGAACTGCAGCAGCGAAATGTCGTTAGTCTGGTGATTAGGATAATATAATCCGAGATGAACTTATCAGTGTTCAACGGTTTTATTTAAGGGGCTACGGCGGGTGTATTTTCTACGAAGGCAACCCTTTTCTTAGACGTGTGTAACGTGAATGTGACTAGGCTGCCCTTAAAAAGTTTTTCACAGTAGTTCTTGTATGATTTTGCGTTAATCTAATAAATCCAGTATAAAAAATCATTAGCCGTCAACCAACAGCAGAGAGGTAAAAATCGTTGAACACTGGTAATTCGACTCGGGTTCCAGTCACGGGAACGTCCTGGCTGCATGGGAGTTTTTGTGTTTTTCTCCGTGTATAACATGAATGCGAATCAGTTTCCTTGAGAAAGTTCTGAACGAAGCAAGGCTCTTTTCACGCCGATAGCCATTTAGTACTTTGCGTAAGTAACCTAACCCAAGCCTTTGCTTAACCAGAGAGTGTTTGCATATCTTAATCGTTTAACCAATCGTAAGATCTAGGTTCTCTACAGAAAATATTGGTTTTCTAAAATAGGTAATCGAAACGTAGTGACGTTATGACACTTCTGCATAATGTTTCCTTGGTTTCCATTCTATGTATTGAGAATATAGGCCAGTTTACTTTAGAAAATCGTCCATGAAGATATCCTTCCCTTAGACAGGTAGCCTTTATTACTTTTGCTTTAATACGTCACGGTTTATTAACCAACTAATAAACCGTGTTTTGCTTCGCCACAGTAAGAGTCCCTTTCCTAAAACCGACAAAAGAAATATTTTATAGAAAAAAGAAATAAACCAAAGAAGGAATTTTTGTGATGTAATGCAAAGCGTAACTGCAGTCGGTTATTTTTTGTTAATTATTTGGTGCAAGTCCCGCTGTTTGCTATGAACGATATTTTCTCCTTGTAGTTACTTTTTAACTGTTACATTTTCTTAAGTTACTTAGAATGCTACAGGGTTTTCTGACTATCGAAATGGGATGTGATCCTAGCTAGTTCTGATATCTAAAGCTCAACTGTAAACGAAAAATGGTTTAAATGCGTCCATTCTACAACACAATAAGAAAAGATTTAAAATTTTATCCAAGAACATGAAAGGCATTTAAGATTAAAAAACTGAAAACTATCCAAAGGAAAAGCAAATCTCCCCGCTCCTAGGCTCAGAAGAAAGATAAATTGTTTCGTGAAAGATTGTTTGGAACTTTCCAGCTTACTACGTGCTCTAAACGTCATGGAATGCTGAAGCCAGAAATTATACTCACATATTTTACTTTTGCATCACTCACATGTTTTACGTAACACAAGTGAGAAACGTGGTGCTTAAGCTTACGTCCAGCACCATTTTATAAAAGATCATAAATCTTTGTTTCGTGCTGAGTATGACTCGCAACAACTATTCGCAAGAAATTCCTCATAAAGTTACGTCTTGTAGCGCGTTGACATTCTTCTTTACAGCATTCACCTTGAGCAATGACGATCTTGATCTTGACCAGAAGGCAAACAAAAATATGGGGGGAGGGAGGAAAGATTTTCTTTTTTACAGTAGCTACGAGCATTCATAGCGTTTTGTTCTCATCTTCGTAGCTTCTACTCTTAGAAGTTTCCCATTAAAAAACTTTCCTTTTCTTTTAGAATATTTAACACTCGATGCTAGCTGTCTATGATCTTGGTAATCGTGGGATCTCGGTAATCGAAAATAAACAAAACAAAGCAGAACTTTTGGGTACTTTAAAATCTGAAAATAGTTTTTTAAAATTAAAGATGTCCCTCAGTTTTCATTAACACATGAATCGTATAAAAATACCGTTTCATCCTGACAGTTTGCAGGCAGTATTTACAACCTAAGAGTTTTGTAAAAATATGGAAAAATGCAGACAAATAAATGTTTGAATATTTTGACTTGGTCCCTACACTCAAAATAGTTCCATAAAACTTCCTGATAATTATTATTTAGAAGATTATCGTTGGTCTCTGACGATAATAAAACAAGAAATCACTCAAATACCAGTCAGCACTTAAAATATCCGAAGTTCGTCACAGGCTTATATAAATTTAATATTCTCCCGAGTATTCGCATGCGCATTCAGTTAGATTTTCTTTCCCCTTCGATTACGCTCAAGTTATAAATTGCTTGAATACTGAAACATCGCTTCAAACAAAAAATATCTGAACCTGTTTGCAGATTCTGATATCGCGAAGGAAGAAAGTGTACTAGATTTAAATATCTTTTCAAAGCCAAGTTTTAAACATTTTTTAGTTAACATAACAGTAAGTAGCAGTCTTCTCCGCGATGTTGATGCCGTCCTTAAAACAGGTGTGGCCGTGCGGAGTTGGCCACCCCTGTTTCAAAGTGTTACCTTCATAAAACTTCATTAAAAAAAATAATAAAATGGCCAATATTGATTGATGCAAACATATTTACTTAAAATTACATTACTTAAAAAAATTCTCAAATTTAATGCGATGAACGAGCTTGGTGATCTTTGCAGGTTTCAGCAATATTGGGACGAATGAATAACAAAAGCGAAACGCTTCTCCTTTTCTAAATTTTCCAAGCTCTCGCGTTTTTTTTAATGTAAATGTTCATAGTTAAAAATCATACCTTGCAAAGATATGACGTGGAAAATAACAATTGTACATTTAGTGATTTTTTTCTTTGCTAAACCCGGGTATTCGTTGTAATAGAGATTCTGTATTCTTTAGCAGTCTTTTCATAAACTTCAGTTTTATTCCACGATTTGAAGATAGCGACTTAGTTCTTCATACATTGTTAAACTGGAGAAGTCGTAAAAAGCAAACGGATATCTCTCAATCAAATTATTCTACTGCTAACAATAGAAAATATTTTTCAAAATTTTCTTATACTGTTGTTAAGTGTTCGATTATTAAAGAACGGTTTTCTTCTTTGTATCCTGCACAGAAGGGAATATTTCTGTTTCGTTTTCTTCGGAGACTCTTCCATAATTAACATTCTTTTTCTTTCATTATGCATAATTTTCCAGTCGATGAAACAATGTTTTCGTTGTTTTCTTGTATACTTATATTTACAGCACCAAATTATTGCACCAATTATCAGTTTTCAGATATTTACTAAAAGTTTCTTGTTGCTATGTTTCGGCGAGGGAACCATAATTCATCTCTTAATTGCAACGCACGATTACCACCTCACTTCTGTGTGAAGGAGAAAACATTCGAACTTGCATAGATGAACAAAGGTGTTTAAAAATTCGGCTTCTCATCTATCTCATTGTAATGAAATTAACCATGGAAAATACTTGATCCAATACTTCATTTAGTTTCTTAGACATTGTCTTTATGACAAGCACTTCTTATTGCAAGAAACGGAGATGAAATATTATATTTGGATTGATTGTTTTCATTAAAGTCACAAACCCTTTGCCTGATACCATCATAGAAGCTACTCTGTGGATATAAATACCAACACATTGATCTCATGGTAATTTTAACATATTCAAATACGACGTTATCGCGTCAAATGAGTATCGAGGTTCTTTGCAGCATAAAAATTTATTTATTATTTTTTGTTTATAAATAAGGCGTACAAAGCTTAAGAGATGAGCCTTGCCACTTATATCAATTGATTCGTTTGCCTGCAATGCAAACGGCATGTTAACAAGTTCACCCGCGATCCTTCTTTCAGTCTTTCAGGGCTTGCCATTATTTCGTGCGAATCATGCACTTTGCTTTTGCTTCAAACATAATTGTCACTATTTCACAGCAGGAGGGTAAAATGAGAGATTCTGCTATCGTGTATGGCTTTAATTTTAATGCTACTAATTCAGCAGTTTCGTATGACGAAAGATGCTTTATCCCTTACTTTCATTATTTTTTTTTCAAATTATCATCTTTGTTTACAGTGCATTTCAAAATCTTTTCAAAGTATTCGTATTTTTTTATGAAAGATTTTTATGTTCAATTGAAAAATGATTCCTTAGTTTAGCAGGCACCATCGCGCTATTGGCAAGTTTTTTTTGCCATACAACACAGACAGCAGTTGGACAATCTGCATTTCTGCTTCAGGTAAATCCAAAATTTAAGCATTCTTCGTCGTACAAGCGACTGTCTTTTCAAGCTGATTTCATAACATTTTATTTCTTCGGTATAATCTCAAGTTATAGTAGTGCTAGCAGCAGCACTGTCTTCATTGATAGTAATATGAATTTTTCTTATGGTGAAATTATCCATTATCTGTAATGAAATGCATTTATGAAAAATATAAAATGAATTGATAATATAATGCAAGACTTAGGTATATTTATTTAATTCAAAAAAATCTAATCGATACAAATACGATACAATAATCGATACAAATCAGCGAAATAAACCACACTAACTGCTCAAAATTCAAATGTAAACTGCGCAGGCACACCAATGTAGAGCACTCGAAAATTGAAAATGAACTGACTTACCCATGGAAGGATAAGAGGAGGTTTTGTTTGGTTGGTTGAAGTGCACGCCATTGTTAAATCGAAGCCCAGAAATGATCCTTGCCCCTTGGAATCTTTCGAACATTCCCTTATCGAGACCTTTTGCTTACGCATTCCCCGTACGTCCAACACGTTCATTCCGACGATCAAACTACAGCCTTACCTCTCGGAAGTCAGCGATTGGACCCTTTCACTGATAAACATTGTGACGTAATTTGTTTGGTTTAGGTCTAGAATATGACGTAATTTTTCATAGCAATTGTGTATTGAGATTGCTCTGTACATATATAACTAAAACCTTTAACTGTATTCCCGTTCGCTGATTAAAATCCCACACGGAAACTATCTTATATTGTTTTGATTTTTGTTTTGCAGAAAAATTTAACTGTACATTTGATTTATTCCTGCAATGCCGGGATTGGCTTTACGAAGCACCAGTGTTCCTTGGACACTACAGGGTTAGTTTATATGGCAAACACACTACGGCTATTTTCCTAAAGGGTGGTATGTCTTTCGTGGAGTTTTTGTTTATTTCGAATTTCGTTTATACATTTCGTTATTTCTTAGTTCGTTTATTTTGTTCGTTCATATATTTCGTTACCCATTTAGATATTTTCGGTATTGTGTAATTTTTTTTATTTCTACGGTAAACTCGCTCTTATTAACGTTACACACGGAGAAAGCCATGAATATCAACCATGCAGCCAGACCATTCGCGTGGGTTCGAACCCGGACGATGCAAATATTCAGGAATCTAAGTTTTTGGCCGCCTGGTGTGGATAATCTGATATTACAATGGCAGAAACGGAGTTTACCTATTGCTAGATAACGATAAAAATATTCTTCGCAGGATGATATCAAACATTTTGTTATCGTAACATTAATCAAGAGATTAGGAAATAATATCTCTGAGAATTTTTTATTCAAAAGACTGGAATAGATAAACAATAATTGTATTACATTAATCTTTTGGCTGTTTATTCCGCTGTATCCAGGAGCAGTTGAAGCGTAGAAGAATTTAATTAGTTTCTAACTTCCAAAAAACCATTTACTTATTTCTTTCTGCACCCCGCTTTTTCTTCGCTTGAGCTATGAAAATGCCTTATTCACAGTATTAATTTTATCTACTTAAGTTGTCCTTTCATATGGCAACAATGCATAGCTAGAAATGTCTGTAGTCAAGTCTTCCCGTTTTCGTGTCATGTTACATTACGTTTATGTTACTTTATCCCAACACTGATCATCCACGCGGCTTAGCAAATAGCGAGTATCACAGCTGTGATTACTCTTGATGAATATCCTAAATTTATCTTTGCTGGAAAACTGCCAATTTTAAGAGTGCTACTAATCTTGAGAAGATGATTTTTAGTCCTAGAAATACATAAAGACGTTACGCGCAACTCCAACCCTTTTTTTAATTTGGCGCTTGTTTTATTATCCGAAGCAAGCTTTGAGTTCATGGCTATTCTTCTAATAAAGCTGATATCTAAATTTCCCGGAATTATGATATTACTGCTTTACAAATGCGGTAGCCTCATGTATCCATTCTGAAGTTAATTTATTTTTCAGAGTGTAGAAATATGTTGCATATATAGCTTCAAACTGTATGATTACAAAAACAGTATGTGTATATCTTAACATTCTTTATCGCTATCATAATAAAATATCTACTTGATCTAACTGAGTGCTTTTATAAATTTTTTTCACATTGGCGGCCACTAAGCCGACTTGGGTTTGGCCACTTCTAAAGCTGGACGTGATAGCCACATTATTGTCGAAGCTCCTAATAGGTGGGTCACCGTTACCTCCTATGAAGGGACGGACAATTACAGCCATTGTCTTCTCCGGAATTCTAACCCGGGCCCTTCTGAATAGGCTCCCCTAATTACTATACTGTTTGGATGGCAAGTACGGATTATTATTCTAGTATAAATCTACCCCAAAATAAAGTTGCTATTTTTCTTAATAGTAGGTCATTATATTTGATAGCAATAACAGTGATAAGTTTTAAAGCCTACTACTTTTTTAAAATTCACTGAAATTTAAAAAATGCGCTTTCCCTCCCAAGCGGGAAAGTGATTAACGGCGCTGACATCCGTGCCGAAGGGCTCGGGTTCAAATCCTGTAGAAGACATGGATATTTGTATAGTGTCTGTGCGGCATGGGGCACTGCAAATATACGACGAGCCGAAAGCCCTACCCAGAGATTGGCGGTAG
>KK121640.1:424905-519318 GCA_000611955.2 Stegodyphus mimosarum | reverse complement strand
ATAGTAGGCTCGCATGCTCAAATGTCAAGCTATTCGCCGGTAAGGCCAACCGGCTTCTGAGCCCAACTACACGACCTCTCTCAAATTCTGACATCTGCGCATATTGTTCGCGCACCTGTATGCGAGTTATAGTTACTGTCTACCAGAGTACACGGAATGAAATTCGTAAAGAATTTATGACCTAGAATCGTAATTTCTCCTCTTAAATATCCTGCCAGTTGCACATATCAGATGCGCTGTAGCGACAGCCGTTCATTCATTCGCAGCCAAAATGTAAAATTTTACATTTTTCGTCGAAACCTGTATGCACATCAATTTGTGTCCAATTTGCATTATATCTTCTCGGTGCGTCGTGCTGCGTCGTTTTTTTTTTTTTTTTTTTTTTTTGTCTAAGAATGTAAGTATATGCATTTATACAGAAAATTTGTGCGTCGTATATGTGTTTATTATGTGTTCTATCATGTTTTAATGCATATCTTATAAACATTTTTTTAGCTCATGGTACCTCCTTTCGTAGTTTTTCCTTCCTCAACGCCACTTCCACTCTTGGAAAATTGACATATTAGGCTTTCATTGAACTTGAACTTAATACACTCACGTTTGTGAAAATTGCAACACCATGAAGGACTTACGCGAGTGAGCTGAAATTTTCAGGAAATGCAAAGTAGCGCATGATATGCAAATGATTAGAATTGCAAATCCGTAGCGCATGCGTATGCTGAGCAGCGCCCTCTGAACGGCTGATGGATCCGAATAAATAGACGGCTGTAGCGAGGCGTGTATGGTTATCGGTGGTTATCTGCTAGTGGTAAACGTTAACTCAATCTGTACTTATGCCTCGTCGACGAAAGAGAGCGAGATTTCAAAGTTTGAACGAGGGAGAATCATCGGCCTTCGTGAAGCTGGATTGTCGTATCGTGCAGTAGCCTCTCGTGTGCAGCGTAACAGCAGCACAGTGATGCGCGTTTGGAAGCAGTGGACGGACGAGTGTCGGACAACTCGGAAATCCGGGAGTGGACCCCGAAATGTGACGTCAGCTCGCGATGATAGACACCTGGTCCGCATGGCGCGGACGGACCGTACAGCTTCCTCTAGACAATTGGCAGCACTGTGGTCAATAGCTACAGGTGTTTCATTGTGTGCTTCATCAATTCGTAGACGTCTGCTGCAGTGTGGACTGCGCGCACGGACTCCTTTATACAGGATCCCCCTAACGCACGACCATCGCCGCCTGCGGCTACAATGGGCCAATCAGCATAGAGACTGGCGTGCTGATTGGCAGCATGTCGTGTTTTCTGACGAATCCCGCTTTAATTTGTGGTACCATGATGGCCGCATTCGTGTCAGACGCTATGCCGGTGAACGCCACCTTCCGGAGTGCATTATCGAACGCCACAGTGGACGAACACCCGGAGTTATGGTCTGGGGCGCCATAGCATATCATAGACGATCTCAATTGCTACGAATTGTGGGCAATCTGAACAGCAACCGGTATATCCGTGAAGTTCTACAGCCCGAAGCTGTTCCCTTCCTTCAAAGCTTGCCAGGCGCTGTATTTCAACAGGACAATGCCCGCCCTCATACTGCTCGGATTGTTAAATCCTTCTTTGCAGCGCAGCAGGTACAGCTTCTTCCTTGGCCTGCCTGTTCCCCGGATATGTCGCCAATTGGACATGTGTGGGATGTCATTGGTCGGCGTCTTGCTCGTGATCCTCGTCCTGTTGCGTCTGCAGACGAACTTTGGGTACGCGTACAAACGATATGGAATGCTCTTCCTCAGTCAGACATTCAAACTTTGTTTGACTCCATGCCACGTCGTGTAGCAGCACTTATTGCGGCGCGTGGTGGCCACACAAAATACTGATCTCTTGTTCTTGTTTGTTTGCTTTGAACATTTAATCATTTATTTGTACCACTACCACTCAACTGTGTATTAAATTGCATTCAATTATGATTAATTCCTTCTTGGTGTTGCAATTTTCACAAACGTGAGTGTAAGTTGGTGCGGACTGAAAAAAATCACAAATAATGATGATGATGATGATACTTTTTTTTCACTTGCATTGTATCAAGATATCAATTAAAACTCATCAGGCATGCGAAAACAAAATGGAAAATGTTAAAGAAAAAGAAATGGAAACGATTTTGTAGAAATGAACAAAACATGTACAGCTTCTGCCTAACTATAAGAAGTGATTGAAAGAACATGCGTTTGTGCTTACTGGATATCCGGATGGGCACAGTTTTAGACTATTTAGTCTAAGAATTTGTATATCCCTTTCTCCTCTGGAATAAAAAAAATTAAACTGAATGCGATTTGGATCAAATTGTGCCAAGAGTTGACGGACAAGTTTTAGTGCAATTCTTGTAAAAAGGCATTATTGTAATCATTGCATTCTTATAAAAATGTACAATCAAGTGAATGCTTAACTACTTGCTTAAAAAATATTAAACTAATTAAATTTGCCAAGCGTGTACTTTATGCACCCTCACTGCCCCTCATACTAAAGACGGTTCCTTAGATTTCCTTAGCGCTCACACTGGATTAATACATTTAATTTTGACAGCTTTTAAATAGTTCCAATATCGCTAAGCAAAGAGTTTCTTTATTTGGCTGCATTGTATTGAAATATCCGCAAGTTTATACCTTTGGAATGCTCTTGAATCTTTGATATCTGCAATAAAAACAAAGAACTGGAATTCTTTTACCACCCACCTTTAGCATTATATTCAGAAAGGAAGCTCGCCAGTGAATGATGATTATTTGAGTTCTCTTTTATCTCAACATAAAACCTTTTATCTTTAAGACGGGATCTAATTTCTACTCTTGTCTGCAAAAATACGTCACCTTCCCATAATTTAATTGATAATAATCTTTGGTTTACTATGGCAAAGCACACTAAGACTGTACCTAAGGGGAGGGATGCCCCAGTGGAGGACTTTCTAAGGGGAACTGGCTCGTATACACGTTACAAATAGATAATAAGGAAAATAAAATCAAGTAAATACATGACTGCATTAAACTGTAGGTCAGGTTGTCAGAGTGTTTCTAAATAGTATTAAGACTTGGGAGGAAGAAGGGCTTTCACTATCTAATCACGTATGCATGCATTCCTGATACTACCTTGCGTTTTTCGAGCAGTCTTGCCATATTTTACAGAGAAAAAGGTAAAAAGAAAAAGAGGAAAAGGTTAGAATAAGACGGAAATCATGGGGAAGTTATTTACTATTTTGCTAATGTACCAAAATGAAAGGCTTGACGAGTTACAGAACGCGACTAATGACTTGAGAGAGATGAATGCAAAACAGTAATTATGAAATTACTGCGTTTTTTTCTTGATTAAGAATAAAGGGAGTAAGTTTATAGATGAAATATCTCGCGTTAGAAAAAGCCTACTAGTGACAGAGCAGTAAAGTCTCTAAACAGTGGTAATTTGACCCACGTTTGATATCAGCCGAACGAACTCGCTGCATAAAAGTTTTCGTGGTTTTTCCTACGTGTAACGTGGATACGAACCATTTCCCTTAGAAAGTACTCTACGAAGACAGCCTTTCCCTTAACGCAGATGTGGTGGGGGTGGAGTTTTGGCGCATAACCTGAAAGGTTGTAATGCGCCAAACACAAATTGTATAGTGCAACGAAGCTGAATTGTAAAATCGATTGAAAAATTAGCATGATAAGATGCTCAGGTGAAACAAGTATATGAAACTTAGACAATGATATCAAATCTAAAAACAGGGGTAAAACCAGAAATCCTAAATTTAATAAAATGCAAAGTTTAAAATACCAACGCATTATATTAAAATAAAATTGAATAAAAAAAATCCGTTTCTTTCATGTATTGAAACCTCTTGCGCAGATACGCTGCGAGTGCTTTACATAATCAAATAAACCAACCATCTCGCATTTGAAAAACTGAACGAAATACTAATTTCAGAAACACTGAAAATTCTTCGACCTAAAGAAAAGCTTTCGGAAGGAAATTTATGCTGATGCTTTGGATTACTTCAAGGGAAGCGAAGAATATTATATAGGGTAAATGGACACCTGAGACTTCATCGAACGTTATCGCGTGTTGAGCGTACGTACATGGGGACAGATTGCGCTAGTTTTATGGTATTATCCACAGTACAAAATTTTACGTTTGTTATGTTTAAAAAAAAAAGAAACCTTCCCTGTCTTTACATATCATGCCACCTTATTTAGCCTTCTTACAGGACACATGTCTTGCCAAGACTAATTCGGTGAGCTTTAAAATTCCAAGAATATGATCTCGGTATTCAGCATTATTCGGCAAGAGTAGTATACCAGCAAACTCTCTGTTCAGGATTACGTTAGACTCGGAAAGAAATGCAATAAGTCATAGCATATTGAAGACCATAGTTTTATACACCTAGTTAATATTAATTGAGGAATTAGGAAAGAATCGTGTTTAATAAACACTATATATATTTAAATAGTTCAGGGAAATTCGACAGACTTGTTACCATTAAAAGAAGGCGGAAAGACTTGACCAACTATTTTAAAAGAGACTTTTAAACTTAAATTTAGAACTTTCACCATTGATCTTTAAAACTCGAAAATCATAGAAAATTTCATAAAAAACCTTCTCTTAATATACTTCGAACTACATAATATGCAAAGCTTCAAAGAAATATTTTTCTCCTAAGTTACAGTGACATACAAATGCATGAGTCCAATTTGTTAAGGCATTAATTATCGGCCAGTTTTTTACCGGAATAGTATTAATAATTAAAATCTTTAAATGAAATGCTGGTAAAAACTCATTTGCTACCAGAACATTATCCTAAACCTAATGTATATAAATATACATTTTTATTCAATGCCGTATGCCAGTTTTCCTGATGGCAAAATGCTCGTTCTGCAGACACGATACCTGATAACTATTGGCGCAGTCCAGGTGTCTGTACCTGTGCGAAACTTCATGTAAAAGCATGAAAGACTGAATTTTAAACAAGTTTAGAATAATTCTAAGCCATAAGTATTTTCAGATCATGGCCCGAAAGCTCTCACTAATATTTTCGAAGTAATGTAGATTTCGGCAAGCAACATGCCAAGCTGTTTTTTCATAGGTTTCAATCAGTTGAAAAGCTTAATATACACTCTGCCCTTTTATAACTTTCATATATTATAGGAAGTGTCGTAACAGCTGGAATTTCAACTGCTATATGATTGCCAATATGAGTTGTTTAGCTGAGCATTATTCTGTGGAAAGACAATCGCGGGATTATTTTAAGTAAGAAACGTATAATACCCTTAAATAAAATACTTTATATTCATCAGTGAGACCTTGAATTTGAACAGTGTAACGTAAAAAAATTGATGAATGAGGCAACTTTAAACTTACGGAGACGTATGTAGTAGGCAGCAGCAATACTACAATAGAAAAAGGTAAAAACGTGACTTCAAAGTAGGAAATAAATTTGATTCATTATTCTCACATATAGAAACCCAAACTACATAAATTAAATTTAAATTTTACGATCCATTTATTACTCAAAATATTAATGTCATAACTGGCCGCTCAAGGATAATGGTAGGCAGTCATATACTCTCAACATAAATAAATTTCCGACGTATCATGTAAAAATAGGAATGAGAAAAGAGCACGGGTCTTATAAATAAGACAGCAAAATACAGAAGAAAGAAATACACAAACTATAAAAACTAAACTTACAGACACATTAAATTATTAAAGAACTTATCTACTGAGTACTATACGAAAAGAGATAAATTTTAAAAATGAAAATCGCAAGAAATGGTCCCGAATTTCGGGAGTCTACAAAAACAAGAGGACCATTAAACAAGAAAGAAGGGCAATAAAGCACGTTCAAAAGATTTCCTCTTCTGGAATAAAAGGCAGGAATAGATTTTTTAGCAAGTGAGCGCTAACAGAGTAAGCACATATTTGTAAGAGATAAGATAAAGAATGGGATAAAGAAAGAAAAGCTGAAAATCATTCAAAAAATGTACCACAAGACTAAGGTGGAAGGGACGAGAAAACGGCTGCATAGAACCCAAGTTGGCCAATGGAATGAGATAACGTGTGTCATCGCGGGAAATTTTTAAAAGAAACCGGTCCATATTCCAGTTACACTTGGGAGAGACACAGAATTCCATGAATTTACCAAATTCAGCATCTAGAAACAGAATCTAAAACGATTATATGAGGACTCTGTAGTCCCACCATATATTGCTTCGTACGTGAGCTTCCGCCGAGAAGCGGCCAAAGACCGCTGCACACTGGTAGTTTCATCTGAGTTTGAATACCGGCAAACGGTTTATCTGCATGGGACTTTCGTGATTTTATTTATTTATAAAGAGAATACGAGTTAATTTTTCTTAAATATCCTCCCCCAAAGCATCCTTCCGTAGCAAATAGTGCTCCCACCCTTTCCTTTAATTAAATAAACCAGTCAATTATCTAGAAAATCCAGATTAATTCGTTAAAAGATGAATGCATTCTTTTCTCTCATTTCTAAAACACATCACTCTCTCTAGGCAGGCCCGCGAGCGGTTGAGAAGTAAAATCGCTAAACACTGGTAGTTCGATCGGGGTGTTCGAATCCTACCGAAGGGTTTCTTGGATTGGTTACTTGGGCGTTTTCGTGGTTTTCGCCGTGTGCAACGTGCATATGAGCCCCTTTCCCTTAGAAATTCCTTCACGAAGGCATCCCTTCCCTTTGGCAGATAGCCCTCGAATGTTCGCCGCTATCCAAGAAACCAAAATATCTCGGCAGATTAATGCAGAAAAAAGTGCATAGCGCGCTTTCTTCTATACCGCATTTATCTACTTTCGGAGAGAAATGCATTTTAGAAGTTTCAAATAGATACTAAAATAGATATGCAAAGTACACCCCAAAATCGTTTCTAAAACTGCAACCGAAGACGAATAAATGTTTTTTCACAACATTCTAATCCCATATAAATTTCACGTGAGGATTCATAAAAGTAAAAAAATTCAAAATAACAGAAGAACATATGTTCATGATTGAACATAATCAACCTGATGGTGTTACTAAATAATTTATTCCACAAAATATCTCTCCGAAGAACTTCCACATGTCAAAGCAAAACTTCATTACTTAATACAAATGATTGGTCATTACATGCTGCAGTGGAAACATATAAACATAAACATATAAACATGTAAAGGAAATGTACCTAACTAATTTATTTATGTGCAACGTTTCAGTCGCATAAAATGGAACATCACACTAAATATTTATTTTAAAGAAACTTTGACCGTTAGTTATGAAGTTCCTAAACATTATTCCTCTTCTAACTATCGCCACCATTTTTTATAACTGTGGAAAAAGAGTTGAAATAATACACTGTATGAAAATCTAAGGAATTACTTTGAACGAAACAAGTTTATTACTTAAGGAATACCCATAGTTTATGCATTAAATTACAAACAAACGGCTCGGACAAAATTTGGACGGCTTGTCAAAATTTTCTTTGACAAATGGCTCGAACAAGTTAAATTATCTTGTTTCAAAGCAATATGGTGTTCGAAATATTGAATAAATAATAATTAATAAATTCAAGAAGTGACATGAAACTCACTCCAATTATATCCTTTAAAATAATGAAGCTTATTTTTTTAAACTTGCAAAGCATTTCTCTAAAATATATCATGATTATCTGGCAATCACGTCAATCGATTTTTTAATTTATTAGAAAGTCTTAAATTTTCTTAAGATTTGCTTTCGAAATTTATAATTAAAAGAACTTTCTTACATACGGAAAATCAGATGACTGCAAAAACATCAAATAATGTAGAAACCAAATAAAGTTTTCACCAATAAACACCCCATTATTTCTCACATTTGGTTTTTCAGCCCTTCCTTTGCACCCAATTATGTGCATTTTTCTATTATTTTATAGTTTTCTTTGAGGTCTGTACACGAGTAACTGCTATTTTGACTACAGAATATTTCGATATCTTTTACCATCTTGACCAAAGTATTTTATCTGAAGTATATTACAGATGTTTTTCCAGCAGGGGGTAAAAATTATTTTGATTATCATGTAGAGACATTAGGTTATTTTGAAGTAGGAGACATGAAAAATGAGCAATTCCCTTGCCGGGACTCGAACCTGGAACTCTGGAATACGCGCCGAGTGTGCTACAGTTACATCCAGAAGGTTTGCAGAAAGGAAGGAGATAATACCTTATATACTAACTCCCCTTTTTAAAAGGCGACTGGGGATTAGGAGACCCAATCTCCAAATCTTGGTGGTGAACAACCATCATCCGCCATTTTGTTTTAGTTCGGGAGCAAATGTAGAGACATTAAATTATTTTGAAGTAGGAGACATAAAAAATGAGTATTGCTCTCGTCGGGACTTGTACCTGGATCTGTCGAATACGAGCCGAGTGAACAAGCACGAAAGCATACAGAAAGGAAGAAGAAATACCTTATAAGCAGGTTATACAAAGGAACTAAATATTTCACACAAGCAGCACCTTAAAATAACACTAAATCTAGCAGGTCTTACTACATTAAACCATTTTAAAAGGATTTTGTTTTAAAACTTTTATTGCGACAATTTTGTTGGAAAAATAAGGTACTTGAGAAAAGAAGGTTATACTTAGTTATAGAAAGTTTGTAATGTACTTTCTTTGCTGCAAAGCAAATCTACTGGTATAAATATCATTGGAAAATAACCTCTAAATTTTGAAAAATAGCCAATGCTCCCCGTTTTTATCACTTTTTCTTCTACAGACTTTGTCCATGGTACTACGTCTACATAAATCACTAAGCTAATATAGATGATTATATATATGAACAATTCTTAATAAACATGAATACTTAAGGCTTAAGCACTCAAATGCACAATTTCCCTTCCTTCCAGTGGAAAACAATCGTTTTACTATTATAATTATTATTGCTGTTGTAATTGTTACTTCAGCTTTCTTTTTCCAATTGATGTTTGATCAAATTAAACAAAGATTTGAGCTTCTCTTTTTTATATATATATATTACAGTATAACTATAACTAGCTTAACTTGACTGTTTTTACAGATTATTTTATGATCACAATCTCTACTATAAATGCAATAAGACTCTTTAGATAGAACGAATCGTCGAACTCACAGAGCCCTATTTATGAAGTATTACCATAAATATGCCTGTTCAGTATTGTAATGTATGCAAATTTCCAAAATCAAGTTATTCAAATATCAAAGAAAAAATTATTCAAAAAATCCAGAATCGTAATTCGATACTGATTTACCTACACCTGAAGCTATTTTAAAAATATTATGTGCATATTTGCTGAAACCAAAGTTTTCTGAATTATTAGAAGTTTCAACGAAATAAAAGTCTGATATTAATATACTGCGTGTTATTTGTTGTCAACAAAATTTCATTATCTATCCAGTTTGAGATCATCAGCGTTAGTCTCTAAAAAGTGGACATTTAGAAAGCGTATCACCAGATGACTATATGCAGCCGATAAGCAAAGCGTTGGAATCAAATTAGTCATCAAGGACCATTAAAAAAATATCGTTAAAAAACTCAGCTGATAGCATTTGAAGTTTGTAGGACGAAGCTGAGTTTATGATAACAGTAGCTTGGGGATTTGATTTTCATATCTCTTCAGCTGTTTGAGCTGTTTGGTTATTCAAACATAGTCAGATGAAAATATCAGATTGATATTTCGGCCGTGTTGTTTGACATTCGCGCCCAATGGTTTAGCGTTCTATTTGGTGTAATTTTACTATTGTTTAGATCAATCTTTTTTTTAAAAAAATATAGTATTTCAAATTCTTCAACGTATTGGTGCAAACGAATTTACAATAAAAGTTGCAACTAAACCAGTTGAAATTTGATAACCTGCGAGAAACTGGAGGAAATGCAGCTGGTCTTTCCCAGCATTCTTTGAAAGCATTCAAAGAAAGATTTCTCGCTCGTTGTCTCTTAGAAATTATTTATTTAGAGTTATATTGAGTTCAGGTCAACTTGTGAAAAGAAATTTTATGATGCATAACTCTTCCTTTTCCGTTAAAACGTGCATCATTGGATCACAAGGTAGGATACTTTATTTTTCTTTGGCTTTAATTATTAAAACAAAGTCATTTTCTCAGTTAAAAAAGTTACCTTTTGTCCTTCGTATGTAACTGTTACATACTACTATCAATGATTTGTTTTTCCTTTCGTTCAGCTTGTTAATATCTAAATTCAGAAAACGATGAAATATCAAACAAGATTTTAGTTTTAATGCATCAAATGTAACGTACTTTTTAAATGCAGTGATTAATTAAACTTTTTTCGAGTCAACTGATATGAATTTTATTTTAAAATAGCAAAACGTTTATTTGCTTTATAGAAAGTTATAAAAACGTTTAGTAAAAAAGAGCTAGGACAGAGCTACTCAGCGTTTATACTAAAAGAGCTACTTAGCATTGGTAGTTTTGCTTTGAAAAAAAACAATTTAAAGGTCTTTCAATAATGCATATTGTACTTCAAATTTCTGCGTGTAAAAATAGATCTTAATTATACATATAATTGCATATGTAAATATATTATAATAGCAGTTCTATCAAAATACTTCATTATTTTTAGTTTTTTTAGCTTTTAAATAACTGTACTAAATTGCATTAAATTATATTTTTGGTTTTAAATCAGTTTTTAAGTAAGTGAATTATTTTTTTTATTCTTTAAAACTGTAATTATTAATGATGTATCAATATTTTATTTCAGAAGATATTTCTAATTCTTTCCTAAAATGATAACAGTTTTCAAAATATTCTGGGATTGAAAGAATTAAGTGTTACATGAAATATGAATATTGTTAGCAAAAGCAATTTTAGTGTACATTTTCATTGCACGGAATAATTTCAGTACAGCATTATTATTAATTTCCTTAAAAGAAAATTCAGATTGAAAACTTCTTTCAGTACTCTATAAGTACTATAAGAATTGATCAATTTTGTTACTGCGTTCATGTGAAATTTCGAATAAGAGCTTTATTTTTATTTTTTACTTTATTTTATTTTTACAGTTTTTTTTTAATTTATTCATTTATTTATTTTTGAACATATACAAATTCCCCGTGCACCACATGTGTGCAACAACATGGAACTTACAAAAGTAAATTAATTAAAACATTGCACACTACGTGCATTACATAAAACAAACAAAAACAAAGAACATCTATCTAGAGTCACAAAAAAAACAGATCAATTTATTTGCCAAGTTACAACTAGCTCTTTTACATCGCTCTGCAGGACCATCAATAGTGTATCAGGAAAAAATTAAACATTCATCTTCAGGTATTTTTTCGTGCAAGCTTAAAACCTTTGTAACCGATATCTCTTTTCTCTCGCTTCCACACAGTATCGTTTTAAAAATTTTTCAGCACTATGTAATTTCACGATACATTTTTATCAGTTTTCTCATTTAATCTTATATTTTTATCATTTTTAGCAGCAAGGTTGTAAAGATTAAACTTTAAAATGTATCAAAGAAAAAAATAAAGCAAATGTTTTCTTACTTTGCTGCATATAAATTAAGGCAATTAAATTAAAATTATATGTATATTGGAATCTGTTTTCACTATGTCTTTTACTTTTCCGTTACAGGTGTTGGTAAAACAAGCATAGTTTTCCAGCTGAGTATGAAACATTTTAAATTAAATGTTACACCCACCATAGGGGCATCATTCTCTTGTAAAGTTATGTAAGTATATACACACATATATTATTTCTTTGTACTACTTTGGATTTGGGTACAAAATGTAGACAGTTCTCACTTACATGATTACTCTATTTAGCTTGTTTTATAACATTGGAGGCAGAGAGATGGAGCAATTCGAAAATCTTCCCTGACTTAAAAACTTTTACTTTTGGTATTGTTTATGACGGGGTACAAAAATATTTGAAGTGAATGATTTGAATATTACGAAATTTCCGACGACGATGTTTTTAAAACCGTATTTTTTAAATCAATTTATTTCTGACGACCATGTTTTGTGCCACGATGTTTCCTCCTTGTTTTCTTTTCTCCTGCGATGTTTTCTCCTTGCGTTGTTTTCTCTTCATGTTTTCGTTCAATGTTTTCTCCTGTAACCACAGTGCAGGATAAGATCCTTTCTTCTTGAACAAAAAGCGTAATATTGAAGCGTAAGAAGAATCTGAAGTTTTTTCTCCAAAACAAATTTTAAGAAATTAGAAACCATGAAGAAGAGAAAGTTAATATGAATGTTTAATAATCCTCCATAATTTAATAATTTAATAATCCTAATAAGTTAATATGAATCCTATATAAATACTGCCTAAAGACAGTAAATTTTAAAAAGATTATTAACTCAAGTAGTTCTTCAGTACATGATCATTATCACCCAAAACCATCATCGTGAAACCTAGAGAATGTGCACCTTGGAAAATAAACTATGAGTTTATAATTTCTTAGTATTGTTAAGGTTTCAGTTTTAAAAATTCCACATGTATTTTGATATAAAGTTATTTATGAACTAGATGTAAACTTTTAGCAAAAGTCAGAAGAAGTTAAACTTTGTAGCACCTTTTACATTTTTTGCTTCAGCATTTTTTATAAAATGTTACATAATAGTTTAAATTACATAAAAATTTCCTATAACTGATTCTAGTAAACAGTCACGTGCCGCAAAATTTCAAATGTTTTGTTGAGAAGTTTTTATATGTAAAATTTGTAGCAAAACTCTAAAGTTGCATACCGTACAGAATATCATCACGATTAATGAAACTAAACGTTTTCTGCAAGTGAAATATCTGGATTTTACTTATGTTAAAACAAACGTTTGCTGGTGCATTCATATCATAGATTTACTAAAATTCTAAACGTTATGTGACTCGATGAACAGTTGTCAGCATTTGGCAAAGGAAAACGGTATTATCAACATGTTAATTATTAAATTTACATGATTAATGTGAGTATAATGAATGTATTTTCAATAAAAATCTAGGTGTATGCTGATTGTGTCGCAGAAATTCATAGGCACGTGTAAGTATGCAATGTGGCCTCCCTATTCAAGTCTTACAAATATTTTGCAGTTATTAATACTCACAAAATAAATGTAATGTTAGACTTAAATATGACATCTGTCTACACCCATAATTAAATTTCCATTAATTCATTTTAACATCATATCAACAAAGTTTTTAGTACCGGGAAAATTATCTTATTATAAAAAGCATAATACTGATACATGGCAATTTAAAGCATGTATCATCGTTCAAAACTGCATAATAGGGCATTTGATAGCAAGTTTCCCAATTTTACACTTTGAACTCTATTGATTGTAAATTTTATGACTGATGACAGCGTGCTCTAATTTAAGCTTAAAATACTTCTTTCATACACAATAGTTCTCTTTCTTAAGCAAATCATGTAAAGGAAAGAGTAAGACATCTATCTTAAAAGAGGTATGCAGAAAAAAAAAGGATATTTCTAATTTACGTTAATAGTCGTTTATCTTTTTACATCAAATCAACAAGTTGCTTTAAACAGCAGAAAGCGTTTCGTACGTTAACGAATAATGAAAAAAAAGTGTAAACTAGTAATAAGCAAAATATCTCAGGCCTAATTTTTTATTGGCAAGAACATATAATTAAGTTATTTTGACAAATAACATTTTAAAATCGTATTCTTTTGCCAATGTCAAGTGTCTTAGATTGGAGCCTTTTTTAGCCAATGTTCTGTGCCGATTTCTTTTCTATATTTCTGCGATTCACGCTTCAGTTTGAAATTTTGTTGTTGTGACTTACCTCATTTGTCCGACAGTAACATCAGAGCAAGCTCACGAAATTCATCGTGGCAAAGCGTGCAGGATTGCGCCTGCCGTTGGCGAGAGCTTTTCAGATAACAGTGCGATTTAGCTCAGTTCCGCCTCTAATTTTGATGAAGAGCACCCCAGTGGTACGGGCCGAGGGCCTTCCACCCCTCTTCCCTTACTACCAACCTTCCAAGAGGCCTTTCGGCTCGCTGCATATTTAGAGCGCCCCCATGCCGCCCCGAAACTATACATTTGCAGACATTCTTGTCTTCTCCGGTATTCGAACCCTGGCCCTTCGGTACGACATTCAGGGTCTCTAACCGCTATTCTGGTTGGGCAGCAGTTTGAAATTTTTTCATACATTAAACGATAAAATAGTTCTAGGCCACATCCAGCCCAAGTTGAAAGGAGGGGAGGAGTTTAAGCAATATTAAAACATATCTTTTACCTCATTCGCTAGACCATTCACGTATAGTCTGAGAAGCAATGTGTCAGCTATTTTAGGAGCAGAAATTGTTCGTAACTCGCACTCAAAAAAATTCCTTGAAATTTAAAATAGTTCCTCTTCGAAATATGGACCTTCCTCCACTGACGTAACATTCGATGCACAAAGAACAAATAAATTAAATGAAGAGAGGTAAAGGGCTTTTAATTATGTTGCATCAGGGTTGCAGGTCTTCTTATAAAGATAGAAACAATGGAAACTTATAAACAATAGAAAGACCAATAATTACGAAAGTGTAAACAAGAATAACACATAATAGTGAATTAGAAAGCGACAAATTTAATGAAGAAACGAAGTAAGAAATAGAAATAAAATAGTTATATTACATTAAGAAGGAATTATTGCCTCTCCTAGTAGGTGCTTTCGTAGTTTAACTGGCGAAATATATGGCTGGCAGCGGTAAAAATGGTCTTCAAATTCCGATGAGAGCGTAGCAGATTACTCAGTTGGGTATTACTATTATTTCTTTTTAACTAACCAGTTATTTTTATGTTTTGCATCTTTACTCTCACTTCTCGTTTCCATTTCCCTACTAGAATGTAAACTGAGGGAGAAGGAGTTAGTATTTAAAGGAAGGTTTCGGGTATTTAATTTAGAGCGTGTTCAGCCTCTCCGGGCCACGTTACTATGTTGCTACTGGCTCAAATAAGACTTGTAACCTTCGGCTTCGCATTACAATTGCCGATATTTTAATATCTATGCCGGTTAGGTTTCTGAGCCAATTTCGCATTAAATTGAATTGTGCAGGGTTTGACTAATAGCTTGTTTTAAATTTGAACTTACCGTTATTTTACGTTACATTGTCACAAGTGGCTGGCTGGATTGAAAGCTCAAGTCGGACATTTATGTTCAAAATCTGATTCAATAAAAAGATTTGTTTTAAAACCTTTTGAATCAGATCTTGAACATTTTGTTTTAAAGCCTTTTCAAGACTATGTCGTCAGCTCTTAGACTTATCAATAATTCGCTGTCAGTCTATGTAGAGTTTGATTACAATATATGACAGCTAAGAGAACCAAACGTTATAGCACCCTTCAAAAAAAATTTTTTTTAAGCTCTACCGGTGCGTCTCTTCAAAACTATTGTATTTTTGAAGCTAGAAACTTGGGAAATAAACTATGCTCTAGCGGAGATTTGAGTTCTGGATCCTCCAACTGCTAGCCAAATGTGCTAACAGTTACTTCATAACAGCACGCATGGGGAAATGCAACAGTTGTATAGACATTAGGTAATTTTTTAAATCAGGAGAGATGAAAAATGAGCAATGCCAGAGCCCGGACTTGAACCACAGACCTCTCGAATACACGCCGAGTGTGTGGACCAGTACACCACGAAAGCATGCCAAGAAGGCGGGAGAAATACCTTATATACTCCCCCTTTTAAAGAACGACTGGGGATTTGCGGACACAATCGCCAAATTCTGGTGATCGAGAATCATCGTAACATAAGCCTCATTAAAAAACAAAGTACTCAAACATCCAAAGATGTTTTTATTAAAAGCAATGTGTTTGAAATGATGAGAACAATTTAATCTTAAGTTAAACGCTGAAAAACTGTTTGGAAGACTTTAAAAGCATGACAAAATTCTGTTTGGTGAATTAATGCATTAACTGAATATCATACATGTTAAGTGACTTCCCCAGCGATTCCGAGTATTTATCTTTCAAAGCATACAATTGGAAAAGATTACTATTCCGGATTCAGATTTTCCAGAATCCTCTTTCCGATGGTATTCTCGGATTCGATGGCTTTATATCGAAGAGTAAAAACAAGATTTTAATATAACACAAATATGCTGCGTTTCCTAAACCATATCATATAGTTTCATGGCTAATGTATCTCTAGTTAATTTTACTTCTTACTTTCGTTTTCAGCACGGCAGATTTATATACAGAACTTCATGTAACAGGACATACCACTCATCAATTCTTCAATCTCATTTACCTGTTCGTTCATTATTTTTAGAAAATATATGTGATTTCACTTACATCTGTAGCTGACTAAATTTGCATTTGTGTATTTACTGATTTTATATTGATATCAAAACGCACCTTTTACTGTCAATTCACCTGAACATTTTATTGCAATGTGCAATCTAACAGGAATTCCTTACGCAAAACATTTACGAAAAGCAATACATCCGTCCTTAGAAAATGCCTGAGTTCTAAATTTCCTTTAGCGGATTTTAATCAATGCAAATGTCGTTTAAGAAGCAGTAAAACTATCACTATGCGAGACCTAGATAAAAAAAATGTTCTGATTTCAGGCACTGAAATAATAAATATCAGCTTTACCGAAGGAGAAATTCATGGTTTGACGACTTAAGCAATGATGCTCTGAAAACACGACGCGTAAAGCTTACGATAACGAGAAACACGTGGATAAAATGAATGCCATCCTTTGTCTTTTAGGCTGGTTATTTATTTCTTCTCAAAACCATCTAAAACATACTCTTTTTATTAACGCTTTTCTTACTATTTCTTGCCCGCTCTTAGAATGGAATAAAAACGAAGTTCATGGCTTCACTACTAAACAAGAAGCGATGAATCAGTTTTATACATATTTTAAAAGCGCATAAATTAAGTTTATTTCACGCTAAAAGTATGAAGAATTAGTGCCTTTTCATCTTACTCAGAAGGTAAAACTAGTATCAACATCATAGCTACCCTGATGTTCAGGGTAAATGAAAAGAAATATAAAATGCATTTAACGCAATTCGCAATAATAAAGTGATTAAAAGTCCTAGAGAATTAGTCAAATTATTTACCGTATATACCCGCGTATAAGTCGAGATATTTTGGACAAAAAAAGACTTCAAAGTGGGGGGTCGACTTATGCGCGGGACCATGAAATATTAAAAGAATCGGAAGTTCAAAAATTTCTTTATATAATGCAGTTGTTTTCTTCCCGCACTCAAATTGGACGACTTATCAAATAAGTCACTTACTTGAAGTAATTTCATGACTTAAATTATGTGACGAACTAATCACAGAGTTTCATACTTTAACTAGAGTAACTTTCGATTAAACCAAAGAATTTTCGGCCCCCGAACAACTGATCAATATCGAGCAATAACCATGAAATCTCTAACCATGAAACCATGAAAAGGAACCATGAAATAACCCATAAAAAGGGATGGATGGATGCTAACGGAACAGTCGATTGGCTTAAAAATGTGTGGGATAAAAGACCGGGAGCAGCTCTCAAAAAACCTTCTCTTTTAGTATACGATTCTTTTCGTGGACACTTTTTTGAAGACGTGACAAGTAAGTTTCGATTAAACCAAAGAATTTTCGGCCCCCGAACAACCGATCAATATCGAGCAATAAAAAAAGTTGGCGATATGTTAAATGTTAATGGTAAATGTTAGAAAATATTGGGCAGAGTGGATTAGTTCCGGTCGACCAACATTTACAAAGGGAGGCAACATTAGAAAGCCCGATATAACGTTAATTGCTCAGTGGGTTAAAGATGCTTGGAACGAAATACCCTCTGAAATGATTATAAAATCATTTAAAAAATGTTGTATTAGCAACGAACTAGACGGCATGGAAGATGATGCTGTTTTTGAAAGTAAAAATGACGACGAAGGTTCTAGTAGTGATTGTAAAATACAGAGTTCGAGACTGAAAATATGTATGATAACGAGCCAATGACGACAGAAGAGTTCTATGAAATGTTTGGCGAATCTGACCACGAATCGGACGTTGAAGGATTTTGATTTTGTTTATTTACCAAGGTATTTTTATCGTATATTTACTTTTTTTTCCACAGATGATTTTGAATAAATGTAGTACTTAAAAAAAATTTTTCAAAGTTTCTCGATCGATTACCGAAGTGGGGGGTCGACTTATACGCGGGTTTCTTATTTTCTACGAATTTTTTATGTCGAAGGGGGGGGGCTCGACTTAATGCGGTATCGACTTATACGCGGGTATATACGGTATACAGTATTTAACTAGTAAATCAAATATTGAAGGACAGAAAGATTTCATTTTGCGTCTGTCTAAATTCACTGGTGATCGAGAGATATCTTAATTTCAAATTTCTTGAAATTTCTCTTGCATAATTATATGTTGGTGTACTTTCAAGGCACTTATTCAACATTTTAACAATATGCTTCGACATACTCTCAGATATTTCATATTTCGTCAGATATTTCATCTCCTTTCTTATACTTGAGTATTTGCAACCAAAACATATTTTCTGCATAATTTTCGTATTAAATGATGTAATTAATAAGGTGCTATGTTCTGTTTGTCTTGCTGGATTAATTATGTACCAATATATTTTTTAAAATATTCATTTTGGTTCTTGTATAATTCTGGTCTTTAATGCTGATTCTACATGGACATTTCCGATTAGCAGTTTCTGGGTTACTTTCACTTCCTCCGCCGAGCCTAATTTCTTGCAGCCATTTAGAGCTAGCTGAAAGCCAGTAATAAAGGTTATGTTAAGGTTATTTGCATATAGCAAAACCAGGAGGCCTCTCTGACCAAGAGAAGGGATGTCTTCGTAGAGGAAGTTTTGAGGCAAACTGGCTCGTTTTCACGATACACATGGAAAAATCACGGAAATTACATCATGCAACAAGCCGTTTCGTCTGGGATCGAACCGAAACCAGTGAAACTACCAATATTCAGCTGTCTTAGCCACTCAGCCAAACATAAAAAGATTGCTCTTTGTTCATTAAAGTCACTATTAAACTTGTTTTAAATCAATGAAACTAAAGCCCGTGCTTATTTATTTTCTTTTTCATTTGTATACCTCGTCAACGGAATGTAAGTCAACGGAAAAAGCAAGAATACATAGGAAAGTAAATCCACAAATCTAAATTGTTAACAAAAATAAGATTTTAAAGGCTTACTTACAGCCATAATATTTGCTTACTTTTTCCTGAAACTTGCAACTGAATTAATAAAGATAAGTTTTCAAAAATTATGCCAAATACAGAATCTAAATGCAATTAACAATTTTTTCTATGGAAATTGATATTTTTAGAGAAGTGTGCATTCGATTGAATGAAATATTTTAACAATTATTAATATAGGAAAATGTCTTTGCTTGTTTAAAATTTCCTACGGTAATAAAAAATACAGCTTTGGCTGAAACCCTTATAGAGGCATTAGATTATTTCAAAGCAGGAGACATGAAAAATGAGCAACGCCCTCTCCGGGATTTGAACCTCTGACCTCTCGAATACGCGCCGATTGCGCTGACCATTATACCACGAAGGCATGCTAAGAAGGCGCGAGAAATACCTTATATACCCCCTTTTAAAGGGTGACTGGGGATTAGGAGCTCCAGTCGCCAAATCCTTACGGTAAAGCATCTTTTTTAGTTCAGACGAGTAGAGACATTAGATTGTTTCGAAGCAGGATACATTAAAATGAACAATGCCCTCGCCGGGACTCGAACCGCGGACCTCTGGAATACGCGCCGAGTGTGCTGACCATTACATCACGAAGCCATGCTAAGAAGGCGTGAGAAACAGCTTATACCAATCATTCAGTAAAGAATTCCGAGTAATATGTCAGATTTAGTACATCAACAAATTTTCTTGAAATTATTCGCAACTTTTCTCCCTAAACCTTTCATTAATCGACATAAAGAAGAAACGCAACTAAAGTGTTCGTCGAGTCATATTTTATTGATAAATAAGCAAATATTCAATATTATGATCATAGTTTCTATTATTTCTTCTTAAGGGTTTTGCATTATTTAGAATTTGCACTATCATTTCTATAAAAAAGATTTTAATGGGAATCAGTATAAATATGTTAAAGTCATTGAGTCTTTTAATTCTTATTTTCAGAATTACTGAAGCTTGTTTCCTCTTATCAGGCTGATAATTTTTATCTCCAGACTACTTAAAAGAATCGTGTAGTTTTCACGCATCGGCTATCAGACTCAAATATTTCTGTAGTAACAGTATAGACGCATAAGAAATACTTGAAATTATTTTGAAAATTGGAAAGGTCTTGAATGGATACTCACTATAGAATACTGAAAATTATTAGATTTAGCAAATTAAAAGAAATAAGAATTCTCGTTAAAAGAAATAATCTATCTTATCTAACAGGGAAAGAAGGAGAGGAAATTTTCACAGAGCATACTGAAGTGAAAATATTTTCACATACATGCGAAAGGGAAGATGTGGAAGATAAGTAAAAATCGGTCCATTTTCACATGACCCTATTATTAAATCTTTCGAGGTAATACTGGTTTTAGGAAGAATACATATTTTATTATACTAAATTGTAACAAAATCGAGTAGCCACAGCTTTCTAGTTATCGAGTACATATTCTACGAGGTTGTGAAATACAGTGAGTGTAGAAAAGTTGTGTTGTGAAATACAGTGAGTGTAGAAAAGTTGTGTTGTGAAATACAGTGAGTGTAGAAAAGTTGTGTTGTGAAATACAGTGAGTGTAGAAAAGTTATTCGTACAGTAAGTATTATGATCTAAAAATGCCTCGTTTATAAAAAAAACTTAAATTCTACGGTAAGTAATTAAATATGTGTAATGAAGTATAATTTAATATTTCCATGTGAAATTTACATGAAAATAAATGCATGAATATTGGAATATAAGGTTGAATATTTTCATAAATATATTTAAGTTAATACCTTGCAGTATATCCTTTCTCGTGAATAACGGCTTCGAGTCTCTTTAGCACATATGCAATCAAATTTGCTGTTACTGAGCTAGATATGGACTCCCATTCTTGTTTGAGAGCAATTATCAAGTCATTTTTATTGCAAATGTGCCTGGATCTAACATTTTTATCAAGAGTTTGCCATAAATTCTCTATGGGATTGAGGTTGCGTGACTAAGGAGGAAATTTCATAAACAAAAATGGGTTATATAATATCCACAGCCGTTTGCTTAGGGATGTATGCTTGGGGTCATTATCATGCACGAAAATATAGTCACTATCCAAACCCATTTCTGTCGCTCTAGACCGTAAATCATTTTTCAAACTATCAATGCAGATGGTTCATAATGCCATTAATGATGACCAAATTACCTATCCCGGAAGCACTCATAGAGCCCCAAACCAACGCGCCTCCACCTTCCATGTTTCACTGTTGGTAGTAAATTCCTTAGATGCATTTCTGTATTTTGTTTCCTGAGTAACATTCGCTTCCCTTCTGATAAAAAAATATTGAATTTACTTTCATCTAAAAAGATTCTGTTCTTCCAGAATTCTGGTCTTTCATTCATGCACATTTTGGAGAAGAAGATCGTAACTTCCAGCTGCTATCACTCACAAAGAATTTTCGTCTCGCAACACGGCCATAGAAACCTTTTTTCTGCACGCGTTTCGAATTGTACTTATGGATACTGCTCTTCCTATATTTTTCAATCCTGATGTAAGCTTAGGAGCACTTACTTTCGGATCTTTCCTCAACGAACGAGCCAGAAATCTTCTGTCAACGGATGTAAGTAGATATGGTTGTCCTAAACGAGCTATTTTAGAGATAATAAACTTTTGAATAATCGACTAAACAGCTGAACGTAGTCTGCTGACTAAAACTGAAAGTTCATTGCAAGATTTACCGCCTTTACGAAACCTTACAATTAATTCTCTTTGGGAAACACTCGTTTCTTTAACTTTACGACCCACATTAAATTTTTACGTTTCTTACATTTAAATTTACATAACCCGCAAGATAAATAACGTCAGTTATTAACGAAAAACTGACTAAACCAATTAGAATATGCAACCGAAATTTTGCATTTGTTTGAATGAGCAAATACTTTTTTATGCGCCTATAAATCCCCAGTTGTAGGTTACCGTATATTTAAAAGCTAATTCAATATCGTTTCTGTATTGTTTTTTTGCACTCGTATTTGGTAAACGTTTTCTATTAGTTATTGCCTTTTGAAGAGGTTTCGATAGAATTACCGCACCAAAACAATAGTTTCATTCACGAAAACACTTTTGTACGAATAATTTCTACACTCACTGTAGAGGCAGTAATCAACGGTATTTGGGCAAACTGATTGAAATATTTTGGTTTATTTGATTCTAGTAAGGCATTTTATGGCGCTCTGCCTAAGAGAATTAATGCCCTCATGGAGAACTTTCTAAGGAAACCTGGCTTGTATCCACCAAGAAACTGCTCATACGGAGCAAGCCGCGTTCGCCTGAAATTGCTCCCAAGTCGAAGTACAGTGTTAGTGGCTTTACCATTCGGGCGCTGGTGGCCACTGCAAACACAAAAAGATATAGAGATTCTATATCTCACTGGCAGCGAAGTACTTAATTTTTTTAGCCATTTTATTATTATTGTTTTGCATAGGATTTGCTAATATACATAGTTTCAGTCAAAAGGCAATTGTAAGATATAAATCACTAAATATGTGATTAATAAATTAATACTTAATATTTGTTTTACTTTCCATTGCAAAACTGAAACTAACAGACCTGCTAGAATTACTTGTATTCGTTTATACGAAAGCTTTGGAAACCTTAAAAACTTTTACATTGTTCTTGAAGCAAATTTCTTCCTTTTCTGACTTGTATTTAAGCTTATTTATTTTAATTAAGTGAAAATAATCCTAAGTACATGGAAAGAGTCTAATGTTTTATCTGTAACACGTTTTGCATGTTGGATGTATTTCAGGTACAAATGTTATAAAATCACCAAAGTATGCTTGTCGGTATCTGTTGTTTACAGCTGTACAGGTGCAGTGCAAACATACGGATCTCCACCATGATACTTCGAGGCTGTAAGGTACATATGGTAGAGCTGAAACTATTCAATTTTTGTGTTCTTTATTTTCATACTAGGCATAAATTGTGACAGCGACTGATCGCAACGAAGCACGTATTAGACTAATTTAGTTCTAATAAATCATGAGCAGAAATTACGTAAAGTAAAACTAATTAATAAAATGATTTAAAAATATAAACACATCCCGAGAAGTTATTGCAGGATCACAGCATAAAACGTTAAAAATTAAAAAGAAGACAGCTTTTCATGAGGAAAGGTATCCAGCAATCCAGACTGAATCTACTTTTTTTCGGTGTTTTCACGCTGAAGCTTCAAGCGATACTTCGATTCAAGCGATACTCTTTGAGTGTGAAAGTTGGTAGAGATCATCAAAACTGCGCCAATGATACCGATGGAAGTTTAAGAAGCGGGTTTCTCTTTATTTTAGTTAGGTAATCACAGATCACTCTTTACTTAATTACTTAATCAAAAGATATAAATCACAAAATATGGCATATTAGAGCTTAAATACACTCACGTTTGTGAAAATTGCAACACCAAGAAGGAATCGTCATAATTAAATGCAATTTAATACACAGTTGAGTGGTAGTGGTACAAATAAATGATTAAATGTTCAAAGCAAACAAACAAGAACAAGAGATCAGAATCAGTATTTTGTGTGGCCACCACGCGCCGCAATAAGTGCTGCTACACGACGTGGCATGGAGTCAAACAAAGTTTGAATGTCTGACTGAGGAAGAGCATTCCATATCGTTTGTACGCGTACCCAAAGTTCGTCTGCAGACGCAACAGGACGAGGATCACGAGCAAGACGCCGACCAATGACATCCCACACATGTTCAATTGGCGACATATCCGGGGAACACGCAGGCCAAGGAAGAAGCTGTACCTGCTGCGCTGCAAAGAAGGATTTAACAATCCGAGCAGTATGAGGGCGGGCATTGTCCTGTTGAAATACAGCGCCTGGCAAGCTTTGAAGGAAGGGAACAGCTTCGGGCTGTAGAACTTCACGGATATACCGGTTGCTGTTCAGATTGCCCACAATTCGTAGCAATTGAGATCGTCTATGATATGCTATGGCGCCCCAGACCATAACTCCGGGTGTTCGTCCACTGTGGCGTTCGATAATGCACTCCGGAAGGTGGCGTTCACCGGCATAGCGTCTGACACGAATGCGGCCATCATGGTACCACAAATTAAAGCGGGATTCGTCAGAAAACACGACATGCTGCCAATCAGCACGCCAGTCTCTATGCTGATTGGCCCATTGTAGCCGCAGGCGGCGATGGTCGTGCGTTAGGGGGATCCTGTATAAAGGAGTCCGTGCGCGCAGTCCACACTGCAGCAGACGTCTACGAATTGATGAAGCACACAATGAAACACCTGTAGCTATTGACCACAGTGCTGCCAATTGTCTAGAGGAAGCTGTACGGTCCGTCCGCGCCATGCGGACCAGGTGTCTATCATCGCGAGCTGACGTCACATTTCGGGGTCCACTCCCGGATTTCCGAGTTGTCCGACACTCGTCCGTCCACTGCTTCCAAACGCGCATCACTGTGCTGCTGTTACGCTGCACACGAGAGGCTACTGCACGATACGACAATCCAGCTTCACGAAGGCCGATGATTCTCCCTCGTTCAAACTCTGTAAGTTGTTCAAATCTCGCTCTCTTTCGTCGACGAGGCATAAGTACAGATTGAGTTAACGTTTACCACTAGCAGATAACCACCGATAACAATACACGCCTCGCTACAGCCGTCTATTTATTCGGATCCATCAGCCGTTCAGAGGGCGCTGCTCAGCATACGCATGCGCTACGGATTTGCAATTCTAATCATTTGCATATCATGCTCTACTTTGCATTTCCTGAAAATTTCAGCTCACTCGCGTAAGTCCTTCATGGTGTTGCAATTTTCACAAACGTGAGTGTAATTACGATATCAAGCTTTGAGATTATCTAAATATGAAATTCGTAAAACTAGCACCATTCATTCCAGCAATCAAAAATCCTTAAGCAATATAAAATAGCAACAAAATTGTTACCATCTTTACGAACTGGATGCCACGTAAATTATCTTAAATGCTGGTCTAAGTGGTGTCACGCTGTTTCGAGGTGTCTTTTTTGCATCATTTTGTTAAACTCCACAATGTTTTGAATGTTTCGATTATGTGCATCATTATAAACTTTCTCACTGCTTTGAAAATATTCCATTCTTTGTTGTAATTAATACTTACGTACTGTCGCAAACATCTTGGTAGAAGTAGCCAAATTTTCAGAGAAAGTGCCAAACTCTGGCAATCATGCGCATAAGCAGTTTTCCGGCAACCATGCTCATAACAATTGTTTCAGTCAAGCAGCGCCGCCATTTTCGTATGCATCTTATTTTGTAGTATTCCATGTTTCAACAGTTTTTATACAGAAATCGTAATATTTTTTACTTCAGTTTCAAAATATGAGCTTGTGGAATTCGGCAGCAATGGAAGAAACTACGGTAAAATTTCGGTAGTAATACAGAATTTTGCTGAAACTTTTTTAAAGGGAACAACGAGGAAATGCGTTTTCTAGATAGCTAATGTTGCCGAAAATTGCACGAAGCCGAGTCTCCGCAATTATATGATGTTCTTTTAAGTGAAATGAGGTTGCTATGTACTTCTAAAAAATTACAGAAAGATTCGAAGAAGATTGCAAGTGTTTTATTTTTTTAATGTATGACATAATCCTTATTTAATAATTAAAATTTGTATATTAAATTGCTAAAGTATGGTTTCGTTTCCTATGTTGGTATTATTTACCAAACTTATTATAAATATCGATAGTAGGCAATATAATACCTTCTAAAAAAGAAGGCGCGAAAAGCACCAACTTGCACATGATAAGTAACTTTCACATTTTCATCCGTAAAAAATCGCCCAGTTGCGCGTAGATGGTTGCGATAGTACGTAAGTACCTTGTATTGTAGAAGATAGATAACAAACTTTTATCATTTTTTAAATGCAAGGGAAAAACAGAGAAATAGCAATTAGTTTACAAATTGCTTGCAAAATGTGTCTTGTTGTACGGAAGTTCAGGGTTATATAAAACCAAACGAAATTCTTATAAGTATGTTGTGAGGTCACGCTTATGGATATTGGCGATGAATTGCGTTGTTTGGCGACACTGTCGAGAACGGTCTACGGCAAAATATGTAAATTTCCTTCAGACATTCATCTAATGACTTTTTTTTTCTTCCAGAGATGTTGATTCACATACAGTACGATTCCAGATTTGGGACACAGCTGGACAAGAAACCTATAAATCAATGGTAAGCTTGTTTTCTCAATGCAGTACATTTAATTCACTGGATTTAGAGCCTAACACAAACTGTCATATGAAACGAAAATCTGTTCGCGATTTCATACGGAGGGGCCAACTGTATTCTTCCAAACTCTGGGTCTTACACAAATATTATGCTCGGACTCTGTTCGGCTAGACTGCAGATTATGGGCCAGTCACCAAATGAAGCGAAATCGCGCCAAATCTGGTAACCTCTTGGCGTCAGAAAAATCTTTAGGGTTTACGGTTATAGTATTTAAGCTGGCTTTTTGAATTTTTGTCGTTTCACCGTGCTTCTAGTAGAATGTGTGAGCAAAATGGCTGGCATCGAAAGAGTTGAACGTGTGGATTTTACTTATTTGATTCGGTTGCAAGATAAGGGCGAAAGATGTGTGATAGAATGGTGCATGAATTATGGTTTGATTGCGAATATATACGAATGTCCTAAATGTAAAAATAATATGAAATTAGTTGAAAGGAAAGATGCGACAGATTTGTGTGAATGGAGGTGTGTGTCTATTATATGTGGTTAAGCACGTGGTTGAAATGAGTGCGCCATTTTGAATTTCATCTCCATTGTATTATTTCATTTTAGTGTAGATATAAACAAATGGGAGTTTCTACTGTTTATTATAAATAAAAATTTGTTATAAAAATATAAATTACGTAGTTAAAATTGTTTAACCACCTTTTGTTTTTTACTATACTTTTGCCCATGTTTCAGTAGATCGAAATTTTGAATTTTAACTTCCTTTTGCTTCTGCATTTTTTTAAAGTACTAGCTTAAATATGAATCAATGCTTTCCGATCATTTACTGCTGATTTACTGCTTATTACAATTTCTTAAATTTCGTGCTAAAATGTCTTACTCCATTTTGCTACTGTCTTAAAAATGGTATATGATATTATGAAAAGTTTAATATTGTTGATCCCATAAAATATATAGTTATTAACTTTCAAATACTTTATTGTTGTTTTTCTTGAACTTCTGTTTTAGATATTTTTTGCATGTTTACAAGATGCATTCAAATTCGCAATCATCTAATATGGCGATATGATGGGTTAGTGATTTTTTAAAACGCGCGAAAATAACCAATTTGGCGACTTTTCGAAAACACGCCAAATTGGCCCGTAATATACAGTTTTACCAAATAAGCCAATGTTCTACTATTTGCCAAACGTACTAAATTGTTTACCTACATATTTAAAAAGATTAAACGTGTTAGAGAATATTTAGAGGAATTTAAAAAAAAAGATTCCTTTGAAATTTCATTCATTTGCAAATAAAATCTAATATATAGGATCATTTTTCATACCGAAGGTAAAGAATTAAAATTTAATACTTGATTAACGGAAACATTTTTGGCAAATGCTTTCGCAGTAGTTCATCTTGCGACGGTCCAAGAATTTCACCTCTAGCGTCGCAATACGAATGGCCCCCGTCTGTCTCTGTTAATCATGACCTCGTATTACGAAAACCAACAAAATAGAATCGAAATCCTACTCCATGCACTATTATTCAGGCGTCACGTCTGCTTTGAGTACT
Organism: Stegodyphus mimosarum; assembly: GCA_000611955.2. Taxonomy (NCBI): domain Eukaryota; kingdom Metazoa; phylum Arthropoda; class Arachnida; order Araneae; family Eresidae; genus Stegodyphus; species Stegodyphus mimosarum. Next base: position 491,425 of record KK121640.1, on the reverse strand, counting down.
CTAATTTTTTTAAAGTTAACTTGCCGGTCAACCAAGACAACCGATGAAGATTATAAGGCTGGCTGTTTAGAACAAACAGTAATTATCAGAGAAGTTAACCATAAAAACACACTACGTTAAATTAGCCTCTAAAAAAATAGAAATAAGTATAAAATTCATGACTTTTTTCCTTTAATACTATTGTTTGAAATTTTGTTAAGTTAATACTTACCAATAGCGCCTTTTTTTCTGTGTTATTTAAAATAAATCAAGATTGTATGTAAGATAACCCTACATAGAGTATTTGGACATCTCAAGGCAATCAACTGCTTAAGACGATTACCTTCGAAATTGATTTACATTTCTGAAAAAATAATTGAAAGTCTGAAAACTTTAGGCTGCAAGTTAATTCTTCAAAGCAATGTTCACAATTAAAAGTTTTCAAGAACTAGAAAATTAAAATCGTATGAAATTTTACAAAACTTTGGTTTCCTTAAATAAAAGTTTTATCCAATAATGTGAAGGTCACTAAATTATTTCTTCACAATGTATGTATAAAATTAAAATTCAGCTTCAAATTAAGTTCAGTTTTAAAAGTTCCGGCATTCTTTTTCCAAACGTAAATTAGTATAAAAAGAAGATAGTTAAAATATAAAAGATTTACGCATCGTTATAAAAATATGTATACAATAATTAAAACAACTTTACTTGCATTTATACTGATATTTTAAAAAAACAATAAATTCATAAATAAATGTAACTTCTGAGACATAAATTTATGTCTAATTAAGAAAATAAAACATAGTTTGCGGTTCAACAACCTATTCCAAAAATCGGTACTTTGCACGTCACATAGGTCTAAATACAAAGAGAGAAATGTTCATTTACTCCCATAAAATGAATCAAAAATTAAAGTTAATACCGCGTGGGTACAGCCTTTGCATCTATCACTGCCCATAATCTGTCTACCATTGAAAGAACCAGATATTTTTTGTCGTATCTAGTGCAATTTTAGACCATGCGCGTTCAAACGCTGCCACCAGAGTTTCTTTGCTTGTAATAATATTCGACTCGCCGAACAAGTTCAACCTATATATTTTCTATAGGGTTTAAGTCTGGCAACTGGAGTGGTGAATGCAATTGACTATATACTTTTTAAAGAAGCCGTTCCCTAACAATCTTAGCATTATGTTTCGAGTCATTCTCTTGTTGAAAGTCATAGCTGTTTCCTATTCCCAGTTTTCAACAGTTGATTGCAGAGTATTTTGCAGTAGTTTCAGATACATGAATCTATACATAGTCAATCTATGTAAACTAATTTACCTACTCTAGCCACTGGTATTCATCACCAAACCATTAATCACACTCTCTCCACCATGTTTAACGTTTGGTATCAAATTTTCTACTCTCATTCCATCCTTTTTCCATCCCCAAATCTTTCTATGCCAAATCTTTCTTCCAAAAGCATTGAACTAACTTTCATCAGTAAAAAGCACTGTTCCAAAAGTCTTTATTTAGACATTTATTTGCAAAATCTATTCTTTTTTGTCGATTTTGAGGTGAGATCAAAGTTCTTCTTCCACGAGCTCTGCAATTTAAATGCAGAGAAAAATCGAAGAATTCTACGCACAGATTCTGAACTGACGTTTTCGCAAGGTTGTTCAGTCAATTTTGGAGCACTTACATTCGAATCTTTTTTTCTACTTGCTTACAAAAGTTCTTGCAACACGATGACTGTACTCCACGGAGCAGGCTTCCATCCTAGAAATCCATGCGGAATGATGCCTGTTCGTTGGATGAATCTCAGGGTAGGACCAACAGACGTAAATTTATTCGTTGTCACTGAAACGTTTTATAAACAGGGTAGGTTATTGCTGCTTAATCATCTTGCATAGGAATGCTATGATTATTCGTGGGGGGGATTACTTTAGACAATAATATGCCTTCGTGTGTGAATCACTAAATGAGTTCATAGTCATAGTAAAAGTAGAAGTGGAGAGTCCAATGTACTAGGGAAATACCATCGTGCCTTTGTGGATATTTCAGTGGAATTATTCCTGAAAATAATGCACAATGAACTGACGTTACTAAACCGTTGTGCTATTATGCATAGCTATCACATAACGTGGTTACTGCACATAGATTATGCACATTTTCAATGGCCTTTCCATGGAGATACATGCCACAGTTATTAACAAATTAATATGGATAGCCTCAGTATTACTTTAGATTATAACAGATAGTAGAAGACTTACACGAATATCTAAGTACCGACATGTTCGAACATAATTGCATAGTGTGAGAGCGGTATATAGTATAGCTATACACACATTCGGTATACATAGTATAAAACAGTACATAAGAAGACTTAAACCAAGTATCTATAACTATACACACAATTCGGTATACATAGTATAAAACAGTACATAAGAAGATTTAAACCAAGTATCTAAATACTGACTTCCTATAACATAACACGGTTACTGTAAATACATTGCATGCATTACCAATGGCCTTTCCATGGGGATACCTGCCGCAGTTATTAACAGATAAGTATAAGTAACCTCAGTAATACTTTAGGTTGTAACAGAAAATATAAGACTTAAGTTTATACTTTAGCTTAAAGTATAAACTTAAGTATCTAAATACAGGCATGTATGAACATAATTGTATAGTATATGAACAATATATAGTATAACAATATACACATTCTGCATGCCTAGTATAAAAACAGTACATAAGCAGAATATAAGTACTGATGGTTATATGTAATCAGCATTACCAATACACGGTATAATGATAATACACGGTATAATATTGAATACGGTATAATGAAAAAAATTACAAAAATACAATAATAATTTTACAAAAACTGAATGAACTATTCAGATTCTACGCTCATGCAAGTGTATATTAACAGTAGTGTGTACTGCACGATGATTAATTTTCCTTGAGCGAATACTTCGAGTTTTGTTGAGCACGCTTTCCCTTGACTTGGAATTTTTAATTATAGTCTATTCAATCGCAAGACGTTTCCCAATAAACCTCAGCTATTTCAGCGTAAAATTTGTTTTCGTGCCTTGCTTTTACAATAAGATTCCTCACGTCTACAAAAACTTCTATCTTTGGAGTCTTATTTTTTCTTTTTCAAAATACCATCACCTTTAGAAAAGAAAACAAAGTGTCTGACTTTCACGCTTGATTGAGGTGTTTTTATACATCCAAAAGGGAAGAAAACATCCGCATAATGCGAATTTAGTTTAAAGCTAATCAACTATATGCTGACTTTTGTGAATGACGATTTCAACAAATCTGCATATAACTTTCGTATTATCTTATTTAAGCTGTTATTTTCAGGGAAATAGTTTTATATGAGCAGTATGACAGTTAGTATAATTCAATAGTTTAATCACAAATAGTGTTGGGTAAGCCTCTATTTTAATGAGTGTATGTAGACTTTTGTGACTATGTATATTATCCATTTAAATAAAATTTTAAAATAATAGTCAGAGATAGAGGAATGTGGTCAGTAAGTTGCTGCAAAATTTTATTATCACAATTTAGACTTTATTTTGAATGTAGACAATAGTATACTCAAGAAGTAGAGTTTGAAATTTCTCAGTTGATTACCGTTGAAGATAAGTTTTTAAGATTAAGAACAATATTTGGCTTTCTGCAAACAGTACTACGACCATTACCACCAAATACAATAAATTTGCTTTTATGTCTGAAAAGGACTTTTCTCCAAAATTTTGACGTCTAATTGATGCGATTTAGTAAATTCTAAACATTGCCTTTGATTTTGTAAACTTATGAATGGTTTCTTTCTTGCTATTCTACTGTTAAAACCTCTTTTTTCATCATATTTCGCACGGTGGTTTGGACACAAATGCGCCTACCAATGGTTGCTACATCAAGTTTAGTTGCACTTTCTCTCTTCGGAGTTCTTTTCCTAGTTCTTTTCTTTCGAGTTCTTTCTAGTTCTTTCTAGTTCTTTTCGGAGACAAATGGATATCTTTCAGCAGTTTCCTTTTTGTACCTTTGACGAGAATGGCTTCTCTTCCTCTTCCACTTTTATTTTCGAACAATACCTCTTTTTTTCTACTTTTCATTTATTCTCTAGACACGCATGTGATTTTGTCCTATAATTTTAGCTATTTCATGATAAGATTTACCAATCTTTGATAAACTTAAAACAAACTTTCTCACATCAGTGCTAGTTTCTCTTCAAGGTTTCAATATTATCTTTTAATATCATAGATTAAAGTATAACAAACAGGCTGTTTGGAAGAACAAACAATAGTTGTTCACAACGATGATAAGAATTTATGGTCAAGTCAGCGGCTTTCAAAAACTAAGGGTGGTTAAGTCTATTTTCTCAGAGATATATTCTCATTTTTTAATCGTAAAATTTGTATAATAAAATTCCTGAATTACATGAATGAACACATTTTATTCTAACATTTTTCCTTTTACGTGTACAGACAATTTAGTCATCATTTTTATGCATGTATATAGTTCGCATTTTACATATTTAATATCTTTAGCTTGACATAAAAGAAGTCGAACGAGAGAAAAATAAAGGCATTCTATTACAATAAAAAAGAAAATATAAAATAGAGTGTGGTTTCTGGATTCGGAGTTATTACCGCTTTTAAACTTAATACCATATCTGAATTTCTGGGAAAGCATTTTCAATGTTTAAATGTTATATTTTGAAAGTTTTGAATGAAAAGATTCTATTTTAAAATATGCTTTCAAAGTATCTACTTTAAAGAAGATAAGCAAACTTTTCTACGTTGTAATTCGAAACGATTTTCGATTAAAAAAAGTCTTTTAACCTTTATGTTTTTGAAAAAGTAAAATATTTGAACTTTGTATTAAGTCTGAATTTCAGATTGTGTTAAAAGAAGCAAGAAAATTAAAGTAAAAAAGAGGCATTATCAGATAAAAACTAAATTTAATTAGCATTACGGAGCTGCAATTTTGAGTATTATTTAGGAAATGTAGAACTGTTGTTTCTTGCGGATTAATATAACCACCTTAGTGCAATTTGGTGGTCTTTCACAGATGAAAGGCAAAAATCATTTATCGAGTGCAAGTTGGGGATTTTCGAGAATTTTTTTAAACATTTCTAAACTGTCAATATTAATAGCATGTAAGCAAGTATTATCAACATGTCAAAAGAAAAATCCCTTTAAAATACAAATTTTAATTACTAATTAAGGGTTATATGATGCATTAAAAATTAAAAACTCTTGTTTTTAGCGAAATTCTTCATTAATTTTTAAGGCTGCTCTTTCCATGTACACAGCGATCTGTTTCCGCTTAAGAAGCATCAGAAAATTGCACAAACTCTATACTGCGCATCTGCTATCTACCAGTGCCATCTTATCTTTGTCCCCTTTAGTGATTTTGCGCCAAAATATAGTATTTCTGCAGAACTTTTATCACGGCTTCTTCCATTTCTGGCAGATTCCACAAGCAATGTTTTAAAATTGTGTTGAAAGCAAAAGAAATCACGTTTTTTCTATAAAAACCATTGGTACTTGGAATACAACAAAAAGTGAGAAACCGGCGAGGTTGTTTGACTGAAGGATTGTTATGAGCATGGTTGCCTGAGAATGGTTATGTGTATGGTTGCCACAATCTGAAAATTTGGCGACTTCTAATAAGGTGGTTACGATAATACGTAAATATCAACTAGCTATTTCATTTTTTCCTTTGTCTACTGTAAATGTCAATACTTTTAATTGAAATAATAATCACAACTTTCGTTTTCACGATTATTAGCAAACTGTAAAAAACTGTGACTGAATGGCTTTCAGATTCCAGAACATACAGTTAATGGAGAAATGGCTATTAGATTGTGGAGAGAAGCATTATGTTAATAACACAAATGGTGCTTATTGGAAATTGTTTGATAATATGTATGGGAAATGTCTAATTTCATGCTTTTAAACGAAGAAAAGAAAAGAGATATGAATCAGATTGTTTTTTTCCAAATGAAGTTTGTTTATGTTACATCATTCTTATTTTATGATGAAAAAATTCTTAATTATTATTATTCCATCTATTATATAATTTCTCTTTTCAAATCATTTGTCATTTTTTGTCTGTCATTGAAAGTAGAATTTTTCTGCTTTGATATTTTCCTCGAAGCTTGAAAACTACATAGAGAATAAAATTAATTGCCTTATAAATAAAGTTTTTTATTACTACTAACATTAATCTTAGTGATATTTAATTTTATCAGTAGGAAATCGTATATTTTTATTCGATAACTCATTGATATAGCTGCTTATGCTCATGTTGATCTGATATATTTTGAAAAAGCAGCTATTTTGAAAAGGAATTCATAAAGATATAGTACTTATAAAAATAAACTAATTACAGAATGAAAAGCTATATCAGAAACATTCCAACTTGAATATAAAAATCAAGCAATAATTAAACCCTAAACTGGCTTTTGCTTTCAGTGAAAAGCGGTAGGTTTCACGTTTTCTTTAGAAAAGTATACAGCCTTCTTATTTGAAATCATTAGCAGTCGAAGGTTAAATGTTCCTTAATTTCTAACAGTTCTATCTATGTGTTATATTCGCACATAGATAGAATTCCAGTAAATCTTCTGAAGAAATATAATGCTAGAAATATTTCTTTTACAAGATTAGCCATCATGTTGATAGCAGTAGTTGCTATTTTGCTCAACACAGGATTAATTTCTTTGCCCCATGACTGGCTGACTAATTCAGTAGGCTATTGTATGGATATATGCAATGAAAAATGGATGTAAATGCCTTTATTGATTTGTTTTAAATCGTCATTCCCTTCTGCCGACTTTTCGGTGACTGCCTTTGTATTTTAAATTGCATCTTGGTAAAGTAATTTAATGCAGGATACAAGGAAAGTTAAAGAAAACTCTCATTCATATTAATAGCCTCAAACATTTTCATCGTAATAGTCTCAAATTACTCTCTTTTAGACACTTGGTTAATTAAAAACGGTGTTGAAATATAATGAACAATATACCATACAGTTATTAGAAATTTTATTTTAAAAATCTCTTTTTTTCAAAAGCGATTTTTCGATAGATAAAAGAATTTAATCATCAGCATTTTGGTCTATGAAAACTAAAAAGAAAATTTTATTGCGAAAACGGTAAGCGTACTCCATAAAACAAAATTATCAGACATGCAATCGAGTAAGATGATAAAATGATGCAAAAATTATTTTGATACATGATTTTAAAATTGACAGAATACGCAAACCGCAGAGATAACACGTTTTATTTCTACAAAGGGTAGACGTAATCTGTTCTAAATTATATAATTCTCTCTCCCCTCCTATTTTTCTGTTTCCGTTTCATTTCGTATGTAATTTGTTATGTATTATTATTGAAGGACAGTATGTTTAAGTAAAATATTTAAAGATACCCGGCCTGTTGCAAACAGAATGCGGTTAAGGACGATGGAATATTGTGCAGTTAACTCGTTTGTTAGACCACGCCACCAATAACAAAGAATCGTAAGTTTGTATTGCACATCAGATGCCTTTATTCCGCGCAGCCCTCGATTTCAACAGAAACGTTTCCCTGAATTTCAAATAGATGCTTACTTACATCTCATAATACATTAGATTTTGCAGTTAAGTTCAGTGTGGATCAAAGATTAAAATAATATGCTTATCATTTTTCAAGATGACTGGGAACCTTGAAATTTTTTAAGTAAACACATGTCACTTAGCCTGCACAACTGCCATGCATTTCTGCTTTATAGAAGAATGTATCATATTACATTAATAGTATTTTAAATATCTTCAAACTCGAATATTTTTTGCCTAAAGATCCCTAGTAAACATAATGGGACATTTATATTACAATTACAGTAAATGATCTTCTTTCAGAAAAAAACCAGAACGTTCGAAACTTATTATGACATTCATCGTGTAATTATTCCAAATTTTGCATTTTTCCTTACTGTATTAAAGGAAAATTTGATAGATAAAATAAAGGCAGATAACAGTTTACTTTCTTAGCAATCAGAGTAGGATCTTCCGTATCGGATTGCATTAGGCTATATGAATATGAAAACATACATTCAGCCTAAGGAGATAGATGCTTTCGTGGAGGACTTTCTAAAGAAAATTGGCTCGTATTTATGTTACACGTGGGAAAAACTGCGAAATCCAACCATTCAGCCAACCCGTTCCACTTGAGATGGGACCCAAATCCAACTTCCACTATTCAGCAGCTTTAACTGCTCGGCCACTTAAAAACTCCTTCGGTGATGTAGCTGAGTTTTTTCAGTAAGCGAGCTGCTTGAAGCCGTAAACCTAGCTGCGGCTTTGATTTGAGCCACGATGGCGGATTAGGCTGTCTGCAAAGAGTTTTTGAATTTTGCCCGAAGTTAATATGTCTGTATGAGAAAATTGCTTTTACAATGTATGCATGAAAAAATTGCTTTTAGAATGTTTTCCCCAAGAAGACATCATGTTTGATATTCCCTTCTTACGAGCACTAGTCGATAATAATATACATTTTTTTTCAGTAGCCCAGTCGCTGACTGAGAACAAATAAACCTGGTCCATTCCACCCGCTTATATTCCAAGCGAACAGGCTGGGCATTTTCGTGGTTCCCCCCCCCCCATTTTTAACTTGGATAAAGCTACTCTTAGAAATTCGTCCAAGAAGACATTCCTTTCCTTAAGCAGATAAGCCTAACGTTCTTTGTCATAATCAAATAAACTAAGTTCTTGAAATTTTATAAAATATGCACGGGGTTTCTAAATTCCTGGAAGAACTTTTGAGAGGTGATAACGCTCACCGAAACAAATATTTTCGTGGTACAATGTGTAATACGAACTGAAGCATGGAGACGCTTTCCCAAGAAATGGTCAAAAGATAAAAAAAAATTATTCAATTCAAATTAACAATAAATCCTCGAAAAAGTGACTTCGAACAGTAAACTATGTTTGATCCTTTCCATATCGTAACTTGTCGAAGATATCCGGCATCCCATAATTAGATAAATAAGCAGTTCTTCAGCGGTGTCGGTCGGAGTCTTGTACACATCAATGTTTAGATATGCACATAAGAAGAAACCATATATGATGGGTTCGGTGATTTAACTGTTCAAAGATCAAGTACATTTCGGCTAATCCATGAGCTGTCAAAAGTGACGTTCAAATACTTACGCATCTTTATACAAAAATGCCCTGTCGTGCTGAAGGTTCTAAAATTGAATGCAGAGTTTTAAACATTGGTTTCTAATAAACTGTAATGAGTTTGTTCATACTTCGAATAGTTATGTTAAGAGGCTGGCAACACCTTGTAGAGACATTAGGTTATTTCGAAGCAGAAGAACTGAAAAATGAGTTATGCCCTCGTCGGGTCTCGAACCACGGACCTCTCGAATACGCGTCGAGGGTGCTGACCACTACACCACGAAGGCATGCCAAGAAGGCGGGAGAAATACTTTATATACTCCCCCTTTTGGGGCGACTACGGATTAGAGGACCCAATCGCCAATCGTGTTGGCAACGAATCGTCTTCCATCACCTTTTTTAGTTTGGGCGTCACTATAGAGACATAAGGTTTTATTTGGAAGCAGGAGATGTAAAAAATGAGTAATGCCCTCACCAGGATTCGAACCTCTCGAATATGCGTCGAACGCGCTGACCACTACACCACGAAGGCATGCGAAGAAGGCGGGAGAAATACCTTATTAGCATAAAATGGAATATCCTATATCAAAACTAGGAAGATCTCTTAGAAAAAGCTATAAGGACTTCAGTTAAATAGATTTGGTAGGAAGATTTAAACAAAGCGTTGTCCATGATGTCCACTGTGTAAGCATTTCCCGTTGTGTTGCGAAATGTTTTCTTTTTAAGTGATGACGGCAGTTTTCATATCAGAAACATGCCTTGTACTTTCATAAATGCTTACAAATGATTCGTATTTACCTTCTTCTTGCGTATGTGTAATCAGATCCAGCCTAAATAATAATGTATATCAGAAGTATCTTGTAAGCCAAACTTGGCATTAACTGTGATAATAAATATATGATTTTAATGTGTAATGGGTTACTGGATTAGTACTTTTCAGATTAGATTAACAGTCAGATTCGTATTTTTGCAATTTTATTACACATAGTATCGTGTGGATCTACATTTGCCCAAATATGAACATTGTGCGTATTGAACACATGCAAAAGTGGCTTTATTCATGAGGACCATATGTATCTGCTCTGTAACCGAACAGGTAAATTCACCGCGAGAACGATAATGCTCCATTCTCAATGCATGAATCTTCCACAAACTGTAAGTGTATAATTGTGCAACAGCTTTTGTGCTTCTGTCCAGACATTCTTCAATTCCCGGTAGAAGGTTTCTTCCATTTCAGAAGTTCTCACACGTCTTCCATGACAGCGCCATTTGCTGACTACAGATAAGCCCCTTTCAGTAAACTGCCGTTGCCAACGTTCATTCGTTTATGACCTGACACTCGCCCGGCGGGAAAGTGTTCACGTTGCACAGCTGTTCCGTTGAAATTGACAGTTTTCTTCACACTCAGTTAAAACATGAGTGAAGACGTTTTTATGTACCTTGTAGGGTTTATATTTATTTTAACTAACATTTATTTTAAGTTCATATTCCTTTCCTGTTTAGCCTTCATTTTTCTCCTAGAAATGCCCGTGCCAGAGTATGTAAATTGTAGTAGCACGCGCAGTTTATTCAAATTTAGCGGAAGCTAGTTGAGTTAAATAGTAGACGAAACGAGCGTGTAAAAGGCTTGCTTTGAACCTACGCTGGAGATTTTCCTTTGTAGAATTTAGATCGGAGCGTATCGGCCTGTGTGCCTAGCCTTGCAGAAGTGCTAAATTTCAACTGTTAAATCAGTAATCTTGCTGAATATCAGCGATAATTAAAAACGCGGTTAGTTAAGATCTCAGAGCCTCGTCGGTAGTGTTTGACATTTGTTCATCTAGTTTCTTATTTTCAGTTTTACCTTACTTTTAGTTCAACCGCCGAGTTGGCGCAGTTTGTGAGCATCGAGTAGACGCAGTTGTAACTCTAAAAGTACAATAAAAGGGTTTCAACCCCTTCGCACGTTTTTGTGTGACTCACTATCCCAGTGACTGACAAGTTGGGCCAGAGAGATCTTACAACCTTCAGCTGATAGTTTAGGGAGCAACACGTAACATTATTAAAGGCTCTTAAGTAAGGGAGTAACAAATGTGCAGACAAAAGACGTCATTATCTCTTGCAGGGGTACAACCAAGTGGAAGAAACATAAGTCATTACTTCAAAAAGTGATTTTTGAGGGAGTGCCTCGCATAGGATCCCAATACTTGATTCGTCTGTTCTGTAGTTCATTATTAGCGCCATTCACTTCGTTTGAGTTTAGCAGAACTGACTGCGTGAGCAGATTGAGTGAGTTAAGGACTTTCGCTTCATTGAAGAAATTGATTGCATTGTGGAAAAGCCTTGAAAATAATCTTGACCTCATTAATAAATGTACTCTGCATATTGTTCCAAAATTATACAGCCAAGCATTTGTAATAAAGACTTTACTTAGAAGATATTTAACTGAATTTCTGAGATTTTAAGAATAGTATGAAAGTTCAAATAAAATTGAACTTGACCAAGTAATAGAAGAACTTCCCGTTTCATGAGTTGAAGATACTAGCTCTGGAAATGAATGATACATTTAAAAGTGAAATAACAGCTGTTTCGTCAAATAATGAAAAAAAAATCACCTGAAGCCTCAATCACGTAGGACGCGAGTATATGAAAAATAGAAGTAAAATTCTAGAGTAATGTAAGAACGGATTCAAAGAAATCCTAATATAAGTTGCAATGTATTCAAAATAAAAGTAAGTTAGTAAAATATTAAAGCCTTTTTATTTTAAGAGAAGGGCGGAATTTGTTAAGGGAAATGGTTCGTATTCACGTTACGCATGGAGAAAAACAAGGAAACTCCAGCGCACCTAGCAGGTTCTTTACCCATTCAAATTAGCTCTGTTCAGCGGGTTATACTGCCCAGCCACTAATGGCCTTGCATTTTTTAACCTTTTAAAATTCGATTCATTTCTCTAACTGCAGTTTTAAAACAGATTACTACTTTGACAGTTTTTTTTACTTCACTTTGGAAGGTATTTCTCCCTCCTTCTTAGCACGTTTTCTTGGTATAATAGTCAGCACGCTCGCCGCGTATTCGAGAGGTCTGTGGTTCGAGTCCCAGTGAGGACATTGCACATTTTTCACATCTCCTGCTTTCAAAATAACCTATTGACTTTAAAGTGGCGCTCGAAGTAAAAAAAAAAGCTGGTGGATGATGATTCCTTGCGACTAATATTTGGCAATTGGTCCCTTTTTAAAGGGCGTGTGGGAATTACCACACGCCCTTTAAAAAGGGGAGTATAAAAGTATTTCTCCCGCCTTCTTAGCATGTCTTCGTAGTGTAATGGTCAGCACGCTCGGCGCGTATCTGAGAGGTTCGAGTCGCGGAGAGGGCATTGCTCATTTTTCGTGTCTCTCAGCATCAAAAAATCCTAATGTCTCTACAACTTCATCTCTGCTATACATCCAGTCTGTAACCAGACTACTTATTATTTCGTAAAGTATTAGTGCTTCCGAGGTTCGAGTCCCGCGAAACGGGCTGGTTGCATGGACGCTTTCGTGGTTTTCGCCATGTGTAACTTGTATAAGAGCCAGTTTCCCTTAGAAAGTTTTCCACGAAGGTATCCCTCCACTTAGAACGTTAACTGTCGGGGCTTTTTCTTAACCATATAAAACCAATAAACCATCTACTGCAGGCGAACAGGCTAGTTGCCTGAGCGTTTCTTTGTTTTTGGCACGTGTAACGTGGATTCGTGTCAACTTCCCTTAGTCCTAGAAGGCATCCCATCCCTTAGGTAAACAGCCCTTGCGTGCTTCGGCGTAATCAAATAAACCAAAAACCAAATCATCCCTAAGAAATCTTCTACGGAGGCATCCCTCTCTTTCGAAAACTATCTCTAGTTTGTTTTGCCATAGTCAGTTAAACGACAGGGAAGACAGCAATTTGCGTGACAGCATTCTTACAACAACCAAACCAGGGGTGGCCAACCTTTTTGGGAAGAGTGCCACTATCTGGAAAAAAAAGTTATGCGTGCCATTTCCAACTTTTCCAATATTAATAAAAAATATAAAAAGGTGAAAAAATAATATTTATATGCTGATTATGGGATTTTTACACACATAGGACATTTTTTATGAAGTGTGTAGTGGGCATTTAAAAAATAATATAATAACTAAAACAGCAATATTTATTAACAATACCTGTTTGTTGTTAAGGCAAATTTTTAAAGGCTCAGTCAGTTAGTTATAATTAAATAAAAATGAATAATTTGAAATATGTAATTCTAAATAACTATTAATCAGTCAGTACTTAATTAATGTGGTTTTTGAATAGTAGTAGGTAGTTTTTTTATCAAGTTATCTATATTAGGATTAGTTCATGAAGATGCTAATCAGATTAGGTGCATATCTGTTAATCTTGAACGATATTTTGATTTTATGTTCATAATAGGAAACATTTGTTCACAAACATATGTTGACCTACAACCAAACCTACAACAATATCTAACAGCCGAATCGTGTAAATTTGGAAAATTGCTTTCTGGTACAAATTTCCAAACTTTAATGTAAATTTGGATCACCTGCAGTAGAAATAAGTTCCTTATATTTCTTTTCAGTGTAGTACGCTGCTGTAGGTCAATAATTTCGATTTGGATCTCAGTTGGGTAATATTTAAGATCTTCCAGAGAAATTCAATTATTATATTTATTCTAATGGGATTATGTATGAATCTCTTGACGTAGTTCATATGGATGGTACTATTATTCTTTGAAATCTTTTAAGTTTTCAATAAGTTTTTGAGTGCCACTGTTAAAACTCCGCCGTGACAAGGTCAAACGCTTTCTCCTGTAAGTCGAGTTGTAAACGTAGCAAATTCTTCAGTTTCGTTTGTTAAGTAGAAAATGTCCATTTGATCGCTTTGCATGCCTCATTACTTCATAGCAGCCTGCTCATAAAACAAGAGGATCTCGAGTTCAAATCATAACCGAATTGTACTTTGATTCAGTTTTTTTCCGAGCAAATGTTTTTTGCTTGAAAATAAGATAATCGTGGCTTTATTTATGTTACGGATGACTGCAAAAATAAAGCAATTGTTTACTTTTATAAATGTTAAACATAAGTTTTAAGTCACAGGAAAATAATTTTAAATCCAATTTGTTTCAGCTACCAATGTATTACAGGAAAGCTAATTTAGCAATGGTTGTGTACGATATAACGTGCCAAGACTCCTTTAACAGTATACCTAAATGGATAGAAGGTAAGAATACTTTATACTGATTGCATTAAATAATCATATTTTGCTTGGTACCACCTAATATCTAAGAGTTCATCTGAAATGTCTAATTTTAAATCAAGTTTAAATTAAGATCAGTAAATGCCGTTAGTGAAGTATGCATACTGGCAGCCACTGTGTAGTTTAATTGCTTGCTGTCGTGGCTTCAAATAAAGACAACAGTGAGCTACCTTCTGTTCTTCTTACTTGAATAATTTTGCAAATGTTTGGCAAGTGAGACCTGAAATTATCCTTAATACATAAAACGTTAAAGAAGAATTCCAAAATTCTACAGATTCTGTCTTTGTAACTTGCATGACATGTTAAAAACTCTATGATGAATGCGAGTAATGGAATTCCTTTAGCTTTTGGATGAAAAATGACAAATGAAAAAAAAATAATAATTTGAACATAAAAGTTTCAGAAATGTTATATACACATTTATAACTCTTTTATCCCTCAACTGAGGTATAAGTTTTCTTTATAGCTTTTTTAATTCTGAACGGAATTATTTATTATTAATGTACATTTAAAATAATTTTTCTTCAAATACTCATTGTATCCACAAAAGTAATTATGGAACCTTCCTATTCGCAATCATAGATCATAGACATATATTTCCAGGTATAAAAACGCTTTAAAATAAAGCAAATAGTCATATTATAGCATTTTTAAATTTTAAAAATCAGTTCTATAAAAATTACGAAATATAACCTTTTAATACGATCCGCCGGTCACAATGTTATGTTTAGTAAGTCTATACTTATTCTAAAGTCTATACTTATTCTTACACTGAAACTTTAGTAAGTTACACTTTAGTAAGTCTATACTTATTCTTACACTGAAAAACAAAACATTTGTGGAGTTATTAGACTTGTTCTGGATCAAGAAATATGAAAGATAAGCAATGAATACACTGCGACTTAAACTCCTTGTCATCCTACTGTTAGCCGGACGTACTTCCCACTTTACCACGAAAGCACGCAGTAAGCAGAGAGAGAAAATTCCTTACAATTTTCCCCATTCAAAGGGCGACCGGGCACGGACACAGCTGCAAAATCCTGGTGGTGACGAAATATGAATAGAACTAAAATCTTATTTTAGATTAGGCTCCTCTTGAACATATATTTGAAATTCTTTTGAAGCCGGGAAACATGATCAATCAGCTATACCTTCGATGCATACCTTAAACCTCCCTATTCCTATCGAGACGTGTGTCCAATTACATCACGAAGGTATAAGGTCAGGGAGGAAAAAATTCTTTGCAAGTTTTACTTTCGTACGACAAAAATCGACCGAGATATTTCATTTTCAGAATCACAATCACAATCATATTTTTATAACTAACTATTAATTTACAAGTTTTACAAATACTGTAACGATTACATTTTCCACAATTTCGATGATAATAAAAGTCATCTAGTGATTTTATAGTTTGGCAATGCGTACATTTCATCTCCATTTATTATAAATTATTTTTAAAAGACTGGAGGGAATTTATAAGGGAATTCCAGATTTTCTTGTTTGTGGTTTGTTTATTATATTAAGTTTATGGCTTATATTATAATAATCCCAAATCTTTTTTATAAAACATAAAAGATTTATATTTTTCTTATAATACGAGTATAAAGTCTAAAAATTCAGTACCATTTCATCAGCTTCTTTTGTAAATTCTATATTGTGTATTTTTTTAATTTATTGAAATAAACGAATCTACTATTATAGCTCTTTTTTTAAATATTTAAATCAGGAAAATAATACATTTTTTTTTTCATTTTCTGAATCGCATTCAATATTATATTTCTTTAAACTTTTATATGTTTTCATATATTCTTGTAGTATATTTTCATATTCTCTATTAGAAGATCCGAAGATGTTGGACGAATCTTATCCGGCGGTTCTTACGTTATCAAAAGCTACCACTTTCACATTATCAAAAACATTTGTATTCATTTATTATGACATAAAATTTTCGACTTAATAAATGATTAAAATAAAACATTATACTGAACTAGAAGAATTACCTGATTCTAATCAACATTTATTATTACCTCAACATCCTTTAGTATTATTCACAGAAGGGCCATATGGTTGTAGTAAAACAAATATATTATTAAATCTTATTAATGGTTTTGAAGAACCAAAAGGTTTAAGATTAGATTTTGATACATTACATTTATGTGCAAAGTATACAAATGAACCCAAGTATTCTAAATTACAAGAAACATATGCTTCCTTTGATGATATTGAAGGAGAAGATATTCTTAAAATTATTAAGTTATCAATGAAGAAAAAGGAAATATTAGATTTGCATGATAGATGTAAAAACGAAGAAGTAATATTTTCTTCAGATTTAAATGAATTTATAACTGTTGACGATTTAGCTCCTTCACTTAAAAATCTTGTTGTTTATGATGAGTGTATAACAGAAAAAAATCAAAAAGATATTGAAAATATGTTTGTTAGTGGAAAAACGGAAAACGCTTCTATTATTTACATATCACACAACATTTATTTATCTCCTATAATTATTAGAAAAATTGTAATTATTTTTTTTAATACAGAATCTAAAAGAATTAATTAGATAATAAGAGAGGTAGATGGTTATATTTCAAAAGAAGAATTAAGAAACTATATATTTCCAAATAGTTTCTTCATGATTGATTTCAAAAATTCAAAAATGAGATATCGAAGTAATTTTCAAGCTATCTTTAAGACGTAACTCATTTTGACTAGCCAACAGAGTGGACACTTTCTCTACTTATAAATGGAAGAATATTTAGAAAAAGGAATACATATTTTCAGAAAAAGTTTCAATTTTTATCAAAAGATAAGCATCACCTTAATAGTCAGTAAATTTATATTGAGTGCTTCAGGTTTATCAGCTTTTGCTTTCCTACCACTTGCTGCTCTAAGTTTAAGTGCAAGAATTACTGAACTAGTTGAAAAATCTTTATATATTTCGGAAAGAAAAGAAGAATGCAAACAATGTTAGATTTTTTACAAACGGTTATTAAATTTACTAAAAGTTAAATCAGTTATAGAAGAAGAAGTTAATGCACGAGAATAAGATTTTATGAATACTTTAAAATAATTTTCTATTGAAATATATGTAAAACAAACACAATTAAATGGATATAAATATATTTAAAAGACTAAATAAGGTCCTTTCATCCTTAATTAGAAGGATTTCATCTTTAAAATATAACTCTTTTTGACTTTTAAACGACTTTTTGACTTAAACGGATGTTAACTTGGGTGAAGTTTCTAAAAATACAATTTTAAGCGAAGATTTAGCTAGAAGTTTTCAAAATGCTTTCCATTGGAATTTAATAGCTAGATATCAAAAGTTATCTGAATCTTTCATCAGTGAATATAAAGTGGACTGGGGTAATATATCAACTTATCAGAAATAAAATGAATTATTTGTGACTATGCATGAAAATCTAATTAATTGGGATATAATATCTAAATATAAAAAAATCTGAAAAAATTATTTTAGATAATGGAGATAAACTTAATTGGGATAACATATCAGAATATCAAAATTTAAATAATAATTTTATTTTACAAAATTTTTAAAATTAAATATGAAATCGATTTCTAGATAGCAGAAATTTTTTGAAAATACTATTCAGGAATTGGAAGATATAGTCGATTGGGATGAAATATCAAGAACTGAGTGAAATTTTTTTAAATAAACCTGAAGATGAAATTAATTGTGGAAGAATTCAATAATCACAGATCTTATCCCAAAACACTAAAATTAAAAGATTTAGATCCTGAAAATTATTATCTGATCTTATCGAAAAAAAAATTCAAACAAAATATGGAGATTCTGTAATTGTTAAATTAGATGTAGATGATGAAGAAAATGTATATTATCTTGCTAAAAAGCATGGTGAACTTTCTGATGAAGCCAAAAATCAAATCAGTAATGAAAACTATGTATTCTGCTATCAAGGAATGATAGATGGACTATATATATATATATAAATTAGAAGAATTAGAATAATCTTTGTGATTCTTGATATTTTAATTTTTATATAATTTTTCTTCTTTTAATTTTTAAGGCTATAAATTATGTCATCATTTTTTAACTTTTCAAAAAGTCTCATTTACACTATTCATTTATAACTGAAGCTATGAAAATATTGAATTTCGAACATTTTTAAGGCCTTTCGGCTATGAAGAATTCGTTTACATTTAGAAGCACTTTGAAAAATGATTGAAATTTATGAATTTTCTTGAAAATATTGAAGCGATAGCCTTTCGGCTTTGAAGTTTGAGGTGATAGCCTTCAAGCTTTAAAAAATAATGAAAATATTGTAGAGAAACTTGGTTATTTCGAAAGCAGGAGACATGAAAAATGAGCAACGCCTTCGCCGGGAATCGAACCACGGACATCTCGGTTACTCGTCGAGCGTGCTGACCACTAC
Organism: Stegodyphus mimosarum; assembly: GCA_000611955.2. Taxonomy (NCBI): domain Eukaryota; kingdom Metazoa; phylum Arthropoda; class Arachnida; order Araneae; family Eresidae; genus Stegodyphus; species Stegodyphus mimosarum. The sequence goes on along the minus strand of KK121640.1, from coordinate 472,615 downwards.
ACCACGAAGGTATGCGAAGAAGGCGGGATAAATACCTTATATACTCCCCCTTTTAAAGGGCGACTGGGGTTTTCTTGACCCAGTCGCCAAATCCCGGTGGTGGAGAATCATCATCCACCACCTTTTTATTTCGGGCGCCAGTGTAGAGATATTAGGTTATTTCGAAACAGGAGATATGAAAAATGAACAATGCTCTCGCCGGGAATCGAACCACGGACCTCTCGGTTACGCGTCGAGCGTAGCAATAGCTTAGACAGAGGTAAGCAAAAGCAAACGCGCGCTAGTCAGGAACTCGGGCTCTCTAACGAAGTGAGTGAAACATTGACTTAAATACCGTTCTTACTAATTTGCATTAACCGCGTTTCTGAAAATACATTCTGGTAGGAAATTGTAAGCTGAAGCTAGAAGGGTTAGGAAAGATGCGTAAACTTAAATAACTGTTTTAAAATTAGGATAAACCTTACAATATATAAATGTTCATGAAAATATTGAATTTTGAAAATGTTGAAAAGTTATATATATTTTCGTGAACATTTATATATTTTCATGAAAATTTGAGTTTTTAAAGGGTGTGATAAAAAGGAGTGTACCAGAACGAACCTTTTCACACTAGAGCAGTCCTTTTCAAACTTCCCATGTAAGTGTCTGAATATGATCTAGGCAACCAAAGTAGAATGGACCTGCGCTTTATCCTTTCGGAATTAATCACCTGATCAGAAATGAGACCGTACGGGGTCTTACTTATCAGAAACGAAAGCATACGGGGTCATAGTAACTCATCTGTACTTCCCCGTGCCTTCAGCTTTTACGTACATAGAGATTCGGAGAGCGATTTAGCTAGCATAGGTTACAGCTTTGTAGAGCATGATGCACATATACTGGTAAAAGCGGATGGCTTGACAGAAAAATTGCGATTTTATGTTAAGCAGGGTACCTCCACACAAAACATTATGATCATCTGACCGCAAAACGAAACAACACTAAATCGCAAAACCTTACATACCGCCACTCTCTGACTCATCAGCTTGCTCTGGGCTGGCACTACTGCTAACGGGCACCGACATTCTGGTGCTAAGGGCAGCACACATAAGGGACAGTCGGATAGCAGATCTGTTTCGACGAGATGTCTGGAATTGGTTAGTGGGCTCTACATCTCTAGTGGTCTCGTGTGCATCTCTAGTGGTTAAAGTCTCAGTAACATCCATACATATCCGGAGCACAATTGTCAGTATCTTTTGCTAATGATACTTCAGGTTCATCAGGAATCGATCCCGTATGTGTGGGTGCCGTTATCCGTTTAATACTCCCAGCCTTGTGAGTTCTGCACGATGATCAAGTCTCTGTCGAAGATCATGAGTAGTATAGTTTGACATCTGTTGTGTCTCCTCACCATACTTCTTATGTCGTCTGCTTGCTTGCATCGTCCAGTATGTTTTCACTTTTACGGAGCATCAGTTATTCGCCGGTTTATAAGGCCTTTTTTACCTCTTTGTGCAGTAATTCCATTGTTCGTGAGAGCATATAAAATAGATAATTAATCACCATGCGCTTCTTCGGTGCTAAAATATAGGATTGTTAACTCTTCTGATATTTCCACTTCTACTTGCAAATATATTATGCATTATGCTTGAATTTTCTATTATTGTATTCTAGAACTGGAAAAAAATGCAGATAAAGACTGTGTCATCTGCATAATTGGTAATAAATGTGACCTCGAGTATAAAAGAGCTGTTGATCGAGAGAAAGCTGCTCAATTTGCGAGTTCTATTGGTGCTCTCTATTTTGAGACTTCAGCAAAAACAAATGAAGGTAAGTTCGAGTTCTAAATATCTTGGGTAACATCCAATATTAAATTCTATGGAGAGGTTAATCGACTTATCGCTAAGTATAACATAAGCTGAGAAGTGTGTTGTAAAAGTCCCGTTATTTAAAACTAAATAAAGTAAACAGAAGGCAGTCCTGGTGCTTTCAGCTCCGCCAGCATTTATGGCGAGAAACTTAAAGCAGTAGATCAAATGTAAAGCTTCAATTTAAATAAATTAATAGTCAAAAACCTACACAGAATACTTTAACGCGTAGTTGGCTCAGAACTTCTCCGGCGTGAATTCCGACTATCGCCAATTCTAATGCAAGGCCGAAGATAGAAACGCTTATCTGGATTAGCAAACCTAGTAAAGTGGCCACGAGTGACAAAATACGCTCTGCCTAACAGTCCCAAAACCTCTCTTAAATACACGCGAACTTATTTGTACTCTGGCGAGAAAACGGAAGGAGAGAAGTGACACTACAGATTCAAAACTGGTTATTCAAATTAAAGGAAGCTCACAGCCTAATATTACAGTATTAAAACTTCAGTTACATGACTAATTTATAATACTTGAGGAAATTATTAGCATGTAGGACCCTATGATCTATCTTGTAGTGTAACAGCTGAGATACGTGTAAAAACCACACAGGAGAGGAGTGAAAAGAACCCTTTATTAACTCTCTTAAAATTCACAATGCGCCAACTTAACGTTAACAAACTACGCCTCACTTGGGCGGTAACTGAAATAGCAAGAACTAAACTAAAAATCTGAAGATATTAACAAGTAGTAGAATTCCGCTACAGGCTTCAGACTATCCTGCTTCCTAAAAGAGCGTTGAAAATCTAGTGGCAGCAAAGTAATAGCTGTTACGCCACGTTAACCAGCGATGAATGCTAAGCAGAAGCTCACGCTACAAAAGCACAGTGTTCGCCCACACTCTCTAACTTTCCCTTCTAGAACTTGGTATTTAAACATTTTCTCCTCAAAGCAGAATTTGCACTAATTCACGCGCTCTACCAAATTTAAATATTCTGGTATTGACAATTAGAGGAATGAGTTATCGGAAAGTGACGTAAAATTAAATTAAATTGGTTATTCAAAATAAATATAAATCCCTACAAACATCTTTTCTGAATTTTCATCAGGGTCTTAATTTTTAATTTTTTTAGAATGTTTAAGTTTCTATAAAGAATATATAAAAGCTCTCATCAAGTTCTTTGAAAAAATTACAACATTTTTCATTTAATAATTTCGAAAATTTTTATTCTGTATGTAATCTAAGCTACGACTTAAGCAACCTGACATCTTTATGTAATTATTTCAATTTTTAATTATATATCAGTTGCCTCAGGTATACTACCAGAATTGAAGAAATATATGGTTATGTATTTCAAAGGCAATGAAGTATGGTAAATTTATTTTTGAAAATATTTAAAACCCAAATTCTCTTTTCTAAGAGAATATTAATTTAAAAGAAAATGGTTTTCTGATAATGTGGCCACAATTTTGTGACTTCGAATCTTTCCGCTTTTCAGTTTATAAAGATCTTGCCTTCACTCAGTCTTTTAGCATAATTAAAATGTCTAATTTAATCAACTTCGGAGATTAATTACTATTACAGATTCTTAAAACAATAAATATTTCAAAAATAAATATTCAAGGCGTTCATAGAAAACCATCACCCCTTGCATCTACAACGCATAATAATAATAGAAGGCTAAAATCAGCTATTTCGTGTTGTCAAAAGTGATGTCCAACAGGATGTTAAATGAAGGAATAATAAGTGAAAATAGTCCAAATCTGAAGAAATAAAATACTTAATTTAGTCCAAACGAGTTCGACATAGAAATGCCATTTATTGCCCTAAGACGGCGATTCGACCGTACACATATACACCGAGCAACCAAAATATTATGACCATCCCCAAGTTTTTTAATGTACTCGTGTGAGTGACGGGGAGGGCATGTGATTAAGTGGAAATGGCATTTAACTGCTGCTGGAGAAGATAAGAACTTTTGCGAGTGATGCACTTACTTTTGCGAGTGATGGGAAAGATTGCTGATTAAGCGAATTTGATAGAGGGCAGATCGTAATGGCCAAAAGACTCGGAACGAGTATCTCCGAAACTACACGACTGGTAAGTTGCTCAAGATCTGCCGCTGTTAGTTTTTACGCAAAATGGATAAATGACGGTGAAACCAGTAGTAGACGCCAAGGTGTTGGACGTAAATGCATCATTAAAGAGAAAGGAAGTCGGCTACTGCCCTGCTCAGTACAGCAAAATCGGTGCCAGACAGTGGGTCAACTGACAGCCCAATACAATGCAGATCTAAGTGCATGTGTTTCGGAACACACAGTTTAGCGGGCTTTTGGTACTGCGCGGCAGTCGTTTCGTTCGTGTGCCTCTGTTGACCAAGCGTCATAGTCAACTACACCCACAATGGGCCGGGGAACACCAAGACTGGACTATTGATAAGTGGAAGACAGCTGCCTAGTCGGAAGAATCACAATTTCTCATTCATTACGTCGATGGTCGTGTCAGGGTACGTGGTCTTCCAGGCGAACGATTGCTCCCCACCAGGTCAGCATAGCAGCAGGTCATACATAGGCTGGTGGTAGTGGTATTATGCGTTGGAAGACGTTCTCATGGGGGGTTCTGAGGCCCTTAGTTGTGGTATAACAGATCATGAAAGCTGCGGACCAGTTGTACCCTTATATCGCGTCTGTCTTCTCAACTGGAAATGGACAACGTCCCATTTCACAAGGCTCGAATTGTGATGGAGTGGTTTGAGGAGCATAAGGATGAATTCCAGTTAATGTCCTGGCCACCTAACTCGCCATATCCTAACCTGATAGAACACATTTGGGATGTTATGGAGCGGCAGCTCAAAGTTCAAACACTTCCATGTCGGAATATCTCGACTTTGCGTAACCGCCGTTTAGTCATTTGGCATAACCTGTCTCCAGTCATCTACCAAGAACTTGGGACATTCATGCCAAGGCGAGTTGCAGATGTTTTGCTGGCCAAATGTCGCGCAACGCTTTATTGAGTAGGTGGTCATAATATATTTGCCCTTCAGTGAAAGATAGTAAATGTGCCAAAAAGCATACAGCGTAGTACAACCTCAATAATAATCGTTGTCTGTTAACCTAACATTAACTCCTCGTCTAGTTCTAGTTAAATTTGCGTATTTTATAGTGTAAATAATGTGAAGAAAGCAGAGAATCAGGAAAAAGGTACCGCTATAGCCATAAAATTAGTCCAGGCATGTAAGATCTTGAGCTTCCAAACATAACAAATTGTATATTACAACACGTAGGTTGATTCTTCCACTTATTTTCAATTTTGGTTTCATTCGTTCTGGGGGTCTCCTATTTTTAAGACTTTCTTAGTTTCTTTTGTAAATAAGCCTAGAAGCGAGATTCAGATCTGGCCAGTGTCACGTCTGTAATTGACTTAATTGTTTTTAGTATTTAAACGAAATTAAAAGTTATTTTATATATGTTACGTTTTTTATTAAATTCTTAAATGCATACGTATTTTGTTTATAGGTATAATGGAGGCATTTATACACGTAGCCCGACAACTGGTCAATCTGTACCATCGTCGTGAATCTCTCTCAGCAAGTACAACAAGTAGCAGGACACGGTCACTTAGCCTGGAAGATAGTTCTACAAAATCTCATTCGCGGTGCTGTTTTTAACTAGACATCGTAGCTGTCCAAACAGTTAACAAACATTAAACAGATATCTGTGAGACTTACTCATAAAATAATCAAATAAGCCTACTATTTTTTCATAACAGGCGTACGTATTACACCTGAATAAATGAACCAGAAGCTTATAGAAATTACGAGAAGCAATATTTAGTATTGTGCTTTTGTCTTGTTTGAAGATGAACTTTTTTTTCGTTAGAGCAAGATATGTTATGCACTATAGAATTCATATGAAACAGATAGTAAGGTTTATTGGCAAATGCTTTAGCATGATTCATTTTATCAATTTTTGTTTGTTCTTTTTTGATACAGTATCAAATACAATTCAATTGTGAACAAAGTTTGCTACTTCTGACAAGCATTTACAGCTCTCATAACATCTGTTGTCAGAAATTATAAAAAATTTATAATCTCAAATGTTTATAGTACTCAAAACTTATTTGTCATACTGATTCTGTGCCAACAGGACCTAAATTATCTGAACAAAATCATGGGAAAAGATCTCTCTCATTCTGAAAATTCGTTAAAAGTTTCTTGCATCTTTCGTGCTGTATTTATAATTTGAGTTACACTCGAATAGTTTAATCTAAGCGCAATTTCGCTGCATGGAACTCTTTTTATCTTACAGTAAAATACATATTCAACTCTAAACTGGAGTTTAAAAGAAAATTTCCATTTAAAAATACTCTTAATTAGAAGCAGCTGTTACATTTAAGACGCTAATTTTTAAGACTCTTATCGTAAGTAATTAAAGAAACTAAAAATTATCATTTGAACTAAATTTTAAAATTTCTATAAAACTTAGCTTAAAATTTAGAATCAATTACCTCTAAGCAAATTCTACCTCTAATTGGTAGTAAAACCCTCTCAAAGTTGTTACAAGACAGCCATGATACATTTTGTAATTACATTAATTATTAACAACTGCTTATCATAAATAATGAACGGAAAATCCGATTTATGAATTCTTAAGTAACCAATACTTATATAATGTATATTAAATACATTCTATTCTTTCACACTTAAGCACCATGCAGCACTTTGAAATTCCTCAAATATCTGGTTATTATATAATGGTAATCTTATTTTACAAGTGAAATCAATATTGGTTCATTCGTATTTTGCATACTTTTGCAAAGATTATTTATTTTTTTAAATCTGAATTCCAAATTAGATTTTGAGAGCAAGAATGTTTAATTTTACATTGAATTAATCTGTGCTTATAATGTGTTGCGTTTCGTTTTTAATGACATGGATAAAATTTTATATCTTATCACAAGTTCAAACGGGAAAAACGCTGAATTTTCCAGAATATATCACGAAGCCTGGCTCTGTACAATTGCAATATTCAGAGCTCTTTTTCAAGGTTGAAGCCTCACTGAATTATCATAAAAACATCAACGACGTAACGAAATGATTGTATGCATGTAAGAACTATTTATGAATGTCCTTGCGACAAACTCATGGAAGAAGGTTATTTGCATCTGTAAGTTTTCATAAAGAGCAAACTGTGTTATTGTTTGCATTCTACTTAAATGCCTTTTTATCATCAATCATCAATTTTTATCCTAGAACATTGCGTTATTCTGCTTTTTCTTTAATACTGCAGTTTCAATAAACTTTTAATATATAATAAAAAACGCGTGCTGTGTATATTCTGTTAACATTTAGAAATAATTTTAACCTCTCAATGTCATACAAGGATCTAAGATTATTTTTGAGAATTTTTTTTGAAAAAAAAGTTAGAAATCTTTAATTGCATAGAACACTTTTTAAAATTCCAGTACATTTTGCTGTTTCGTATCCTCTTGATTTGAGTCCATGATGGTCCAATCAGGCAGATGAATTTAATAATGGCCAAGAGTCTATGAAAAATTCATGGACGTTTGTCATTGGCCAAGATCTTGGGCACCTTATAAATGACTGCATGACTTTGCCCATCGATGTCCCGATGATCTTTCACCCATCGTTTCTTTCCAACAATCTTTTAACTGGACTTCCGGCTCAACAGTATTTTAAACGCACCCGTGCCTGCCACAAAAGCAATATGCACTTAAAAACCTGGACAACTTTTCTCGAATTCGATCCCTGTTCCATGGACTATTACCATTCCAAGAGGGCGGCAATTCCAGTACTTATTATATGTATCGAAATATCATAAAGTTCTGAGCAATTTCTTAATGTTTCTGCATCTTATTCAGAACAAAATAATTTTGAATCTCTCTATTCACTAGTAATGGTTCATCGAATTCCAAAACTCGCAATGTGATATTTACATCCTTTTTTTTAATTTATAGACATAACATATTCTACAGAATATATTTGCTTCTTGAAGAAGAGGGACTGTACCTATGCCTCTCAAAATCGACAAGTTTTTTTTATAAAATTAATGCCAGTGTAAAATTGACTTTTCTTAATTTTGATAATCAGTATATTACTGCTATTTTTTTCAGCAACTAAAACTATTAGTATTATAAAAAAGAAATGTTATAAACATTTGAATTTAATGGGTCAGATTCCTCAGTTAAGGACTGGGTTTGATGCGCATCACTATTTGAATTTGTTTTATTTAACGATTTTACTTTTAAAATGTCTTTCAGCTTCCAATATTTTATCGTATTTGTTACGTTGGGAGAAAGGATGCTAGAAATACTGTTACTAAAACATCCCAAATGTGATAAAACGCTTCAATACCTTAAACAAGAGTACTAAAAAACTTTCATTGTCGGTCTGAATTCTCAGCATTTTCTTCATAAAAAGAAGATTAGAAACCAAATGTTCTGAGTTCCATCATAATGCTATCGCGGAAAAGGCATGGAAATAATAATTACTGAATGATCCATTTGATGAACTGAAACTGACAAACTTTGGAGAGATGATTGAATCTTATTAAGATAGTTAGAAAAATAACATGAATGGCCTAGTGGTTTCGAAAAATTTTTGTGGCTCTTAAAAATCTCTTAATGTTTAAATGAGAAATACATTGTGTGGCAGTACACTGTTAAGATATTTAATTTAATAGGTAGATGAACATAGACCGGTGAAACACAGACAGATGAAATCTGCTCATTAATAATTTATCAGGACGTGCTGCACGTTTTTAAATGAAAGTAGGAAATAAATAAAGCGTATGAACTTTTAAAAAGTGTATAAATACCGTACTGGTATACGACTTGCAGTACTAAATGAATTCACTGTTCAAAAATATTTATTATATGTCTAAATTAGCCGCCCAACCGGGATAATGATTAGCGACGCTGACTGCCGTACCGAAGGGCCCACGTTCGAATACCAGAGAAGGCATGCATGTTTCTAAATGTATAGTGTCTATGCGTCACGGGTCACTGTAAATATTCAGCGAGCCAAACGTCCTCTCGAGAGGTTGCCGGTAGGAAAAGAGAGGTGAGAGACCCTCGGATCAGTCCCCAGAGGTGCTCTCCATCAAAATGGGATGGGGAGAGAACGGAGAAAAGTCGTACTGTCACCTGTAGGATGCTCAAGGCTCTTGCCAACAATAGGCGCGGTCTTGCACTCCTTGCCACGATGAATTTCGTGGGCTTGTGCTGATGTTACTGTCAGACAAGTGAGATAAGTCACAACAAGAACAACATGTCTAAATTATCGGTATCTGGTGATAAACCAAAGCAAATATATTTTTTCGCCGTAAATTTAAGTAATTAGTAATAAATTATTTTAACATGCCATGAACTCGCTTAACTGGAAATGCTACAATTCGGAATTTCGTATAGTTAAAAAAAAAAGGTTAAATCCCAAAAAGTCTCAAATTAGAACAAAAATTTAAAAATTTCGCTAATTTTAGCTAGTGTTCAGGTGATCTCAGATAATTCAAAGAAGGAAATGTTGGAATTTCTTTTTTCGTCGTATTGTAGAGACATTAGGCAGTTTCCAAGTAGGAGACATGAAAAATGAGCAATGCCTTCGCCGGAACTCGAACCTCGGATCTCTCGAATACGCGCCGAGTGTGCTAACCATTACACCACGAAGGCATGCTAAGAAGGCGAGGGAAACACCTTATATACTGCCCCATTCAAAGGGCTACTTTGTATTAGGGGACCGAATCGCCAAATCTTGGAGGTGGAGAATCATCATCCAACGCCTTTTTTGTTCGTTCGCCACTGTAGAGACATTAAGTTGTTTCGAAGTAGCAAATGAGCAATGCTCTCTGCGAGACTCGAAACTCTGGAATACACGCCTAGTATACTGACCGTTACATCACGAAGGCATGCTAAGAACGCGGGAGAAATACCTTAGAATAAATATTATCGTAAGAGATTTTTAAAAGAAGTTTAGTTTTCAACAGATTATTATGATAGTTATGGCATGACTCTGCTATAAGCGGTCCATATTTTTATGCTGTAAAATCTGCTACAGTTATCAATTGCACTCATGAAGCTGGATGTATTTAACCTTTAACAAATTATGCGCACATTAAAAGTTAAAAAACTTGACCTTAAGAAAGCGAATTCATAGACTACGTCTCAGTTTATAGTGTTTCCAAATTCTGTAGACAGTTCATCAATAAAAATATTATGAAATTCCTTCTTCGAATTGTGCTCTGTGGGAAAAAAATCTTATTTTGAAGATTCTGTCTGCGCTCCTAAAATAGGTTTATGTCTAATAATTGCGCAATCGTAGAGAGATATCATATTTTCTTCTTACTGAACAATCAATTACAATTCTTATTAAAAATATCGAAATGGGCTAAAACGTGTAACATTAATAAAGCGGAACAGACAATGATTGATCGATTTTTTTAGCAGCATTATTTGTATCTATGTGTGTAGTCTCAGTTAAGATATTATTAAAAAACTTCGTTTACTTCTTGAATTTTTTGTTCAGTAAATTCTATGCTAAGTTAATTTCAGAATTAGTTTCGATAAGTCCAACGACTGACAGTTCGAATAGTTTTTTTGCTTGTTTCTCGAATGTGAAGTAAAGACAGAGCATTGAAGTTCATTTTTAATGTTAGAAATTATAAAAAAGAAGGATCTGGTCAGATATCCATTTTAAGAGGCAAAGTGTCACCTTATACTCGACCAAGTGTATTTCTTAGTTTAAAAAAAAATTTAAGTTAATAAATTTTGAAAATTATTAAAAAAATACATTTTTTTTTCGCAGAAAAATTTCTTACAGTTATATTTGAATCTTTCTGTGTATTTGTTTTTTTCAGTTAACAGTTGCAAACTTAACGCTCTCAAATAAACATCTTTCGCTCTATTTTATTTGGATGGTTTGGTTTGGTTTACTGAGGTTACGGCAAAGAACACTAGAGCTACTTGTCTAAGGGCAGAGATGCTTTCCTGGAGGATTTCCAAAAGGAAACTGGCTCGTATATACGTTACACATGGAAAAAACCATGAAACCACCTACACAGCCAGCCTGTTCGAGCCTCGGACCGAACTATCAGTGTTCAGCGACTTTACCGCTCGGCCGTTGGTAGGCCTTATTTTTGTGGAAATCGATATTTCTAGAATATGTGAAAAACCCATTAGAAGGTATTTCTTCCGTCTTCTTTACATGCCTTCGTGGTGTAGTGGTCAGCACGCTGGGCGCGTGTTCCAGAGGTCCGTGGTTCGAGTCCTCCCGGTGAAGGCGTTGCGCATTTTACATTTCTCCTGCTTTAAAAAAATAACTAATGTCTCTACACCATAAATGCAGCGAAAAAGTATGTTACACTTCTGTGGAAACGTTTTGATACTTTGCAAAACTGTTTCGTGGTGAATGTCAAATGCAGTTGAAAGTTTCGCATATTTTCAATAGATTACGTCAGTTTATTTTCATAAAGGACTGTAATATAGTTGTCTTTATTTTTAATCTGCTTTCAGTTAGGAATTATTTTGGAAAATGCTCCAAAATTGAAAGTTTGCCTCATTATATGTTAAAACTAAATAACGCAGATTATTTATGTTTCATAAAGAGGCTAGTTAATAAATAATGTATAGCACTTTTTATGTAATATGCATGTATTACAAAACTATGTTATTGAATCAGTGAAAGGCTTTAGTATTACATAAAGCTAAAACCAAGAAACAACGTTTCGTTTTAAGGGTGTTATTATTAAATAAGGACCGGAATTGATACGGCATAATAAATCAAAAGTTCTTTAAGTAATTTGTTAAAGAATTGGTTTATTCACATTTTATTGTACATATTAATGATTCGTACAATAATGCATCAAAAAGTACTCGTAATAAACAATTATTGACTTCAACAGAAGTACTTTTTTTTATCTAAGACATAATCTTAATTCAACAGCATACATTTTAAACTTCATTTTTTAATAAATTGATTTTGTTTTAATACATTATAGTAAATAAAATACATTCAATAATATTAAAGAATACATAAAAATTAACTAATTTTGTGTAAAAATGGCTAATTTCTATGTCGTGAACTTAATGAAAATTTTAATAGTAAGTACTTTTATTGTTCAGCATTTGTCATATATATACAAAACTACATTTAATAACTAATCAAACTGATGAATGCTTTATATCCTTATTTACATTTAAATTTCATATTTTTATAAATTATTAAATCGTGCTAAGGTTTTAGAAAATAATACAGTCAAAGAAATCTTAAGTTATGATGAGGTAAAATTTACTATACTCAGGCTTTAATTTTTAGAAAGCTGCCTTCTGAAATATTGCTAAATTTGGTAGAAGGGATACGTAAGTACAAATTTGCTTCACATTGGAAAATAGGAATTTCAGCTAAACTCAGAATTTTTTGGGTGTGTAATTTTGATAATGAGAAACAATGCTGTTCGACATTATACATCATTTTTTACTTTATGTTATAAAAAACTTAATAAGAAAATATATATAATAAAACATAGACATTGTAATTAAATTGATAAAATATTCATATACTCAGATAGAAAATAATGGGGGATGAGGAAACAAAATTAAAAATTCACTTTAAGATCATCCTCTAAAATTCAAACCTAATATTAGTTACAATTTCACATCATGAAACACACGTCAAAAGTATAAAAACTTCCTGAATCTACAATATATCGCTCGATTAACTCTGCATTATAAGAAACTGCATTGAACTACTTTTCACGAGTAAATACCGAATATATTGCAATGCGAATGAATTAAAATAGAATTCTCTATGTAGTTAATTTTACATTCCGCGTTTCTGGTTTAAGGAGGAAATACACGTATGTTTAAATAATTCTCATTCAAAAATAGCAGAGTTGTGAAGTTCGTTTTGAAGAATGGTGCGAAAAACATTCTCAGTTAGTTTCCAAATGTGGAGATTCGGTAACTGTTCTTCTGTGATTCATTTAAAATGAAGAGAATTGTTTTTTCATATTGAAGTTATAATGAAATCCAAAATATGAAACGGAAGATGTCCACGAATACGAGCAGAAACGAAGCATGAGAATATGATCCTATGAAAATTGTGATCGTGTTATGGAGATCCAATAGTTCAGACATGTGAATGAATCCAGTAACTTTCTCAGTGAAATATTTCAACCAAGAAGCAAGCACGGGAAGCAACTAGGGATCTTGTCCGATTTTAGCTTCTTCTTTGACTTCCTTCCTTCCGTGTAACCACAAAATCCTATACCACTTGATGTGATGGCTAATTTGGCATGATAACTATTATAGCAGTCGTTCTGATGAAGTAAAGATGTCGCTATATGTTGGAAAACTTCATTCACACCTGTAAGATTTAAATTTTTCAGTTATCACATTTGATGTGCCATATTGTTTTCTTATTGTGGAGTAAAAAGAGTATATTTAAATAAAATCAAGACATACTTTAAAACCAAAATACTGTCAAGTATTAGTATAGTTTACCAACCAACAATTATACATAGTGTTTACTTTAAAATCTGCATATTTTTTAGTCCTTGTTTCCGATATTCAAATGATTAGTTTAAGCTATTTTTAAATAGAAAAAAAGCTGCAGTTTACAGCAACTTTATCTACATACTTCAGCGTCAAAATTATACGAGAAATGAATGACGAAGAAGGAAACATTGTTTTGTTTTGGTTTATTTGGTTATGGCAGCATAGTTGAAAACATTTGTCTTAGCTTTAATTTCAGGTAGTTTATTTGACTGGTTACAGCAAAGCACTCGAGGGCTATCTGATTAAGAGCGGGAATACCTTCGTAGAGGATTTTTGAAGGAAACTGGCTAGTATACAAGTTGCACATGAGAAAAATACGAAAACGCCCATGCAGCCAGCCCGTTCTCAGGGATTCGAATCCCCGACCTAACTACCAGTGTTCAGCGACTTTATCGCTCGGCTGCTGGTGGGCTGAAGCGGGAAAGGTGTCGGCTACTGTGCAACGTTTTGCATTGTTTAAAACAAGCATCTTTTTATTAAAAAATATTAATCTAATCTAAGAGGAATTCAGTTTCTCCGTAATTTATTGTATGCAACCGCATAAGAAATTCAGCATGACAGGTAATGTTGCCAGCTCTTTCTTTAGACTATCACGCGTTATTTAAACTTACGTCGTTTGTAATTTTTATTGAAACAGACGAAAATAGAAAAGCGCAGGAATAACTAAACTTAAGAACTAATGTATTTATTAAAATAAATTAATGTGAATTAATGGAACTGCAGCTGTAGTAAGGTTTTACTGTTTTCCCCATTTGCCCTTCATCATATAACAACGACAGAACATCTGTAAATAGACGTCTTTAGTTTTTTGTCATTGCTTAACTACTTAGCTATTTTCATTTATAAAAAAACATTCACGTTTTCATGACAAGAAAGGTAAAAGCCAAAACAATGATGGGCATAAAATCTTCATAAAATTCAGACTTTATAATGCTGACATTAAATCAAAATCATAAATTTTATGGAAATGGCACACAACTGTTATATTAATTCATACTTAAAAATGCATCTACCTAGACGCGTGAAAACAGATACACCTATAGAGTATTATAGATGTCGTTTAACGAAAGCCATTAAGGCACTTTAGAATATATTTTACAACTGAAGATTATCTTTTCCCTCAATAAAATAAATTCTTAGTTTTTATCTTTACTGCAATTCAAGGTTCTACAAAATAGCTCATTTTGTTAGTGGAAGTCATGAGAATTACTTAACGCTATATTCTAAGGTTGTAAATCGCTGATTAAAAAGGAATGAATCTGAAATAAACTGCGTGCTTGTCGTTTTCCCCTAACTTCGCCATGCGCTATCCTCATCGCAGTACTGTAATCTCTTTATCTTTTATCTGTTAAAAAAATGAAAGAATAATATAACATAAGATTTGTAAGAAATATTAACGAATCGTGTCATAAAAAGATACCTTATATAATTTTATTTTACTTTCAAAAATTAAGAATTGTAAAAATTTGAAGTTGTTTCGATATTTAATTTACATTAAGAAAGTTGTTTGATAATGAATAGATTTAAAAAATATTAATTCAGATCAATTTGATTTTGGTATCATACCTATTTTTATTTTTCATTCAAAGATCTGTAACTTATTTAACTATCGATAAATATTTTAATTTAGTGTTTAGAAAGGCAATATAAAATATTCAGTTGTAATAAACATTAAATAATTATTCTGTTTTCCCTGCCTCTAATATATCTGTGATTTCAATTAAAATATTTAACATTTTAACAACAATTTGATATTTAATAAACATTTTATTAATTCAATAATTACATTTAATTTATCAAGACATAGTCATTTTTAAAATCTATTACCAGGAATGACATTGATCGTCACAGACGTTACATACTATCATTCAAAAATAGCACTTCATTCCAAGCTTTTGACCTGAATTTAGAAATTCGCTTAGAAATTTTTAACTAGTATCTGAGCATAATCAGAAACGTCGAATCAGAATTCTAAATTATACTCGTATTGCCGTTTCAAAAGGCTTAAATTTAATTTAAAAGCACAAGCTATGGGCTTACCGAATCAGATTTTATTATAATTTAACCATGAAATCGTTAATGTTGCAGTTTTATAATACGACTTTCTTTATTTCGCCCATCTTCTACAAAGTGTCTTTTGAAATAAGTGATGCTGTAAAAGTAAGCGTATCAGTTATACTTGATATTTAAAAAACCATATTATGACTTATGACAATTAACGTTTATGGAGGAGCAAATTCCGTGACGTTTTTTCCATGTAAAATTTAAGCAATCTCTTGTGTTCCTGGGCAAAAATCTATTACAGAGTCTTGTTATGAAACCATAATGCGTCACCTGTCGAGCAATGTAGATAAGACGAGTTGAAGTTCATGGCTATAACTTAGGTCATTTTTTTAACAGAACAGTAAAAATATTTTTCTCTGGATGGCGATTTAGTTCTTTCTCGTAGCAACAGATAAAATATGTTAAATAGTTGCTACGAGAATACTATCGCAATACTTAAAGGTACTCCGTTAAGTATCGCGATGGCTGAATACAAATATCAGCTTAGTGACAGATTTAATAAAACAGAGATAAATTTCGCAAGAGCAGGCTTTTGCTCTAATGATTCCTTCTGAATAATATTGTTCGAGAACTTTTTTTCTTTTTACTAATTCCAGAAAATAATCTCATACACGTTTTATTTTAAAATGAGCATAGCACTTTAACATTTTTATTTTCCTTTTGACACGTGTTTGGATAAAAGCTTTATGATCCCGTATTTGCACAGCTCTAAAATAAAATTAAAATAATGAAGAGAGGGACGCCAATACACACAAATATTAAAAAATATTCAAATTTTTAGGAGCAGTTTACAAGAGTGATAACATAAAATTGCTTTCATAGTTTTAGCTAAATTCCCCTAAGATCCAATATTCCGACACATCTAAAGCAATATGAAGGATTATAATGCCTGATAATATAGTGCTTGATATATAAGTGTGTATACGTGGTTTTGAAAGAAATGCATAGAAAGACCTGGGATTTTTTTAACAGCTGAAACTTTTGTTTCGAGAATAGTTACATTTTTTACCGTCAGCTTGCTTCATTGTGTCAAAAGTGCTTTCAGTGTGTCGCACCAACATTCTGCACAGCATCAGAGAAGGTTCAGGAGCAGTTCTTCTCACATGATGAGTAATAACGTTTTCCAAATGGGCAATGACGTCGATCGACCTCTGGACACTGGTGACTTGGTGACTTTAAATAGCCTCATAACCAACCGTCACAAGATATAAAGTTGGGAGACAATGGTTGCCATTCACGCAGTAAAGAGCGGCTGACGACACAGTTATCATCAAATGTCATTCGCAGTAGGTGTTGTCTCTCCAGTCTGTGTGAATGGAGAGGCACGTATTCCAACTTGCATGAATGTTAAACTACGGAGCACTTGCCTCTCTTGCAAAGCGGGAATGATCCTGTCGAATAAAATCGCTACTCAAAGCTCAATTTTCATAGAAACAGCTCGAACGCTTTGGACAATCTCAAATGAAAAGAGGCAATAATGCCGCAGTGAACACGCACCATACTGTCATCTTTAACTGATGCAAAGGAGTTTCCACAATCGCGTGTGGATTCTCCCACGCCCATATGCGGTAGTTGTGTGCGTAAACAACCATTAAGAGAGAAATGCACCTTATTAATCCATAAAGCGTTTGATACTCATTTCGCATTGTTTCATAACTACTGAAAAGCTCAGTTTGCAAATTCAGGATGTCTCTCGAAATCGGTTGACATTCATGTACAAGTTAAATTTTGTAAGGATACATCTTGAAGATGATTCTGAGTAACCATCACACAATCCCGTATGATATGCCAGTTCTCCATAGCCTCTACAGCTCCACCTGTTGGTAAAAATGTAATTCTTCTGGTAGAAATGTTTCGTTATCAAAAATCAATTGCTTTCTGTGCGTTTCTGTAAAAACTGCGTCTTGCTACTACCTATATTTTTCGAATCGTTGAATTTTTCCCCTGTTACTTTTAGATCATCCGGTGTATATATACTTACAAGAAAATGAATAAATGCAAAGTAAAACGTCTTTCATCCAATTGCCAAATCTAATCCAATTGTGAGTTGAAAGCAGCAGAAAGTGGTGGTAATAATGCAAAATAAATTAAAATAAATTAGAAGTATCCCTACAAATCCATCCCATATTCAGTTCGAAACAACCACATGCAAAAATAAATAAATACAATGGCAAACTGTATGTTAGGCGCAAAAATTGCCAAAATCAAGAATGAAAAGGAGAAACGAAATTTGCATTTTTTTCTCTGTCATCATCAACGGACTGGAGCAATGAAAGAAGTTAATAACATCAGTCTGTTTCTGAACCGACAAAGACATAAATTAAAGTTTAATACTTCAAATAATTTTAGAAAATTAATCAAAGTAATCGGTGTCTTTATTAGCCCAACGCCTTTAAAAATAAGTTGTTTGTGATGCTGGTCAATGTATTTCTCAAAGCTCGATTCTTGGCAGAAGCAAGGTGGGCCAATAACCGGTTGACTCATGTGCCTGGTAAAGATGTACTTAATGTTTTGCTTTACTTGAAGTAGATTTTGCTGATAGAGCTATTGACTGGGAAATATTTCTAATATTTTTTGACAATTTTTCTAAGTTCAGTAAAGTTAAAGTTAGGATGTATAAAATCAATTTTACAGTAGTTAATATTAGGTTAGGGATTCTGTGAGTAATGAGATCTTTAGCCAGATAAGTGCAAATTTCATAGTCAAGAGGAGTTGTTATTTAGAAAATTGTCAAATGCAACTAAATCTTTGTTTTTTAATTCGAAGATAATTTTTAAATTTCTTGGTTATTGCTGTTGAATTTGTTGAATAAGTCAAAAGATGAAGCAGAAGCTTTTTTACTTTTTCCACTGCTTCGGCTACCTCTATTCGTTTTGGTTTTGAAAAACAGCAGATTTTCATAAATGCTGGAATTGCTGGTAAGTTTTTGCTATAAATGAAAGATAGTGTTTAGTCCATATGGATAAACTGTTTTTAATTCTAGCGTATGATAAGTTTCTTCATTAGGTTTTTTTGAAGTGTTGCGAATACCTTCAAAGATTTCAGTTGTAATGTTGTTAAAATTATGCTGCTTAAAATGCTCGAATTCTGCTGTGTAGTATGCATTTTATTTATTAATTTAATTTGGGTTAAATATTTTAATTAAGCATCTGTGGTTATTGATTCTGAGACTGAGAAATAATTAGATTTTAGAATGAAATTTATGTTACAGATATTGCAAGTATGACATAAATGCAGTTAAGGTTTTTTCAAAGGGTTTGTTCAGAATTTGCAGATAAATTAGCATTGCTGATTACACGTCAATTAATTGGAACTTTTACAACTGACATTGTTCTTAGATACGAACCGTGCATGAAAACAGTCTTGAGGGAGCTGACCTGAATGCTGTGCAAAGTAGTGAGCACTACAAGCGGCTATTCAACAGCAAAATAACCAAAAATTAGGAAACAAAATATACATAAAAATACCAAATGAAAAAACATAAACTTTGACATAAAAATTCCAAATGAATATGCAGATGTCTTAAAAATAGAAAAGTAAAATAAAATCTTTTGGCAAAGTACACTATGGACACCAACCCTTGTTAGTACAAAAATGACTAAAACAAAATACATTGCAGCTCAAAACCTAATCCAAATGCGCTCTGAATTGAGAGCTTTTATTTTCGGTTTTAGCATTTTTTGTGTCTATCATACACTTTGCCACTGTGTTTCTGGTCTTTTTTTTTTTCTTGCGTATGTTTTTTTCCGAACACGGATGGATTTTAAATTTATTTCTAATATATTTCATTTTATTTTATTTTGCATTATACATGCGCGCTCTCACACATACATATATATACATAGGGCGTCTCAGTCCTAGAGTTATAAACTTTTAGGAGCGGTAGGGTGTCAGAAGACTCGGCGTCGAAAACGCTTTCTTACCGCAGTGAGTTAGACTGAGGCTCTCTTGCGTAAACTTTATTTCACCTACTAGCACATGTTGAATACATAGGATTATTGATTATACGAAAGCGCAATGTAATGGGTGAGCCGTACAGTGATTGTACGAGGAAAGTTATCCGATAACGCGTACTTCCATTCACGAACTCTTTGCATACCTTCTCCAGACATTAACTTATAAGGTATTTCTCCTGCCGTCTTAGCATGCCTTCGTAGTGTAACGGTCAGCACGCTCGGCGCGTATTCGAGAGGTCCGATGTTCGAGTCCCGGCGAGGGCATAGCTCATTTTTCATCTACTCCTGTTTTTAAGTAACCTAATATTTCTACAGTGGCGCCCGAACTAAAAGGTGGTGGATGATCATTCTCCACCACCAGGATTTGGCGATTGAGTCCCCTAATCCCCAACTGCCCTTTAAAAATGGAAATTTATAAGGCATTTCTCCCACCGTCTTAGCATGCCTTCGTGGTGTAATGGTCAGTACGCTCGGCGCGTATTCGAGAGGTCCGAGGTGCGAGTCCCGGCGAGGGCATTGCTCATTTTTCATCTATTCCTGCTTTAAAATAAATAACCTAATGTCTCTAAAAGCTAAAGCAGGTTCCTTCCAGATAGCTGACGTGACTTCAAAACGATCGGCATAGACGTCGGACATCGAGGTGACTGTGCTACCTTATGTACAGGACACTCCCGTACTCCAAATTCGAGTACGCGAAATATGGCTCATTTAGCCTGGGTTTCTTGATGCACCGAGTGGAAGATTCTTAGAGAAAACAAAATACATTCATATCATGTGCATCGTGTCCGACCGCTTCAGCCGGATGATTAAGTACCTCGGATTGCTTTTGCAAAATAGTTCCTAAATTAGTATGCTACAGATCTCCTTTTCCCTGGTCTTGTGATTAATAGTGATTAGTCTAGCTTGACAGAAGAAGCTATTGTAGTCATATAATGCCCATATGCGAGAGGGCGCGAAGCCCCATACGACACGAAATCATGCTGTAGATAGTCGGTTTTCAATAAATGTTTATATCGCATTGTGGGGGATTATTTCATTGTCCTTACTTGTTACGTTTTTGTCTGACCGGTAGCAATTATTTAATGTTTCTGCCGAACGTGTCCCCACAACCTATACATGCGGAACGGCTTTCTCCATTGGAAACCTTTATCTTGATTCCAGGACATTGGGGTTTCCGCATATTTCAACCTTAACGTTCGTAACCACTTAGACATTACATGTAGTCAACAGCAAATCGGCTGTGGTAATCCGATGCTTTAGTCTGTCCAATTGCCAGATCTATTTTGCTCTGATTACTTCTTCTGAAGCATACAAACACTGGCTTTTAACACCCCCGTTGACAGCTCTGAACGACTGGTTTCAAGCTTCACGGCAACTGCTAGAGAACCTTTCGTTTCTACTATTTTCTGTGAATATTGCCGCATGCACATTTGCGATCTTACACTGATGTGTGATTCTAAGTCGTCTATGTGTAAGGGTGTATTCTACACCTCCTATATGGCTGTAATTTTGGTCCTGAGAGAACCTATATTATATATATATATATATATATATATATATAATACACTCACGTTTGTGAAAATTGCAACACCATGAAGGACTTACGCGAGTGAGCTGAAATTTTCAGGAAATGCAAAGTAGCGCATGATATGCAAATGATTAGAATTGCAAATCCGTAGCGCATGCGTATGCTGAGCAGCGCCCTCTGAACGGCTGATGGATCCGAATAAATAGACGGCTGTAGCGAGGCGTGTATGGTTATCGGTGGTTATCTGCTAGTGGTAAACGTTAACTCAATCTGTACTTATGCCTCGTCGACGAAAGAGAGCGAGATTTGAACAACTTACAGAGTTTGAACGAGGGAGAATCATCGGCCTTCGTGAAGCTGGATTGTCGTATCGTGCAGTAGCCTCTCGTGTGCAGCGTAACAGCAGCACAGTGATGCGCGTTTGGAAGCAGTGGACGGACGAGTGTCGGACAACTCGGAAATCCGGGAGTGGACCCCGAAATGTGACGTCAGCTCGCGATGATAGACACCTGGTCCGCATGGCGCGGACGGACCGTACAGCTTCCTCTAGACAATTGGCAGCACTGTGGTCAATAGCTACAGGTGTTTCATTGTGTGCTTCATCAATTCGTAGACGTCTGCTGCAGTGTGGACTGCGCGCACGGACTCCTTTATACAGGATCCCCCTAACGCACGACCATCGCCGCCTGCGGCTACAATGGGCCAATCAGCATAGAGACTGGCGTGCTGATTGGCAGCATGTCGTGTTTTCTGACGAATCCCGCTTTAATTTGTGGTACCATGATGGCCGCATTCGTGTCAGACGCTATGCCGGTGAACGCCACCTTCCGGAGTGCATTATCGAACGCCACAGTGGACGAACACCCGGAGTTATGGTCTGGGGCGCCATAGCATATCATAGACGATCTCAATTGCTACGAATTGTGGGCAATCTGAACAGCAACCGGTATATCCGTGAAGTTCTACAGCCCGAAGCTGTTCCCTTCCTTCAAAGCTTGCCAGGCGCTGTATTTCAACAGGACAATGCCCGCCCTCATACTGCTCGGATTGTTAAATCCTTCTTTGCAGCGCAGGAGGTACAGCTTCTTCCTTGGCCTGCGTGTTCCCCGGATATGTCGCCAATTGAACATGTGTGGGATGTCATTGGTCGGCGTCTTGCTCGTGATCCTCGTCCTGTTGCGTCTGCAGACGAACTTTGGGTACGCGTACAAACGATATGGAATGCTCTTCCTCAGTCAGACATTCAAACTTTGTTTGACTCCATGCCACGTCGTGTAGCAGCACTTATTGCGGCGCCTGGTGGCCACACAAAATACTGATTCTGATCTCTTGTTCTTGTTTGTTTGCTTTGAACATTTAATCATTTATTTGTACCACTACCACTCAACTGTGTATTAAATTGCATTCAATTATGACGATTCCTTCTTGGTGTTGCAATTTTCACAAACGTGAGTGTATGATATACATTAAATCGCAAGATTTTTTGTAGTGGAACGAAGGGCATAAATGAAATATAACACTCTCTTTTAGTCCGTTTACACCCCAGTCATTTTTTTCCTCTTAAAAGTTACTTAATTCGGGTGATGCTGTTAAAATACGCCCCATCAGTGCACAGGTATTTAAGACGATTGAATACTGGTAGTCCGAATCCAGGGAACTGACTGGCTGCATCGTTGGTTTTCGTGTTTTTTCGCATGTGTTAACGTGAATACGAGCCAGTTTCTGTTAATAGGTTCTACACAAAAGCACTCCTCCTTAGGAAAACAGCCCTCATGACTTTGCCATATTCAGATAACATAACGTAACCTGTTCAAAGTAGAATTCTATATATCTGCGATTTGTTTAAACAAGTGAGCATTTGTAGCATAAAAGGTCTGAGTGCTAAATCTAACTGATTGTCTGAGATTCTTTCGTAGTAGAAAGTGACTTCATCATGACTATTTCTGAAAGTAGCGTGAATATTAAGAGTAACAATGCGTGATAAATGTTTCACTGTTATTATAATGCACTAAAGGTTTAGAGATTGTAGTTCCCACCTTTAAGTGAATCGAAATAATAAGTTGGTTTCATAGTTTCTTTAGTTATGGCAAAGCACTCGAGGGCTCTCTACCTAAGAAGAAGGATGCTTTCGTGGAGGACTTTCTGAGTAAATCTGGCTCGTATATACGTTACACATGGAGAAAACCACAAAAACGTCCATGCAGCTAGCCACTTCTCTAGACTCGAACCCCGGACCGAACTACCAATGTTTAACGAATTATTAACGAATTCAGCCGTTGATGACCTGAAATAATAAGATCGTATAAAACAGCACATTTCTTCACTTCCAAAATATAATGACTCGTTGTCTAAAGTTGAGATTTATAATTAATTTTTTCTGTTATCTTTAGCCTCTTATTTCGAAGTTTGTTAGTTATATTGTGACTGGCTGAAAGTAATTTCATTCTTCTCAGCTGGATATGAAGAACTATATTTTAGTGAGTGTAACTTACATATATATAGAAGCTAGTAAATACTAATTATATGTCATTTGAAGCAATTACATAGGTAAGATTTCTAGTCGCATTTCAATTTCATCAATGTTAATTGTTATTAAACATTACACATTATTTTGCAGAGTGTTTGAATAGAAAGTTGCTTTGATTTCTGTTACAAGTATTCAAGTAATCAAATTTTTATTTAAATTTTTTGACAATATTTTACTACAAGCATATTTACAAATACGATGAACGCAATATAGTCAATATCAGTCAAGTAAGCTTATATAAGCAATCAGTTACACGTAAGCAAGATGAAAATACTCACCTGCTAGATCAAACTGGTGCCTAATTAGCGTAATATTTAAAACGTTCGGTTCGTCTTTTCCTAAATAAAGAGTCTGAAGAACTAAAAATCTATTTTCTTGAATTACTCATCCAGAAAACTTATATAACCTTAAATATTTTGGAAGACTCTTCGTTGTCATTAAATTTTGTACCGTAAAAAAAATTTAAATTATCATAATGATAATTAAAGTTATTTTCCTAAACCGATCCATTGTTTTCTTAATATTCATAAAGATAATTTGACACGGATTTAGGATTTACTTGCGAAGCAATAAATTAAGGAAATTATCCTTTTACTTGCTAAACTTAATATTAAACTTATAGACAAAAAAAAACAGTAATTTTTTTCTCATTTAAGTTATTTATGACAAGCTATCAACAATAAATTTTATTTTGAATACTTAAGTTATAGGTCGTAAATTTTGAATATTATTCTGTAAAGTAAGATATAATTTTAAGAAAATGTAAGTATTTGTAACTGGATGCACAAAACAAAAAAATCTTTTGAACATAATGGCTTTAAAAACGAGTTTTCCTAGAACAGAAAAAATACGTTAACTGCAATTGTTCAACTCTTGTTGCATCACTTATATGAACTAACTTTTTGAATGTCACAGTCTGTCACACCAATATTGTAAAGGGTTTTGCAGATCGTCTATGGACTTCCGAAACCAGAAAGCATTTAGCCCTAAACATTATAGCTATAGTGACATTATAGGACATTATAAACATTGCAGGTATGAATGTCAATCATTAGCATGAAATGTATTATAATTCGTACTGGAATAAGTAAGTAAGAAGGGAAAGCTCACTTACCTTCGCCAGTTGTGGCGCAAATTTCAAAATATGTTGCTCCGATGGATTCAGCATATTTCAGTGCTTCTTTTTCCGTAACAGCTCTGTCATCTGCTAAGTCTTTCTTATTGCCCAGTAATACAAATATGCACTCATCATTGGCATTTTGCTGGACACCTACAGAATATTTCATATTACAGAAAACATATTATTTGAATATATTTCTTATTACAGAATTATTATTACAGATATGTTACTTATTACAGAATATATTACTTATTACAGAATATGTTACTTATTCCAGAATTACTTATTACAGATTACTTATTATAGAATACATCAAAGAAAAGACACTTTAATACAATTGTATGCAAGAGGAAACTTTATATTTATTAACCGACTTTTAGAAAGAACGTTTGAAAAAAAAATGCTTCACTTATTAAAAGTCTGGCTTCGAGCTCTAAATATTAACCAGACTTTAAGGAAATTAAAACTCATTAAATTAACATAAATTAAAATTTATTTAATAAATTAAATTCAAAAACTTACATTAATTACTTTTACTAACTATTACATAGTGGAATAAGTTGCTCTTGAATTTATTGCAAGCATATTCATTCTTCCATGATGATTCTTATTCATTTGCAAAAAACAGGATCTTGGCATCACACGTCTTACACATGTAGCTCAACCGCTCAAACAGATATTTGCTAGCATTTAAGCTAGTGAGTCATATTCGCCCTTCATTTAAGCTCAACCGCTCAAAGAGATATTTTTCTCTGCCAGAGGTCGTATTTAAGCTAGTCAAACATACTCGCCCTTCATTTAAATTATTCTTATTTTGCTCATCATTTGCATGCATCTAAAGTTAGTGAGTGGCAGACAGAAAAACAAACCAAAAAGGCTAACTCATTATCCAGACAAAAGTATCAAACTTTCGTTTCGGACAACCTTTAAGTTAACTTTAAGTTAAACTTTAAGTTAGTTAACTTTAACTCGGTAAGTGCTAATTATTGCAGACTATTTAAAGTCTATCAGTGTCATTATTTGAGAGATTCTTTTTACAAGGATTAGTCTTTCGTGAAACTAAAGCAAATCCTTTGCTTTGTCGTGTACATAGAGAATGAAATATTCGCTAACAGAGATCAGATTCTAGCACAGTGGACTCATGTTTTTACGTTACTCTAATTTACGAATCTCTAGCTTTTTACGAATTACTGCATTGGTGTTGCATTGCATTGCTTTACAATTACTGTACTGTATTTTAAGCTCCAAGAGTATTCATTATACACCTGGGAGTACAATGTCTCTCAAAAATAATGTGCTCATTTTTACCTTTTGCAATAACTCCTTTAATAAAATGAAGCATATTTTAAAGCGTGTTTTGAAATGCTTTTTTTTTCTTTCTACATGCCTCCGCCTGCCGATGTGGAATGAATTATTGCAGAGGCTGGCTTTATCTTTTGTTTCATGAAACAATAAATAATTATATACCAACAAGAAATAGTCAATAGACAGACATTTGATGTGATCTACCATAAATAAGTCAATAAATTGTATATTTTCAGTTACATCACGTGCTCGAAAACGCTCACTATGAGTTAAATATAGAGGACGAATAAAACAAATTTTTATTATACGATAAGGAAAGGGAAATGATCTCTTTAAAAACGAAAATTTAGTGTTTTCAATGTTATACGTGTATAAACGAATGCCATTTTTCCCTTCTTCCATTTAACAACCCTTTTGACGAAAACGTAGAATATATTTAAGACTTTGACGAAATTTTTAACCTAAACACTTAACACTTTGCTGTTTAAAATTGGAAGAAGAACTCCTTTCACGAATCTTTTACATAGTTTAAACGGTTAAATTGAGTACAAGACAGAAAATTTGGTTAATATTGCGTTTTTTTACTCTTATTTGAAAAGCACTGGTACAATATTCTTTAAGAAAATACACTAGCGTGCAAAACTTACGAACAGACGTAATGTTGAAGAACACAGCACTAAAACTGAGAAAGAGGCTTGTAGCGATAAGCACAAGGTAATAAAGGTAATGCATATGCAAATATTAAAAACAAGACATCAGAATTCAGGCAAGAATATGTAAAATGTCCGCAACAGCCGAGAGAAATACATAATGGTAAACAAAGGGACAGTAAAAGGGATTATTATAGACGTTTGCTGCCAAATCCAAATGACTTGTACACGTAACATGACTAAAAGAAACCGTTTGAGCGACTTTACATATGGAAGAATGATTGGTAAGCTTGAGGAGGAGTTAGCATGATGAGTGTAGTCAAGAATTTGATGCTGACCGCGGTGTCTGTTCATGTACCTGAAGAGGCTTCGAAAATGACGCTGCAGCTGTGAGGAAGACTTTGTAGACGGCCATGAAAAACAACACATCAGTGGATGACCTGTATTTTACTCTGCAAGCGAAAAGAGACAAACGCAGTCAGACGACAACAGTGATCAGCTACTGCGCACGGCAGCAGGACGTCAAGTGCTGCGGTTTACTGTGACAAGATGTCCTCATAAAAGAGGCCTATTCGCCCGTCGCCCTGAACGTTGCATCTAACTAACGACCGTTCAGACAGACGGTACAGATTAGTGTAAAGAACACAAAGCTTGTACGCATCATCAGTGGAGATCACGTTCTCCTTACAGATGTTCGTGTTACGAATGATTCTGATCACCAGCTGTTATGGAGAGAAGTGGAGATTCAATTTCATCCCAATAATATCAAAGAAACCGTTACAAAGGTCCTGGAGTGCTGTCCTGGAAGCAAAGGAGTCCTGGAGGCATTATACGAAACAACCGCATTGACCTCGACATTTTCGATGGAACTTCTTAAACCGGGGACCAATATTATCAAGATATGATCCTTTCCCACGTGTATCTGTTATCTGTTCGAGGTGCTTTGGGACTAACTACATTTCTAAGGATTATAACACCAGAATATCCCATGTTTGCGTTATGGATGCGCTGCTGGAAAATGAGGATTCATTCGGATGGATTGGCAAATGCTATTCTCTGATTTAATTCCTGTAGAATATGTGTGGGATGCTTTCAAGAAAAGCCTTTCCGCTCGACCACATCCAGCAAAAAACAACTGGAATAGATGCTCATAAAAGAATGGGCAATCTTACCACAAGAATTGTGGGCTCTTCTGACGTTGAATAGGAGAGATGGTACTATGCTACCATTGCAGTTAATGGAAATCTTATAGCGAAGCTGTTAGTAAAGCTAGTTCTTGTTTTTTCAGAGAGACCCTGAAAAATCAGGTATGTTCTTGCTGACATTCAAATTAAGGATCTTCGTGTTTAATCTGGACATGCTACCAGTCATCACGACACCAGGCACTGGAGAAGGCGAGAATTCCTTATAATAACCCTTATTAAAAGACATCTATCTGATGTTATTACTGTCGAGAAGACAATCATTTGTATCCACGCCATTTTCCCAAAAGGCTTTTCTTGCTGTTTGATTTTATACGGTACACGTTCTATTCATTTTTTCTCTGAAGTTTCTTCATCCTTTACAAAACACTGTTTCTGTTTCTGATTTTTATGTCTCTCACGTAACTCTTGTGAAGCTACTGCGAAAAAACTAATCCATATTTGGTTTCGTATATTAGAGTGAATCTAACACAATCTTACGCAAATATTTTGTAATTTCCTTATACAAATGATAAACACTGCCTTAAAAATTCAGATCTCTTGAGGAAATGACTATTTCTGAAGTGTTTTCTCAAAGTTGGTAGTTCTGTACATACTGGTTTTGAATAACATTCTGTAATAATTTTGTAATTTTCTCAAACTTTTCAACATTTTTTCAAACAATTCCTCTGAAAGAATTTCCTTAGTTTCTATACAAACAC
Organism: Stegodyphus mimosarum; assembly: GCA_000611955.2. Lineage (NCBI taxonomy): Eukaryota > Metazoa > Arthropoda > Arachnida > Araneae > Eresidae > Stegodyphus > Stegodyphus mimosarum. The sequence continues at coordinate 444,149 of KK121640.1, read as the reverse complement.
TACTGTACAACTGAATAAAAGTATTTTAAAAAACAACGCTGATTTTACGCTGTTAAAAATTCAAAATTTCCTGTAAACGTTTTAAATATAACTTAATTTAAATTTTTTATCAAAGGCCACTTACTTACAACCCATGCCTGTAGGTCAAGGAAAGACTGTTTTGATGCAATGTCGAACATGCACATTGCTGCTCTTGCGGCTTTGTAAAAGATTGGACCCTAGAAGAGAATAATACGCAGTTTATATAAATTTCCCGGTAAAACATAAACACTATATTTTAACTTAGGCATAAAACAAGACACAACAACATCCACGTCAAGTAAAATTGGTGTCTGCAGCAAGCAGGAGGCTACCATACAGTTGCATATGAACAAGATAGAGCCGCCAGTCTTGGACCTGAAAGAACTGCCTCCGGGGAAAAAACTTGGAGCAGTTGGGGGAGAAGAAGTTTTTCACATTTATTTGATGATACCCCAAGTTTAATACATCAATTGAATCACTAGACTGAAACAGAATATAACATCCATATAGAGCCAAACACTACCTCTACGATAAAGATATCATAGAAAGGCATATCGCGGACATCCTGAAAAACAAAAAATATAGTCCTTACAAGTAGTCCTCGCGATAGCCATGCAGTGTTATACAGAAAAAAAAGAATAATTTCGCTTCCACCGGTTTTAAGTGCTAGCGATTCGCTATCGATTATAGAAAACGTAAACAGTATTACAAAATATTGGTACTGGTCTACAACTGATGAGATTATTAGTAAAATTAAATCTGCAAGTTATGTGACCATGTTAGGTCTCAAGTCTGGATTTTTCCAGATATGTATGAAAACGGACAATACGCTACTCTTCAAAGGGCAATGGGTATAATCTTAAGGCTTGATAAACCAGCAGTCATATACTTAGATAATACAATAATCCCAAGTGACACATTCTCTCAGAATTTTCAGAAAATTTTTGTGCTTCTAAAGGAAACACTTTAAAATTGAGTGCCACAAAATGCAAATTCGTGGTCAAAGAACTTCGCTACATGGGTTATAAGACATCTGAAATAGAAATTGAAGATTCAAAAATTGCAGGAATCATAATTTATCTGCCACCTAACACGGCAAAACAGTTGGTATCAGTTTTGGGCATGTGCTCTTATTATAGTATATTCATTCAAGGGGGAACTGACAAGAGACAGAACTGAAATGTGCCATGTTGAATTCCAAAATTTTAGATTTGCCAGAAACAGTGAGAAAAACATCGTATTTCGAATCCTGTAACACTTGCAAATTAATTAATAAGCGAATTAATTAATAGTGTAAAAACCACATTTCCTAACGAAAGCACAGGAATTAATCGGTTATACCTTTACCCACGTAAAAGATTTTAAAAACAAACTTGCTCAGGATTATTGATTATTTTTTGTGGTAGGTAAATATAACTTTCCTCAGAAGGAAATCTGTGAAATTTCTTGCAAATTCATTTTTAAGTAAATTTATATTAAATTATGGAGCTCCTATAAAAATAATCTCAGATAATTGTAAGCAATTCATAAGTCAAAATTTTGAGGAAATGTGTACTGATCTTGACATAAAACATTTTAAAATAGTCCCTTATCGACCACATCGTAGAGAGGGTGAATGGAAATATAGTTAAACTTATCCGCTTCTATGTTAGAAATTACCATCAACACTCGGATAGCTGTGCTAATGAATTAGCCTGTCATTAGGATCTACCAAACACGATACAGCGCTTTCAGAAGGTAGCATGTCTGTAAACAGGTTGATTCCGGTATTAACTGTACCCTAGGCGTTAAGTACAGTTGGCGTCCTATAGAAATGAAACATATTAATAATTCGAAACAAAATACTTTTTAGTATGCTGGTCTGAAAGACTAAAACGCTTGAGCCTATTATATAACAGGCGTTCTATCAAGAAAAAACTGAAGCTCAGGAAGATTTCCGAAAAGGGAGCATATAGAAGAGGAAGCAGACGCTAGCAACTTAAAGGTTTAACGGCAGTAAGATGTAGGAAATTGCGTATGAAGGGAATTCCTGATATGAAATAAAATTATGAACGCGGAATTTTCCTCTTATCTCAAAGGCATCAGTTAGACGATGTGACACGCAACACTTATCGTTATGGAAACTGGAAGGCGCTTTATTCGCAGTTCGTCCATCGATCGGAGTATGAGTGCCAAAAGGATTTATTTCAGCAAATGATTATTAAGCTGGAAAAAGAATGTTAAGCCAAGATATTCAAAAAAATTGGAAGAAGGCCACTAATGATTGAAATCGCTAGGCACTTTGGATTTATTATATTTTCAAAGCTTTGGGCAGCTTTTCAAACCAACTGAATGCGTAGCAGACCGATGCTAGTCGTCAGAGTTACCTAACTATCTTAAAATGCTTCTAATCTACCAAAAAACGAAAGGTCCTCACAGATCGTGTAAAGATACCTACAGTAAATAGGGATTTGCCTGAAAGCGAGTAGTATGCTTTCTTTCTACCAGAAGTTGAATATAGCGCACATCTTCAGCCGTGTCATAAAGGCAGAAATGAGAGATATCAAAACGTCGGTCAATATGCTCTTCGCTAGTAAAACTCACGTCGCTATATCCCAAAACATTTTACTTTACTTGATCAGTCTTGAAAGCACTACCGAGACTATGCAGATAAAGAATATGTAGAGTAGTCCTGAGGTTTTGGGAGAAAAGATATTACGAGAATTAGACACAGCAAACTACAGATGCTAGAAAATAAGATTATGACTGGTGAATGATATTGGAATGAATTTTTTAACCATTTTTTTTATTGTTCCGAATTGCCGTAAGTGAATGATTCATTCTCCTGAAAGATTAAGCAACACTGCCTCGTATAAAAGAAGTCCGGTGCTTTGAAAGACAGAGGATTATATTGAATTGACTGGGAAACAGACTTTCCAGATCCCATTGCCATCAGAAACATTTCCGAGAAGATGCAATGTTTCTAGGATCCATCTCTGAAAAGTAATCAAGTCATCCTCCGTACTCTAAAGAAGGTAGGGGCTACTTCGTTACAGGAGCATACAGTAACACAGCGAGAGCTGCATTTCTGTTTAGGGTATACATATTAACCAATGACATGTCTTTTTATTTAAGTATTGTTTTAATTACTTTGTGTCAATTATACTACTATATAATATGAAAATCTTCAACTTTAGACTCCCTAATGTTATAGTGAACATTATTCCTTTCGACCGAGCGTATCATGGCTCGATGGGTAAGACGTCGGGTTCAGAAGCCAAAGGTCCCGAGTTCGAAACCCGTCAAAGGCTAGTCGCCTAAAAGTGGTTTAGCTTAAATTTCCTTCCTATTAATTTATATTTCATTTTCTAGAACTTTCCAATGCTGGAATATTCCAGGTCGTTCATTAAGTGTACACAAGTGGTTACTTATTCAGTTCGAATAATAAAGTCTAATAATTTCCTCTTTATTTGTCTTAATACGATCACTTCATCTACGCGGCAATGATTTAAGTGCCTCCATGCCCCTCAGACAATGGGCATTTACAAGCATCTAGGCTTTCTTTGGAATTCGAACTAGTATCTAATGATATGGTGGCAAGCATCGTTAACCACTATACCAATCAGAGCTATCCTAATTGTAACTTTTTTTAACTTAAAGCACGTAGATGATAAAAAAGACTGAATCTGATGCTTTTCCACCTCATTTGTAATCCTTTAAGAGCAAAATACGCAGATGATATAAGAAATACTACTATATACTATATTCATTAGATGGTAGAAGAAATATTACTATACATTTCATTGGGTTGCAATTTATATGGCGTGTTGTTTCAAAGGGGGTAAATCGGAATTTAGGTTCGATTAAGACAAAATAAAAAATAAAACATGAAAATTTTTAAATCGTACAGAAAAAAAGGAAATAAAATATTTACAAGATTACATATTAGTCGCGCTGCAAACAAACTTGAAAAGAAAGCGAGTAGCTATCAAGGAATTTGAATAGATGAATGATCTAATTAATTTGATCCTACTTAACGCTGATTTAACATTGCGTAACTAACATCAATGTGAATATAATTCCATGCGCATAAGAAGAATTCGCTATACCTTTTTATGAATTTCTACATAGAAATTTTACTTCCAATTCCAGTTAACGAAAAAAAAAACATTCCAGCTAACGAACAACAGCAGTTAACGTGGAGTTAGCTTAATTTATCAGAATTCTATTTAGCTGTTTAAAATATTTCATATCTTATTCGGGTGTAATATGTTTTTCTTTGAATGCAAAAATTTCTGGGAAGATGAATCATAATCAAAATTAAAAAGTAACAGCGCAATTCTCTTTTGTTCAATAGCTCATAAGATCAAAGTTTTGAAATACATAGGGTACCTGTAAGTAGACTTTAGCGTAAACATCCTCATCCATTGTCAAATATAATCGCAACGTTGCATAAAGAAGTTGTCCAAGGAAATAAATCCTATGATTAAGAATACACGAAAAAGAGATTCGGCTTTTCCTTTTATCACGACGGAATTGTCGATGAGATGTTTTCCTGAGAGAGTGACGGGATTTCACCCCTTTCATGCGTCATCTTGAAGCCAACGGTCATAAATAGAAATGGAAGTTTTTCACACTAGACATCGGTACTTTTATCTTGAGCTTATTATAAGAAACGTGATCCAAGCATAGATATTCTTTAAATATCGAAAAACGTATGACAGCTAAGTACAATAACGGGTTTTGGAGCTCCTTCACACCTGGAGGAGTTAGTTCCAGAAGAGCAAAATCCTCTCTTTTTTTCTGAAGAATAGCTTAGTTTGAGGCTTCGCTTAGTTTAAGGTTTCAATATTTTAGTTGCATTATTATGTTTATGTACATATAAACATACTAACGCATGAAAATTAGGTTTCAGTTAGGGATTCATTTCATATATACACATGCGAAATGTATCCCTAAATGAAACATCTGGCCATTAAACTTTGCTCTGTTTCTCTCTTCAGCAAGAAGTGCCATTTTATCTCTGTAATAATGCAGTTTCATCCTTTTCTTGTACTGCGTGCTTCGCGATTATTTGGGATATAAAAATAAATGTTTCTGTTCTAAAAATGTAAAAATGTTCGCGGCATTTTTTTTAACTACATAAGATTAGATGTTAAAAATCAGCAAAATTTCGTGTCATGTCATTTATTGTTACATATGCTAATAGTCTTCAAGAAGACAGAACCAGCTTATTTATGAAGTGACATTTCGCCACTAATTACTATTATACAGAAAAACAAGAAGCCCAATTATTAGGCATAATAACTGTGTAATTTGTTTATTTATGTATTCCGAAACACATTCATTTATGTAATTTGTTTATTTATGTATTCTGATGTAAAGTTTAGTTTCAAATAACTAAATTTTAGATGAAGGAATCTCCTGCAATTAATGATTTTATACTGTAACGTATGTATTAACTCAAAATTAAGAACTTGATTCCGTCTTCCATAGTAGTATTACTTGCATCTCTACTTCCAAACTAAGTTTTTGTTTTTCAGTATACGCGATATACCGTATTATTCCCTCCTTTTTTCATTAATTTTATCGACAGAAAATCGGGACGGGAAGATTATACGAATACTTTAATTTCTGAAGGACACTGTTACTGTAACAATGTAACAAGTGAAAAGTAGTCATGGATAAACTAAAGATTACTACCATAATACATCACAATATGAATACGTAGTAATACTAACATTAACATATCTAATAAGATATCCTTCATTTCTAATTCCCTGTAACTGGAATCGCGCCCCTTCTTATTGTATTCTCTCTTACTTCTTCGGCCTCAAATCATCCACAAATAATTAGAGAAGGTAAATAAATATCCAGCTGACTCAGCGAAATCGTAGACTGAATGTCAATTCATATTTGCTACGATGGGATTGGTCGGTTCTTGTATTAAGCTGGCATAGAATTGCACAGTTAGTTTTGGTGTGACCTTGGCAGGCAGTTTACGAAAGTTTGCTAGTAAGACGAAAACTATCAGTAGTGCACAAACTTATTTTTAAATTTAGAGAGCTTATTTCCTGAATTCGCTGACGAAGGGAAATCCCTCGCGAATATTTTAAAAATTTTCAGAACCTGTCGCCAAAACTCTAGGGGCAGAAATACGCGAGGAAATACAGTAATTCGAACTCAACATAAAATATTAAGATCTTTAAAATGCAATTAAGAAATAATTGCAGTTTTACTTCTTTTATATAAAGATCTCTTTGTAAGGTTTTAGTTAAACTAACAAAGTTTTATTTTAATTTGCCTTTTTCTATCTGTTCTTATTTCAACTTCCCGTTAGAATAAGCGCGCGTTTCAGCTTTATGCTAATTTGAAGTGGAGCCAAGTTTCTATTTAAACGGTAGGTAGGAACCTCTCAGGGTGAGAGAGCTTTTAGACTCAGACCACTGCTACTCTGTTCGACGTTCGCCTGACCAGCTAGTATTTAAATTCTAAACCTTAGCGCTGTTACTCTATTATTTATTGAAGTAATTCTAAGTGCGTTAGTATTAGTTAAATCTTGCTACGCACCCTTTAGCATAGAGGCCAACCTCGTTTTTCTTATACTCTGTGAGCAACGACTACTTAATTTCTATTTAATTTTAGTTTAAATTATTTGATTGTTCAGTTTAGACCCAAGTGCAGTCATTATTTTCTGTATCCCTCCCGAGTTGGGAAGTGGCTGTGTATAATTGTGGTTTAATAAAAGAGGATTTTAAATCCTTCTTAAGTGGAGTTCTTCTACCACTTAACCACAGTTTTCTACCACAGAACATAGCTGCATTCAGCTCCCTGTTCACGATCAGGACTTAAAGTATTTCACGAATATGTTCGCCAAGAATATGCACCGAACACTCAGTCCTGACATCTTTCTTATTCGCTGAAAAAACTAATTTTCAACTTACCATGCACCTGAAACGATCCTCTCCGCAGGTATCCCAGATCTGAAGGTCTATTTTATAGTTTCCAATGACCCTAAAAAAATTATTTTACATGTAATAGGAAGTTTAAAATTTGAGAAACGATATTTTGTCATAAATGAGTAATGAAGAAATTTAGACACACTAAATATAATTACAAAGATGCTTGACTGTTGATGAATGTAAATTGAATAATTAACTATACTATATTTGGGAAACATTATGCCTGATATATTTACAGGTGATCAAAATTAAGAGAATATTCACATTTGCTCAACTGCCTCCAGAGCTAATGGACATACTTTAATAAACTTTGGCATGAATGTATGTTGATATAATACAAAGTATATCGTATAACATTGTGCACGTGACTGGCCGTTCGCAAGGCTCATCGGCACAGGAATATCTAAAACAGAAGTTACATGATCGAAAACAAAAGAGGCTAATATTGTGTATGGTATCCTGTAGAAGCTCTCACAAGAAGACTCTCACAATGTGACTTATGACACTGGAAATAAGCTAATTTGTAAGTCCATGTGCCAATCTATTCCACTCACGTCGCAGAAATGCTGTTTTTAGGTCCTGGAAGGTTCTGTTAGAAAAAGGGTTAGTTGCAGATGATTTTACCATCAGTGTTCCAAACATATTCTATAGTGTTTAATTCTGGACATGTTGGCCCTTTCATCCAGGTAAAATTCTTAGTTTGCAGAAAATGACCCACTAGGTTAGACCTACGTAGATAAATGTTATAGTCCATAAAAATTATCTGAAGACCAATAGCACGCCTAAAATGACAAATTCCCTGTATCTCCCAGTAGTCACAGAGCTTTTGTCAAAACCATATAGGTCTGCATGCCCATTCAATATGATAATTTCCCAGATTATTAAACCTCCATTGCTATACTGCTATACTGATGCTTTTCTGGGATGGTAGAGGACAGGTTGCGAGTCTCTAGGGCAGTTCTCTCCAATGAAGATACGCAAAGAATCAATGATTAGGGACACATCTTCGAAACTAACGTTCCTCCGAATATGCTTGGCGCAAAGTTAATGTTCTTTGCGCCATGCTAAATGGGCTGTCTTGCGTTCAGAAATGAGCGGGACCCAGTACCAGGGCTTCCTGCAAACAGGTGAGATCTTACAGCCCAATGCTGTCCTTTTCAAAGATGCGTTCATTTAAGAAAATAACAACGTTCGTCCATGTAAAGCTAATCTGATAAACGATTTTCTGGAAAGTGAGGACTTTAACCGGATGTATAGGGTATCCAAATCTTGAGACCTAAACACTATAGAACATGTTTGGGATGCTCATGGGAGGTCAATTGCAATGCGCCTTTCTCCTCCAAGAATTCTCTAGAATTCCTTCAAGAAAATAGCTTTGCTGTAGGGATCGAGTCAACTACCACTAAGTCATATAAACTTTCTCCTTTCCAGTATGAATCCATGTTGTAAGAGCTGTATGACTGTTAGAAGGGATCATATCTCCAATTAGCTTCTTTTTCTGTTCGATATTGCAAACTGTGTTTTTTTACTTTCATGCTCCGATGAATCTTGCGTGAATAACTATTGTATGGTACAATTTTCGTATTATATTAACCTACACATTATATCAATTATATCAATCACGTTTCACTAAAGTTTTTCCATCAGTTCTGGAAGTAATGGATCAAATGTTAAAGTGCTCTTAATTTTGAACTCCAGTGTTTTTTTTACTAAACTTTCTTGTTACCAGGGCAGAATTAGCAACATCTTGTACTAATGAATTTTGAATCTCTTCTGAAAATTAAATAAAAACTTAAACTTTACATAATGCTGTATTACTTCAGCTTTAATATATGAACATAACTTAAACAAAACAGAACATAACAAACTTTAATATATGAACATATTCAAAAAATAAATCTCAGATTGGTATTATTTTCTTTCCTAGAATAGCCTCTTTATACAATATAACATTTAAACGGGTGATATTATAAAGCCATCTTTGCTTTTAATTCATATTTAGCCCATATGCCCCATAATTAAAATACTTTAAGTAAACGTTATCTATTACGCATGATCCTCTCAGTCGTCCATATCACCAATTATCCTAGTCGTCAAGCGGATAAAACTCTGACTATTCCTCATTTTGTTCATATCTCAATTTTCGGCAGCATATGTCAGTTATACGAGATTCTTGAGTTCTCCGATGTATAATGTGAATGTGATCGAGGTTTCTGCGGAAAGCCGTCAGTGAAGGCATTCTCCTTAGTTACAGATCCCTCGCTGCCTTTGTCATACTCAATTCCTAACTTTGCTTATGTATCAGATATTAAAACCCGCAATTTAAGTAACAAAGAATTCAACATCGTTATTACGGCAGATTTTCAACTTCTTGAAGATGGGTTATAGTTTATTCACTCGTATAAAGACTAAGCTGCTCACTAAGTAATTAACTTTAAACTTTTCTTATAAACGGTACTGAGGGATTATAGGGTATTTTTTATTACTATACCTACACTTTTTATCATGTATAGTTTGAGTTTTTTAACTAATTTTCGATTTCGAGTAGAAAGTTGCCCCGTGTATTTCTGAATCTAGTAAATATGTTCTCAAATTTCCACATAATATAAATAAGAAAATCGAAGAAATTAATCTTGTAGAGCCATTAGGTGTTTTTTGAAAGCAGGAGAGATGAAAAATGGACAATGGTATTTCCGGGACTCGAACCACTGACCTCTCAACACGCGCCGAGCGTTCTGACACTGCACCACGAAGGCATGCGAAGAAGGTGGGAAAAATACCTTATAATCTGTCACAGGTTTATTGATGCATTAGACATAAAAAATGTACAATGCCCTCTCCAGAACACTAAGACCTGACCTTCGGATGTTAGCCGGACGTACTTATCAGTTACTCCATGAAGTCACTCTTAAGGAGGGAGAAAATACTTTACATATTCCCCCTCTTAAAGGAAAAATGAGAAGGAGGAAACCCAATCGCCAAGTCCTAGTGGTGACGAATTGTTGTCAACCATCTTAATGAGAAAGCCACTTGTAGAGTCATTAGGTTTATCGATGCATGTTGCGTGAAAAATGGGCAATGCCCTCGCCGGGACTCGAACTTCGGAGCTCCCGCTGCTAGCCAAATATGCTTTCCAATTACACCACGAAGGCACGCAGTAAGGAGGGAGAAAAAAACCTTACAACTTTAGCATTTATTATTCTTGTGAAATAATATTTTTAAACAAAGGTTTTTCGAAAGTATAAAAACGACAGTTTGTGACTTCCCACGTACCTGCTTGAAAGTAAGCTTGTAATTTTAGAGTAGTAATACACTAATACGCTTTAAGCCATGACTATAACTAGGACACAGTATTAATCCTTAAACATGGCAAAATGATGTTGAATTAAAATAGTCATTTTTACAATTTCCTATACGGTCTATTTCTATTTTCTAGTTTTAAATTGGAAAAGTTTTCAATTTCCAGATCATACAATGTTTTTACATAACAGCTTTAAAGCTGGAATAAAACGTCGAAAACAATAACAAATTACTTCTTAAATGAATAATCTTAATAATTATGGCTTCTAGTCGCTTACAATGTTTGTATATTATTTAACAGAATAACTTAACACATTACCGACCGGCCGTCGATTAATCGACGTTTGCTCCCTAGCGCTTACCGACCGGTCGTCGATTAATCGACTTTTGATCTTTCTGTTAGATTTGGTTAGGTTAGATTGACAAGTAGCAAGCAGCAAGCATTTCGCATTCTTTATTCAGATAATAGATTCAGGTTAATCGACGACCGGTCGGTAATGTGTTAATTAGGAGTTTGAATTTTCCAGTTTATAGAATATTCAGAGAACAGAATGCTTGAAATTTCATAAGTTTGTGGAATATTGTCATAAATTACTTTATCACGTGCAAAATGTTAATCAAAATCTAAAGTCCAGACAGCTGAAGTAATAGAGCATTATATTACCCCAAATAAAAAAAACGCTTATCACATTAAGCTTGAGAAGATAGGGACTGTAAAATTTATGTGAGGAATGACTTATCACAAACATATTCACTGAAGTATGCAGAGCTAAATGAGATTAAGAAACCCTATTAAACTTGTCTCAGAAGATAAATGTAAATTCCTATGAATCCATGGCTTTGTTTTATTTTGTAAAAATGGAAAGCATTAAGAAGCTGGATTTTTCCTTTTCTTTGTATAATTATTATGTTCATAAACCAAACAATACTTCAGAGCGAAATTCAAATATTTTTTCATTGTTTAATGTACTATCTCCTAGCCGAGCTCATCAAAAATCATCGCCGTCTTTGAAACAGAAACTGGATTTCATTATTTCTGATTTCTACAGCTAAACATTATAGACGCTGAAACTTAAATATACAGGGTGATTTTAATTAAAGTTTCATTTTTCAATAGACTATAAAAAAAGGACCTCTGGTCAGAATGACTTAAAATACCTAAAGAAATGGAATTCATCTGAAGGAAGAAATAAATGTTCAAAATTTTATCAATTAGATGACGCTGTACTTATTATATAATACGTTAATTAAAACACGTGACATGTGCGTTACATATTAGACTTACTAAAAATACAAAATAAGTGTATTTGAGAATCCCGTCATGACTCTGTCAATAAAGGATCAAGCTCTGCTTGTGAAGCTTTCTTACAAGAACGGTGACTATGCTTCAACAGCCCTGAAGAAGGACCAGAGATCAATGGGTATAAGATTTGGCTCTGAGCCAATGCCTGCAACTTTGAGTATTGACAGATAGAAATGAACTTCAGCTGTCCTCAAAAATTTCCATGGACATGCGTTGTCTACTTGCACCCGCGAAAGAAATTGCAAAACAAAAGTTTGTCGTATTGGCAGGTCAACAAGAAGCAACTTCTGGAAAAGCATAACTTTGATTGACTAATGTTGCAGGATGTTTCGTATCATTTTACGGATCTTGCTGATAGGCATGTCTAAGTCTCTTCTTGCAGTGCCATAGCCACATCTTCCACTGTCTTCGAAGAAACTGCTTGGTCTCTTCGAATTTATGAATCATCTTCCTCAGACCCTTGAAAGACATCGGATCACAGCCGCTTCTTAATGGGTATAAGACGTTACTCTGATACGATGTCTATCTCAAACTTCTTCAGTTGAAGCACAGTCACCGTTTATGTTGTAGCGAAGTGTTGTTTTAAAGAAAATTCGCCATTTCGAACATCAAACTATTTTATTACAAACTTTCGAAACTAAAACATCTCCAGCACGAGGACCTTCAATACAGCCTCAAGCGAGGACTTTTACATTTCTCTCCGGATATTCATTTTAGCTGCATAGCAAAGCAAAGACATTACAATGTACTTGTAAAAACGGAAAGACGTTACAGAGTAAAAACCTTCACAGACAGAGCCCGATGATTTGTTGGCGGAGTCATGATGAGCTTCTCAGACGCAAAAAGAATAAGAATATATCAGTATCAGTAACGCTGCGCAGCGATATTAAGAATTTAGAATTTCACAGTGTTCAAAGTGTGTGGAAGTGTCCGGCTCGATAAAAATGTTGCCCTAAAGACATTTCACATAGAAATATATCGAGTGAGATTCCCAGAAAAAAAACTTTAACATATGTAATAACGGGAAAGCACGTGCTCCGTGGTTTTTTTTTTTTTTTTTTTTTTTTGTGGTGCGCATAACACTTTTTTTAATTAGCATATTATGACAAGTACAGTGTAATCTATTGATAACATGTTGAACTATTTCTTTCTTTCGCCAAATTTTCACTGTTTCATGCATATGCGTCTTTCTAACCAGTGGTTCTTTTTTTGGCAGCCTTTTGAAACTTTAATTATAGTCACCCTATATTTTCTGTTTTTTTCCGCAGTTGTTGTGAGTCCAAATTTTTATGGAACAGTTAGTTTGCTTCCACATTGAAAAAAAAAACCTTAATATCATGACAATTGTAATTTTTATTGTTAAGGAAACTATAACTTTCAAAGCAAATTGCTTAAATATACAGCAAAATTTTCTTACCTAAAGCTACACATCTACATTTTCGCTAGCTTAGTAAAACGTAATAGAAATTTCTAGTAATAGAAATTGATTTTAAAGACAAATCTAATTAACCTTTACTACAACAGGTTTTCATCAACATAAGAAATATTTAAACTGTCCTGTTTTTTAAGCATATTAAAATCTTTTTTAAATTCGTCAAAAAGAGAGCAATATATTATCTTTATTATGAAATTAATATCTTTTTCAAGTGGCGTACAGACTCCTTTTTACTGTACTAATAATTCTAGTTTCATCAATAGTAATGTATTTGGGATATCGCAAGCTGCGGTTTCCTACTCTTCAAAGTTCACTGAAATCGAGCTGTTTAGATAGGCAATATTAATCTGTTCGACATATAGACCTCTTGCAGAAGAGCTGTTTTCTAATCGACTCTAAGGCAGCTTTTCTGATACTTTTTTCCTGTTAAATCGTTTGCGTTCAAACACTGGTTATAAGTAGATTTTGAATAGTTGTATTATTCCTGGAAATGAAATAGCTGACTCCGAAAAATATAAGCAGGCTGGACTAATTAGCTCTTCTTTTTCGTTACTATCAGGCATGTCCCTTGATCAACAATAGTGTGATCCAGTCGTTTACTAAACAATAAACTGAGTGCCTTTGAGGGAACATTAGGACCAATGATTATATGCTTATGTTCCAAGGACCTCCTTCACAATGTCTTTAGTATAATTCTAGCACTTTTTACCGCACAGCGGTATTGTTTACAAGGGTACCTATACCACGTTTCTAAAGTTGATTCTTCTGATTTTCCTTTACTTATCTTGGGAAAGAATGTGGATTTTGAGTATTTTTTGAGTTGTGCCGGTTTAGATAACCATCATTCTAATATCATCAACTGGTGGAATTGGGCTAGCTTATATTGGGCTATAAGAAGTGTTTACGATCTTCTGAATAATCCCTTGAATTAGAGGTAAAAACTGCCTCAGCGTTTATATTTCAAATGTACATATTTTTAGAATAGCCACTTTATCTTCTGCATAATTTCAAATTTTTTTCAACCATTTTTCTGTCTTAAATCTTATTATATCATTTCCATTTAAATAAATTCTGTGCACCTGAAGGTATTTCTATCCGTTTCTTTTACATTCTGTATATTTTTCTCGATTTTAAAGTTACTTAATAGATTGTAGTTGTTACCTAAGATAATGTATTAAAATAAGTAATTTACTTTCTGTAGATTTTTTGCAAAGCAGAAAATAAAACCTCTTTCACAGAGTTTGGGTTTAAATCTTTCCAACAGACACGTTATCAGTTCTAGATCCCTTTCAGAACTTCACGTTTTCATCTCATTATTAACTAAACTGAAATGGAAATATCAAACTCTCTGATCTAGTTTTCATAGTTTATAAGCTATTAATTATATACTGCTTCCATAGCAACTAGGCTTACTAAACTTTAACAGCACCCATACTTATATGCTTCAACACCTGTACTCAAATACAAAGCTCAAAGATGCAGATTTAAGGAAAACTATGCACGGAGATTAGTATAATTACCATTTTAAGCTAGTTACGTCCCACATTTCTCAAATGATTCTAAATGCCCTGTGACATTATGCAGAAAATGAAAAGGGCATATTCTGTTACGAAGCGCTTGGGTTCTTGAGGGATGATATTAAAATATTATTGAATTCGAAGAGCTAATAAAACCGATCATCTTAACCTTTCAGCATTAAAGAAAAAAATGTTTCATTTTTATTGATGAATGGTATTTGAGATATGAAGCTAAGACAATTATTATATAATCTCCTATGATAAGTGATAAATTACGTTACACTAAATAGCTGTAAATTCAAGTTCAACAAGAAATACTTATCACAGTTTCTAGATGAAACACAAATAGCAATTATGACCCGATAAGTTTAACCCACTGTTAAAGTTTGTTCGTGGGCATACTAGGTATAACGCAACAGAATTTTCCATCTGAATTTAGTATACCTACTTGTATTTCAGACGTTTAGAATATACTTTCATGTTAGCTATGAAAGCGTAAATTCTGGATTGTCAACAACGCACCTGTTGAAAGATATAGGAAGTGCACTTTGAAAGCATTACCAAATTGTAACTCTTATCGCGATCGTAAATATTCATCTTCATAAACACAAGCCAACCGCCCTTGCTTCCTTGTCTCAAAACTCTGGCTATTCCATTTTCATTTCTGTTTTTTTTTAAAGTAGAAAGATCTTGTGGCAGTGACTGATTATCTAGATTTCATTTGCGAGATAAAATATTTATTGCTGCATATATTTTAATCTTACCTCACTTACATATTTTATTTGCTGTATTATCTTTTCTTTTATTTGTGTATTACAATTCATTGCACTCTTTTACATATGACTAGCATGTGATTTTTCGCCATTGAATGTAATTATGGAGTAAACTATGGTGCAAACTTATTCTTAACTTTTAGTTATGCTTATTGAACACTTGCGGGTTCCTAATATTAGGAGTATCATTAAATAAAATGAAAAAACACTGAACTACCATTCACATAAAAAGTACTGGTTACATTACTTCAGAAATTTATTCTCTATATAATACAAAACATACAAATGTACACGATCTTTCACATTTGAGAAACAAAGTATACATTTTTACCTCCAGCTAACCTATATCTTTTTACCATCCGCTAACCTGTATGCTGGCCACATCATATTTTTTCATATACTAGATTGCAAAAATCTGTTTAAACAATTTCCTACAGTTAGCTGTTTCATACAGATTGCAAATATCTTTTTTCATTAAAAGATGTAAAGTAGAAAATATATAAATGATATAATTGCCCATTTACCATAATAAATTACAGACCAAGATATTTGACATCTTAAATACCTCTTATCAAAAATGATTGAATGAAAAATATTTTACACAGCAATAAATATGGAATTGTTTGAGAGAAAGGCTTCAAAATTTCGTATTCAATTCCCATCGCTGTTGAAAGTGTTTTTCTAAAAAGAAGTGCAGTCAACGTTCATAGCTACATGAAGATAAATAATAAATAATAAACTCTTTCTGCATTAATTTTAACTATTTTCCTTATATATTTAGCCTCCGATTGTGGGCTTCGAATGGAGTCCAGGCCAGGGAATTTGTCTGCAGTCAAGCATACTATTGAAACAGTTAGCGATTTTCTAAACCAGTTTGATGTAATGTTTGACAGCTTAATTGAAATTTGGTAGTG
This sequence comes from Stegodyphus mimosarum, assembly GCA_000611955.2. Taxonomy (NCBI): domain Eukaryota; kingdom Metazoa; phylum Arthropoda; class Arachnida; order Araneae; family Eresidae; genus Stegodyphus; species Stegodyphus mimosarum. The sequence continues at coordinate 427,945 of KK121640.1, read as the reverse complement.
ACTGAGAAGTGCGCCTTCAGAAATCTTTTATCTTGAGTGAAACGTCATGCATACCAAGTGCAACATGGATGACAAGTCGTCTGCCTCACAAGATATCTACGTTTTATTCGAGTACGATTGGTAGGTCTATATTTTGACCAGAGATTCGAAATCAGGATTTCCTCATCAAAGCGCCGCTACTGTCTCTGCATAAATGAAAGCCTCATTCTTTAATATTTTATATGGCACTTAAAGGGAAGAATTATCCTGCTGTTGCCAGATCCTGGTGGAGTCCCAAATAATGCCTAACTCACAGTGCATCATAAGCAGCAGTTCTTACAGACGAAACTAACAGGGTGAGATGGAAATTAGAGGCTGTTTTGCCTTTGAAAGCAGAAAAATCTGCACTGTCCTGTAGAATGGAATACATTCCCATTCCATCTTCCTCTCTCGCAAATTTATTTGAAAGATTTTTGTGCATTCTGTTGTTGACAGAACTAAAACTTTGGGCTTTTTTCAAGATGAAAGTCTTAATCATGTTTTTTTATTTCCTGCGGGAACGCGAAAGAGATGTTGTTAGGAACGGGTGATTTACAGATCCACCTAGTCCACCTATTACATGTCCACCTAGTCCGCTATTTTGAATAGTTACCCGTTCGGAAAGAATTATGAATAAATTACTCAGAAACTGATATTCAGCAAAGAGGTTCCGCTTTATATTCGATTGCATAAATATACTCCTGATTATTTTTAGAGGTCCGTTTTGATTTTCTGTGTGTTTCAGATTTTTGAAGAACTTCCAGAGGATGTCGTCATTCAAGTTCATATTATCAGCTTTTAATATTCCGGAAAGACGCTCGGTGCTCTCGAATTACATTTTGATGTTTCTATTGAATTTGTTGATTTTCGCTTTGGTGGGAGGATTCCAGACTGTGTTGAATTTTTTACACAGTCGATAACGGTGTGAGATGACTTCTTTAATATGCATGAATAGTTTGCTTCTCTTTAAATTTCTATAAATGTAATGCGAGGCCTCGTTTAATGAATTTTTCAGGAAGCTGGTAAATATTGTTATGGCATTGTCAGAGTCAACTTTTCTTTTTAGTGATCCTACACTAAGTCTCACAAGTGCAATATCACAACTTCTATCACAGCAATTGTGATCCTGCACTGAGTCTCACAATTGCTGTGATAGAAGTGATCTCAGTCTATTACTTGCTTTGGGGACCAATCCTTAGTTTTGGTAGCTCCTAGGTGTGCTAGTACTGGAACATGATCTGAAGACAGGCAAACAACAAGACAAAAACAGATAACGCCTCTGGAATGTTAAAAGATGACACAAAAGATTCCAAAGCCTTAAGTCTGTTCCTCCAGGACGGGAAGGAACACTGGATTGCTTAACACATAGCTAAGAAACTCTCAGAATTTCAGATTTACTTTCACAGCTCCGAAGCCGTTATATTAATGCATGGAGATAAGGCAAGAATCCAAAATCCTTTTCATCTAAACTAGCTCACCGCCGCCACGGTGGAAGAGTCTATCACAGCGATATGCAGAATAGTTTGCTAGTTTAAGAGAGTGAGACGGATTATCATGCATCTGTGTTACAAGGTAATGTCTAGATCCTGCTGCACTATGAATTAATGAAATTCAGGGAATTTGTGATGATGTTCTGCGCATTCCACAGAATGGTTTAATGGGTTAGCATTGCATCTCTGTGAAATGGAGAACCGAGCTGAATCTGCTGTTATTTGAGCAGTCGGCAGAGTTTGGGCAAAATCATTAAAAACTGCCAAGGCTGTTGTAAATTTTTCCAATAATAATTTTGACTTCAAGCTTTTTGGTCAATTCATCGCCTTGGAGGATTACAGTACCTGGAGGGAAATGGGGTGGTGTACTGAGGTGGTCATCTTATTATTGCTGATAACTCGTTTAGCGTACATACCGCTTCTGACAAGGGCTGAACGCTGCTTTGGATTAATAGATATCCTCTAAAACTCCTTGTGTGTATTTTACCATAGTTGGAACAACATGGAACGTCTGATTTAAATTTCTGCAGAGTCTCGACTCCTGATCCTCCACATTTCATGCACTTCGGTGCGTGCCTGCACCCAGATTGGGCTTGGTAGAATGCCTGGCAACGGAAGCACTGGTATAATTCCTTCCCTGCTCCTATAGGGCTCTACTGAGATCCTGAGGTGCATCAAGCACTTCGGATTGAATATCTACCTAGACCAGTCAGTTCTGGGTTGTATGACTAGAAGTAAAGATATCTTTATTATTTACCGTCCTCTACGAAGAGTCAATTGCACAATCTTATTAACCTAAAATTTGTGGGAGATCAATGCCTCCTGGATGTTAACTAGGTTAATGTAGCTAGGTGGGCTTTTAGCTACACGACTTTCTTATCCTTGTCACAAGCAGCTGGTATGTGGAAATTCTCGTGACGCTGCTTTGACGATGAGTGTCGATGGTGTTGTTGCTGTTGTTGTTACTTATCCTAACCTATCCTAACTAGCTAGACCAGATCCATGAGTCCAAGAACAGTCAATAAATCCAAAAAGAAAATAGGTCTTTTCAATCGATCCTCATTTACAAGTCCCAAACAGGTGAGAAGATGTTCGGGAGTAAAATGGTGAGTATTAAATTTCCTACAGATGTGGTAGATCTTATTTCCCCTGTCAGATAAAGCATTTCAGGTGTCCACTTCAGATCCCTGTCAAAGTAATCTACTGCCCTCGATTACTTCTAAAAAAATAGCACCTCCCGGCTGCCTGCCAAAGTACCAGTCATGAGTCGGAGATATCAAGAAACACTAACATTGGTGGATATTCTAAAGAATTTGACGGATATTTGAAAGTAGCCTCTCCAACGCTTTACCTTGCACATCGAACATTAATGCAGCCTTTCAAGTTTGAAGCTCTTTCCTCCTCCAGGCCAGGCAGTAAAATCGCTGAACACTGGTGATTCGACACGCGTTCAAATCTCAGCGAATGGGCTCAATGTATAGGAATTTTTGTAATTATCTCCATGCATATTGTGAATACAAGCCAGTTTCCAT
>KK121640.1:392429-424877 GCA_000611955.2 Stegodyphus mimosarum | reverse complement strand
GAAAAATAGCACTCGTGTACTTTGCCAAAATCTAAATAACCAATCAACCAATCATCTATCTTCCTCCATTTGAACTTCTAGAAATGGATTTTCTTCCTCTTCAAGGGAAATAACCAATTAATTGTCCTGTTGCTATAAAATTCATTATCATTTTTCGAGATCCTTCGGCTATTCGAAGAGCCTTCAAAGTCCAAGATGTGAGTAAAATAGCTGATGCGAAACCGGCGTTTTCAAAAAAGAATTTAGTCTTATACACTTCAGGTCATTGAGAGTTGCGACCACACTGAAAACAAATTATTCATAAATTTTTGCAAGTTTTATAACAGCTGCTGCTCTGCGATGAAAATTTTTGCATGTCCATCAAATTACTACGTACGATTACTAAGGATGTTTTTTAATGAAACACCTTCTAGTGTCGGTATTTGGAATTAATTTGATTTTTCGTTAAACATTTTTTTAACAATCCTTTATTGCATCATTCGCAAAGTTTCACTCTTTTCTAACGCCTGGTTACGGTTACAGAAAACCTTGAACAGGGGAACTGTAATAGTGATACCCTATATATAATTATTTTAATTTCAGCTTTCGTTTTTCTTACCACTTCAGTAAAATTCTTTATGGCTATTTGGAAAGTCTCTTTGAATTAACAAAGCATTTTTGGAATAAATGTGGAAAACATAAGTAATTTTGAATAATGTAATAAATGCATATAAAAAGTTTAAAACTGTTATTTCTTACCCTCCGAACTTGGAATAGTGAAAGTAGATTATGAAAACATGATTTCGTTTTGTTCTGTTAGAAGAATTGGACTCACTGCTTTGATTTCAAACCCATTTTCCACGACTTAACTATAAAATATGAAGACAAGCACCTTCTTAGCACTTGCATGTATCAAATGCTGTATGCATAACAGATTCAAGTAATTTGCCGCGAGAGAGCACGATTTTACTTTATAATAAATAGAATAACTCAATTTAATTTTTTTACAAAAAATATTTAAATGCTAATCATAGTATTTAAAGAAATTCCCAGAACGATTTTTGCATTATGGCTAGAAGGTGCAGTTTGGTTTCATTTATTTAATTATTGCAAAGCACTCGAAGACTCTCTGTCTACGGGGAGGATGCCTTCGTGGAGGAGTTCCTAAGGGTAGCTGCCTCGTATGTAAGTTGTACATGAGGGAAACCACGAAACTTCGACGCAGCCGACCCCTTCGCCGGGATTCGCACCCGAACCAAGCTACCAGTATTCAGTGATTTTACCATTCGACCGCTGGTGGGCCCCCGATCAAAGGTGCAGAGCTCCGTAGTTTCAGGGAGAAACTGCACAAGGTTACCAAAATCGTATTTTAAAATCATTAGCAAATGAATTCTTTAATCTGTTGTTTCTCATCGAAAACGAATAGTCACAAGCTATCAGAAATTACAATACAAATTCTGCACCGCTTAAGTACACATGGGGTTTTAAGCCTTCGAATAGACGAATTAGAGAGCATAATATACAAACACTGGCCAATGAATTAGAAATCTTTGAGATTTTCATCTGAATGCGCGCTACGAATGAAATACGCAATTTTTTTTTATGACGTGGGTTACACGTGGTTAGAATGCTAATATAGTAAGGTGTAAGAGTGTTTTTCACAATGAATGAACTAAAATGGGAAGAACGACAGATCTTTCACAATTTGAAAAAGAGCTTATTGCTGGTGCCCGTTTGGTAGCGGCCTCGATTTTGAAGACAGCAAATCTCACTGAGTTCTCAAAAGCAGCCATATCAAAGGCTTTCAGAAGTTGGAATCAGAACCCAGAGTCCTTCTCTAGAAGACGTAACTGCGGTTCGAGCACAGTTTTCTAAGAGCGTGATCGGCGTCGTCTCCTTCGAATTGTATGGCAGAACAAGAATTCTACTCTGCTTCAACTCACACAGATCGTCAACCAAGGCTCTTCTCAACATATTTTAGCTCGAACCATGCGCAAAGAATTGCAGAGGATTGGCATGCATAGCCGTGTGCCTGTGAGAAAACCACTAATTTCTGCGCGACGTGCAAGAATTCGTTTGCAGTGGTGTCGGGGAAGAAGACACTTTACATCTGAGGATTGGAAACGGTAACGTATTCGGATGAATCACGCTACACCTTATTTTATACTCATGGAAGACATCGAATTTGGCGAGAACTACATAAAACCATGAATCCATATTGCCTTACTCGCACTGTGCAAGAGTTTGGTGAGAGTACCATGATATGGGACATGTTCTGATGGCCTGGCGTTCCTCAAGAGTTTGATAGGGCTCAAGGGTTCCTCAAGGGTTTGTTCTGATAGACTGATGTTCAAACAAACAACCATGAGATACCTAGACATACTGGCAGATCAAGTGCACCCTGCAATGATGCATTTTTACTTTGATACGACGGATACTTCATGGACGATAATGCAAATATACATCGTGTCAGAAGTGTTCAAAATTGGTTGGCTAAACATCAGTATGATTTCCAATAGCCCCACAGAAAATGTTTGGGATATGGGGGAAACATGCATCCTACAGCACTCTCCTCTTCCATCTAATTTACAAGATCAAAAAAGCTGCATAGTATTCTCTGGACGTAAATGCATTCCAGAAGCATGTAGACTCAATGCCAAACGGGTCAAAGCAGTTATCCTTGCAAAAGGCAGTCCAATAAAATATTGATCTTGAGTTTCTAATTCATTGGCTAGTGTGTGTTTATTTTACCGGTAATGTATGACAGCCGGCTTTCTGTAGAATCCTTACGCATTTTATAGAATGCCATATATTGAATGGCAATGTATGAGATGATTAGCATTTTACACATTTCCTAGGCATTCTATAGAATGCCAAATGACAAACCAGCAAAGTATGAAATACATCTCCGATTCTTTTCGAATATCACTTAGCACATTGCCTTTTAACGTTCGCCTCAGGCTCAGAATTTGCCGCTTTTACGCCGGATCATTTTACGCTTTGTTCGGGAGTGTCAAAGTTCACAGGTTTACTTAAATTTGTTCAACAAAATATTAGTATTATACTGTGTTGCACAAAAATTGAAAAGCAAGATATATTATTGGAGAAATCATGGTCTATAGACATGCAACGACGATTTGACGATGAGCTGTCCAAAGTTCGAGTTAATGCTGCAAAATATAATTTATTCTTAACCGAAACTACTGTATATGCGTGACCTGAAAAATATGTTGCTTAAAGAATGTAATTTGAGGAGGAGATATCACTAGTAGGAAACTTTCATAGAGTTATGGAAAGATTCCTTAAAGCAGGTAGACCTTACTTATAAATGTATCGTTTTAAAACTGGTACTACTAAACATATCCACTTAAATAAATTCGTTCTTTCAAGACAGGTGCCATCTACAAAAATCCACTTAAATAAATTTCTTTGCATTGCGTATCTGATTGAAATTCTATACATCTATACGGAAGTTAGGAGAAAATTTTGGTGTTAATATGTTAATTAAGAATGGATAAACAAACGTATTGAAGCGAAGTTAGTGTTTTCTGAAGCCTTGAAATACTATAGTCTCTGGTAAAAGGGGAGCTTTGCCACATACTTTTTTTTGACAGGTAAGTATTCTGTTATATTCAAGCAGAGTCTCTGAGCGAAATACGTTGCTGCTGTTAATCTGATATTGCACAATTTCAATTTAATTTCTAATGCTATCAATCTTTGAAACATCATTTAGAGTAACCTTTGACCTGGTATGTTTAATTAATTTAAAGAAGCAGTCACATTGGCTAAAAATCTTTAATTAGATTTGATTTTCCAATTTAGTATAACATGCGTACATCTTTTTGTTCATTTTCAGATTCTATGACGTGGGCCCCAAAAACGCGAAGGGTTGCATGCGACTTGTGCTTGCCGCGGAGTGAAACACCCCTGCTCGTGAGAGTTTTTATTTTCTGTGAATTCTTATCTTGAAAAGGAAACGGCAAACATGTAAAAAGAATTAATGATATTCATGAATATGAAATGGAACAACTTGAAATATAAATACATTTTATGGGTTTGACCTTCGGTAATGATATGAGCATTTTTATGAAGCTGTCACCTCTTTATTTGTAAAAGCTTTGTCAACCTAACAACATCAGTTGGGATATTGATTAAATAACAGAATTTCAGAAAACTTAAACTATTTCAACTTTCCTGCGTGGTTAATTTTTACCTTTGCATCCCAAATGTGCTCTTTTTTAATTTGATTTAAAAAAATTAAGTTGTTTACTAATTCATGTTTCATTATAATTTTGTACAGTAGTTAAATTAGCAAGCAAATGTTTTAAATGACATGAACATAATATAAATTATTATTATATATCATAATAGCGACTTGGAGAAGTATTTAGGAGAGTTTGTTGACAAGTTTAGAACTCCGGTTAGCTTTTCACAGGCTCTCTCAAACAGAAATGTTCTCTTTTATAAGCAACATTCGTTACAACTATTGTTTCAGATATCAAATAAAAAATCCCCTGTTCTCATGTTGCGAATTACTGATATTTAATGTCTGCAAAATATAATGTCTTTTATAATTCTTTTACTTTGTTTCTTTCCAAATACAACGATGCTTAATATGTGTTATTGCTTTTGAATTTACTTATACCATAAATTTCGGGAAATATTTTTTTAAAATTTGCTGCCCTATTTTATATTCAAAGTTTCTATCTTCATACTTTTGTTGCACATTTTTCTATTATTTTTTTAGCTCCCTGTCAAGTGGAAAGCAAATTATTTACTTAGGAATTACGGTTTCAGCCGAAGTTACTCATTACGTAAATTCTCCATAAGCCCCAAAATAGATAGGACCCTACCTCACTTAAGAATACACCGTTTCAAGTTTGAGATTTTTCTTGAGACCGTGGAAAATGTAATCACAGTTTATTTCATATTTTAATAATTCCATTTAAATATATCAGTGTGGACCATTCTGCATAAACTTTCATTACTATGCAACTAACCTCTGTCGTATTTCTTCATATGCATATATTCTTCATAGGCATTCTGTATGCATATAATTTACACTTATAGTCCTATAATTTTCATAAATGAGCGCACAAAACTTATTAAATACTATTACAGCTCAATTTAGTTAAAGAACATAATTAGTTGCTACTTCTGAAACGCACGATAGTACAGAACAGGAGTCAGCATACGGAACACCAGGACTTTACTATGTGAAGATGAAAATACTGTGCCACGACGCTACTGATTCTATGAAGCATCCAACAGAGTCTCCGTGCTGTCCTTTCAAAACACTTCCATGCAGTGTTTATTAAGCAGCTTATGTACACTAAAATAAACACTTAGCTGCTTTTTAACAATTATTGTTGTCAAATATCTTGGCCTTGTACCAAAAGGTGTCTGTCATTATTGATGGAAACTTTGAATTGTTTATAACATATCTTCGAAACTCGAGCTCGTTCGTAGTTGGTCCAGCCGCTGCAGCAAGACGCAATATTCCGGACGCAATTCAAGAAGCAATATTATTTATTCCATTTACCTCCCACTCAGAATCCTCGCTCAGACCATAGATTTATGCAAATTTACGAGAAATGGTATAGTTTAAAATTAGAATGCAATCTTAATATGAGCTGACTGGAACTTGTTCCAGATTATTGCCGTCTTGCGTCAGAAGCTGCTCACAGTGTAAGAATTAAGAGCCAACAAAGATTTTGTGGAGCTTCATAAAAGGTTAAGTAGCTTTCTTATCCGACCCAAATGTTTTGCAGATCTTCATAATGTTGTGTTGTTGTACTCACGTCTTAAATTTAGCATACAGCGAACAGATGTGTCTGTAAATTGATAAGAAGTTATAAGGTTTAATTTGTTTCTATTATAATTGTGTTCCTCTCCACTTAATTGGTAGCTAATAAATGTTTATGCTAGATCTTAATATAAGTTTTATCTCTTGTGCTAGTAACTGTGCAGTACCGGGCGATGAACTCGCAAATCTCTGCGCGTAAGTTCTAGGCTCACCGTTATGTGCAGGAGTAAATAGTCCAATTGAGTTTTAACACCATAGAAATTATAAGCGCTGTAGCAGTTGAGTAAGCTGTTTTCTTTGTGGTAAGATTAAAATGCGAAGCGCCAGGTATATCTTCCGACGGCAAGCAAAAATACCTGTATTGCACTCTGACTGAAATGTCAAGATTTATCAATAATACTGTCACTAGCTAAAATTTTAATAAAATACTTGTCAAATAGTCGTCAAATTTTGTGTGACTTGTGTTGTCGTTTAGTGCTTGAACTGTGATCTGTGACTATTTAGTTGGCTAAAAGTGTTGAAAACTTGAATGGGAAAACTTTCGAGTTGCTTGAGAAGCTGGCTACTTAAAGCTGAAGCTTTCTTTCGTGTCAATCTCTTTGATCATTTTCCTTTTAAAAGCTTTCCACTCACACAAAGAGTCCCGCAAAATAAATTTGTTTAATTTTGGCTTGATCTGAGTTTTTTGTTTGACAGTCTGGCGCTTTGTGTCCTAAAACTTATAAAAATTATCGATTGTAAGAATTAAACAAAAATGCAAAGAAGTGTTAAACCTACGTAAATTTATATCGAGTGTATGCAAGTTCCTCATTTTGGGGCAAGAAGAAATTGTGAAGAAACTTCGCAGAAGGTTCAAGCTACTTATTTTATACATACGAGTAGATTGGAAAGTAACAAATCTTGAAAACTGCATTTTTTATCTCTCTTATCTTGTGATAAAACGAGTACTTAATTATATTTATTAGAAACTTCATGTTTCATAACAGATTCGAAAAAAATAAAGATACACTTGCAGTTATTCAAGCGATATAATATTTCGAATCTTTAACTGAGCAATAACTTTGAGAAACACACGTTTATTATGAAGTAAAGCACTAAATGCTTTTTAGACACATTCTTTACATGTATGAATGTTATCGGCTTCACGGTACACCGAGCAGCTGAAAGAGTCATAAAAGAATACGTTCCGAAGACAGTTTCTAATATTCAGACTAGGCAATGACGTAATCTTTATTTAGATTGAGAATGATGAGAAGGCGATTAAAATGACGGTGTTGAACGTGCTTTGTTTCTGCTTTCGTCAAGGTCTGTGAAAGATGCGAAGCATTCTTGCCTTGGAAACAATACGCGTACTCATCTTATGGCATCTTTAAAAAAATATCGGCTGTAACATGAAGATTTTAAAGATTATGGTAAAAGATTACGATTTACTCGTCTGATTAATCAGAGAGTTTCTATTCTGTGCTAATGAAGTCAAAGAGGCTTCTCTGATTTATTTTAATGAAAAGTTAATTCTAAAAGATTTAATTTACTTTCGCTTTATGCTAATAATTAGCATCGCATACGAAACAATCATGCAAGGTTCTAGATTCCTTCCATTCGAAAACTACAAAAATATCAGTATTCAGTATATCAGTATATCAGTATTATATTTGCTGTTCAAAAACTTTTAAAGTCTATCAGCTTGTGGAAAGATTCTCTTTATATACTCTGTTTATAGGTCTGGATTCATTAAGCGTCGTGAAATGCTAAGCAAAAGATGACAATTACTTTTTTTTTTCAAAATACGTATAAACTGTAAGTGGAAAGAGTAGCCGTATCAGTGGAATCTTCAAATAGTAAGACAAATCTGAGGTTACCATTCTTATCGTCGAAAGGAGCAAATTTCTCATTTAGAGAATGTAAATCCGAGTCCCAACAAATATAATGAGATTTAATTACAGCCAACCTATAGCTGATTAATAGCTTTTATGAAAACAATTTGACAAGTAAAATGCCGCACCACTAAGAAGCGATAAAAATTGACACAGAGAAAATCCATTTATAAATAATTGATTTTAATTCCAAATGTGTAATACATCACGTTGACAGAATATACAAAGACATTAAGACAATAAGAAGTAGAATCACCTCTATGAACGACACAAAAGCACCTCTTCGTGATTCAATAAGTGCTTGGATAGCGTGTTAAGATACGGATGACCGTACGTTTTCCCCCATTGTTCCTAATTCAGCCTTGTTTCAGCATGATGCAGAGCACTCTAAAGACGGTCTTAATCTTTTGAAGGCTCATCTGGAGAGAGATTTGGAGACCGTGATAATCAATGAAGCATTTTGATACCTTCCAAAACTTGCATGCTTATGCTGGCTGTGTATGTCCACGAGCGTTATGCTGCTGAAAATTAACATTTTATAACTTCTGAAAGTGGGATAGTACGATCGACTGCAGCACCTCATTCCCCGTATCCACTTTCAGTCACTTCACCTCTTATGCGAACTCGAGTTGACTAGCTGCTGATGCTCATGGCATCCCAAACGATAACGTCTCTTTGACAGGCAGTATGGCGTTTAGCAATTGCAACAGGATTCGATCTGTATGCATATTGCTTTCACACTTTCAACAGGTGATTGTTACTATATGGTAGGTCTGAGAGTCAAAGTCAGTTTTCGCAAAGAACGATTTGAATGCAACCTAGTATTTTCGGTTAATCTCTATGCACACTGCACCTCTACGAAGACAAAAGAAGTACTATTCTGCTTAAACTGCTGTTGTCTTTTGTCGTCTGGAGGAGGAAGTCACCTAGATACTAGCATAGTCAAGAAGGGCTTTACAGGTAACACTATTTTAAATTTATATAGTTTAGTTATATGGCATACAAAGCCCTTGAAGCAAATACCATGGGATCCTGTGTTGCTGCAAGTGAACAGTAGATCATAAACTTAAGTCATACTGCAGAAATTACAAAATCATTTACATCAAATTCATAGAAAAATATACACTGGTTATCATAAATTAAGGAAAAATCACGATTACTGATTAAGTCACATGTAGAATTTTATGAAACTTACCCACAATATACAACACATAGTAAGGTGTCAAATAACATAAAAAGAAATTACCAGACAATTATGGTAGTATAGAAATAAGCACATGTATAAAATGAACAAATTGAAGGTGTCAGTTTACCTTCATTATGGAATATGATCGCCTCTAGAAGCAATACAGTATGTGTGATGCTTTCAATTATGCGACCTATCAGTTCCATAGGAAGCGAGAGCCATTGCTCTTCCAAAGCAAATGCAAGCGCGGCAAGGGTCTGAGGGAGCGGATTGAGAGCCGCTAGACGTCTCCCTATAGCATCCCAAATGAGCTCGATAGGATTCACGTCCGGGGATCGAGCTGGCTACACCATGCGCATAATTGTTTCCTCTTGAAGATAATCATCTACGACGCGAGCCCTGTGTGGTCTTATGTTGTCGTCCTCTAACAGGAAAGCATGACCTATTGCCCTGGCATATGGGCGCACATAAGCATCAAGGATGTCATCTCTATAAACCTGAGCATTCACGGTTTCAATTGGAAAGACATGGAGGTCTGTGCGTCCACCCAAAGAGATGCCATTCCAAACACACACGCTGCCTCTTCCGTATGCATCTCTTTCACGGATGTTTGACGGATGATAACGGGTTCCAGCTTCTCTCCGTCTCAAATAACGCCTACTATCGCTTTCTAGACTAAAACTGGACTCATCCGTAAAGAGAAAAGCAGTCCATTAATCAGGCGTTCAGTGGACATGTTGTCGTGCCCACTGCAAACGCTCCCTCCTATGGCGTGACGTGAGCGGCAAGCAAACGGCTGGTCGCCTCGCATGCAGACCACCTTCGTGAAGCCTTCTACGCACAGTTGAAGTTGACATACATCTTCCGGTGGCTGCAGCAAGGGAGGATCTACGAAGAATCGGAGTAGCGGTTCTATTCCTGCGTGGACATAATGTCAAATATCGGTCATCGGGGCTCGTCGTAGCAGTTGGCCGTCCTTGGCTGAACCTCCTAGATGCCGAATCTATGGTTTGAAAGTCCCTCAAAAGTCTATGAACCACAGAAGGACTCGCATTTAGCCATCTAGTCACTTCTGTTTGACTTTGTCCTGCCTCTAGTCTCCCAATGGCTCTCCATCGTAGCACTGCAGGCAAATGATGCCTGGAGGTCATTGTTACGAATTGGCTATCTCAGATTTCTGAAGTCACTATCCCAGTGAAATATGTGGGCTTGCTCTCAAACATGGACTTCCATGCTCCTCGCAAATGACGTATTCCGAGTGCAGCGCCACTAATTTGGATATTGCAGTTTTACTCAGCTACTCTTACTTGGGAACATATTCAAATTTTACACGGTTTGGCTTATTTTTCAGGGAGTTATCGCTATTTTTGTGATTTTTTCTTAATTTATGATAACCAGTGTAGTATACTAGCTTATAAAGGAAATTTTTTACAGAATCAAACCTTGTGGATGATAGCTCTTTTGCTTTTCTTCTTGGTTTTGCCATCATAGTGTTCTCTGGAATGCTGGGGAGCCTTTGCTGGAGTCCCCGAAAGATGGGATTTCAAACAATTTATATTGGAAAGGCGAAGAGTAAAAAAATGCATGTGGCGCGAACGCACTCAATGCATTAATGTTTAAAAACGTTTAAAAATATTTGTTTAATAATGTTTTTACCCAAAACGTTATGCTCAGTGAAGTTTTTGATTCATTTCTTGAGCTGATTTCTTTTGTTTACATTACTGCTCATTGTTGCGCCAAGTTTAAGATATGTTTCAAAAAAATTAATAAAATAGTTGATCCACCTTTGTTTAATCATTGTTTAACATTATTTATTAATTATTTTACTATAAGATCTCGCCTTCTTGGAAAACATAAACTAAATCTAGATCCTACTAAATGCACCTGGCGAATTCTCGCACAGGCGTGAAGTAATACCAGAACAGAAGAAGGATGAAACTAACCTTAAGTAAGAACAGAAGGGCATGTACTTGGTGCTTTACAGTAGCACCGACTACTTGCGGTGGAACTTAAACGTGATTATATAAATCAATTGAATACTAAAAATAATAGTGCTGGATTAGCATGTTAAAGTATGGCTAATAAGTTAGACTCGCAAACCTAACAGGGGTGACGATTATTAGAAATGGCCAAAGGCCGTAACAGCAAGGGCAAAAACTAAACTTGCGCTGGCTAGCGAAAACACGCTCTGAGTAAACTCAGAAATACACCCATTTAAATACTCATTTCACTTAATTTTAAATTTATATCCTGGCGAGGAAATGCGAGGGGAAAATTAGAGGTTCAGGAAAGGTATCAAATTTTAAATAATTTGTTATGAAAATTAGGAAAACTACATATCTTCATTTAATTTCATCGCCAATTCTCAAAATGTACATACACTTTTACTGCTCGATTTATTCTCCCTTTCTTAATTTCCATAAAATTCATACTGTGGTGAGTTTCATGCATGTGCTTATTCGATTCATAGTAGAGTCGGACGTTTATTAGTTCAGAACTAATCTGAGAAGAGCCTTAAGATAATGGGTATTTTGAAAAACGTACTTGTCCTCAAAATGTGAGGGCCAACAGTGTCTTTCAGGATACTCATGCAAATTACTAGAGTACAGGAATAGCACGAACGAGAATTGCCTGACATTATGACTGTGGCCTACGACGGTTTGAAAAACATCAAATAGGAATATAGTCAAGTACGGAGTTAACAAAACTTAGCAGTCAAATCAACAACCCTGTTTGTTATTTTATAAGCTAAATAATTAGAATACCCAATGAAACATAAACACCAAATTCTATAATACTATACAGCATACTGAATATAATTATGTGCACTGTACTAAACATAAAGATACTGCTATTTTACTAGAAACTGAAAACTGAATTAACACAGTGATACATTAATTACCGAAATAAAGTAAAATACAAGATTAAATACAAAAAAATAGATGCAAGAATTAAATTTCCCCATCCCACATTTATCCCTATGGCCACTATCCTAGATTATGGTCGAATGGGGTGAAAAGAGCCTAAAGGCTAAAACAGAGGGTGATAAAAAATGTCAAATCAACACTAATTGATTAAACAAACTATTACGACTTAAAAGTTAAAATTAGTAAAGCGTCTTATTAAATTATACTCACTGCTAATATACAGGATAATGCAATGCAGATAATGCTAATAATTCAAATTCAGTGTACACAACAATAATAATAACTATTGTTACCTTACACAAACATAATACAGACAAGTGTTTAAACAAACGCTAATGCGCACAAGCAGTTTAATAAAAGATAATAAGTTAGGACCTGCAATGAGATGAGAAGAGAATTGCAAGTATTGAAACCAAAGGCAGTGTTACGTAAAAGTGATATGAGAAATAAGGTACTAGTCTTTTCTATTACAAGACGCACAGTAAATAGATACAACACTGAAAAGTATAATGAAAAGTCCATGGTAATGCAATTCATAATATTAACAAAATACATAAGAAATAATGGACTTAAGCACAATACTATTCATATAAAATTCAGCACAATGGGAAAATACACAATGAAGGTAACTAAAAAATGTATAGCGTAGTTAAGAACACAAAAAGTGAAAATCAGCAAATTTATAGATGAAATTCCTACTATTTGCCGTCTTTTACGGAGACACTTGTGTTGAGAATGATAATGGATTAATGTAACTTAATCCGCCGAGAAGTCACAATAAATTAATAAAGCACTTGCTTGTGAGCAGCAGATATCCTGATAGTACTCAAAGAAACACATTAGTTCCAGCTCGCCTTTATTTTGAATAAAGCACATACGGAAGTGGATTCATGGGAACATGCATTTTACTACTTTAATTCCGAAGCACGAGTTGAATTTCCATTAAATTAAATATAAAAAGGCTCTAGGATGCAAGCACTTAATTAGCAAAGTACAATTTAAAAAATTAAGATGGAATTAAATCTGCATTCTGCGCACCTAAGTTCGATTCGTAACTTATCCTGAGTTATTAATTACTTCGGCCAATTTACGAGAAGTTCTCCCTGATATTGACGCATTCAAAACTTCTGGCACATTCTTCAGAATATAGATTGTAGTACGTCTTTGAAGATACTGTTTTCACTATAATTTCTACCACTTATCATCCCCATCTTTGAATTTAGAATAGTGAACCATTTGAACAACCAGGAGTACTGGGAATAACATTAAATCAGAACCAGTGATTGTCAAATATATTTTCAGATATTGTGTGATGAATGGTGTGACTTATATACCATCGTTTAAAGCTATACCATAACACTAAAAATTATGACTATAAAAGTAAAAATAATGATGAGGGTTTTCCAATACGTTCCTTTGCCGCTTTTAAAAATAATACGGTAACTGCAGCATGTCAACAAGATCGAGTAATTTCCGCTTTGCTTGCATTGCAAGCTATATTGCAATACCATTTTCCAGTGCGACAAGTTTTAAACATCCGATTATAAGCTTAAATTTTATTCGGTAGAGTAAATCTACGCCAGTTACAGGTTTTGAAACATACTGCAATGAATTTTTTTGGAGATGCACTGCTTATTAATCTGTTATATTTCCAAATGATATTATTTGATTTTTATGCGAGAGGTATCTAGAAATTAAGTTCGTTAACATTTAATGTCGATGCAGCAAAGTGGTCGCGATTATATTCCTGTGATGTGACTTGCTTTATACACTTAAAAAACAAATGCAATCTTGAGAAACTTAGATCATGTTACGTATCATTCTCTGTGTTTAAGATGCTCAAGGTAACCGAGCAGTTAGTAGCACCATTGTCAAGTGTTGTGTGTTACGAATTTCTTAAACGCAGAGAATGTGAAACTGGCAGAATTATCAGGGCATTTGTTAGGAACAAATTGATTGTCCCCATACAAAAAAGCACGCTTACAGCCAAATGATTTTTATCGTTTCATGTATCTCAAAATATTTCTTGGTGGCCTAGATTTCATCGACAGTGGCAGTGGCAAGAAAGCCGTTTACACTTGGCCTCCTTCACAGACGCCATCCTTCTACTATAATGGGATGCAAAACTCGATTGTCGTAATTCTATAGGTAACAGCGGAAACTAAGGGAAACATAATTTAAAGTATGGGTAATCGAACAAAACTAAAATACGAGTAATTAGAAATCTTTACTCTCATTCGACAATTGATATGTACATTTTTGATATCTTTCATAAAACTAATCCCCCTTAATAGTACTTCTTGTACTACTAAATATTGTGAGTTTGAGATGTGCAATGCATATCGTCTCTGAAAATGTCAAGGAATCTTTTTTCTTTGAAATTTCCTTCAGAAATGATAAACAAATGCTTTTTCTGGGGAAGAGAAATATGTGTGTACTACTACTTCAGCATATTTGAACTCGTTGGCATTCCTTGAAGATGATCATTGTGAACATATCATAATATACCATTGCTTTATATGCTTTTGCTAATATCTTCAGTTTCTTAAATCAAATTACTTTTAATTTAATAATTCATCATAATTTAGCACATTATTCACGGCATTTATTATGTGCCTATTAAATATTGCTAAACATGTCTCACTTCGGTTATTTATGCTATAGACGAGGAATTAGAAAATGAATTACTTCGTTAATATTTCACCACTTTAAAATTCAGAATTAATTTCCGAACATATTTTGAAATTTTCAAGTCAAAACTTTATATTTTGTTCATTCGTACACGCATTTCTGTCTTATGTACTATAATCTCAAGTGCAAAAATATTGAAGTGTAGTACGAAATTTAAATACGGCTGTCTAAACGTGTCCCTTACAAGAAATATATAACATTTTATTACCACACATTGATATCAAATTAGGTATAAATGTTATCAATTTGATATCAGTTAGGCTTCATTGATACGTACCAAATTAGGTCATAACTTTGGATAATTTTTACTGATCTATATAGAAGACTGAAATAGCGGAAATAGAATGCCGTTACTCAGCTAAACTAAAATGAGAAAACCTTGAAAGATGCAGATGGCAATAATGAGATTTCAATTCTTCTAACGAAACCTCAATTTCAAGGCTGAAACAGCTTCTTTCTTATTACAACTGCATGGTAAACAAAAAACTAGTACAATATCCAAACTAATAGCTTTTAGAAAAAGGTGTTCTTTGCTCTCGAATTTAGTATCTGATTTGCTACAGTTGATGTGCAGTGCATTTTATATTTCTGATAACATTGAATCTAAATTTAAATCGTCAGAACGTTTTATTAAATTAACAATGTTAATTTCAAACCTTCTGAATGTTTCCGAGCTATTTATTTCTTATAAATTTTTTATACTTCTGGGACATAAATGACCATATGACCCACCCCATAGCACTCTGTTTACATATTTGTGTTTCATTACCTATGTTTTACGAACGACTTTCTTTTTGTTTCAAGTTCTGCGAAAAACAAGTTGAAATAAAACGGAAGTCTCAAAAGGCATTATAATTAAGTAAAGGCCCTTGATTACAATTTTTGAACGGGAATATGGTTATATTCCGTAAGTCGTTGCCCTAAGGAAAAATAGGTATAAATCATAGAATCCATGAAAAAACTATTATGTGTAGTAGTGATATCTTGTGTTGTCGTTGCTAATATTTATTACAATAAAATTCAATAAAGTTTACTTTCTTGAATAAAATTGACAAAATTTATGAATACGAACTTAATACGACTTCAACAATTAGTCGTACTATCTTTAGCTTAAGTCGTGCTACGTTTATAATTGGGCAATTATAATAAAACTTTCTTTTTCTAAATTAATTTATTTGTACAATTAATTGCAACAATAATCAAGAAGATATTTTTTCATTTTCTGTTCAACTGCAGAACATAAGTGGTGTACAAATCCTTTGCATTTAGGCACTGAATCATATTTTCTTTGGGGTCTTCCCCACAAATATTACAGGGAGACAAACACGGTGTGAAACAATGTGATTGACTAGAGGGTAACTCGTTTCGCCGGAAGTGACACAGGTACTACGCCTAATATTTAAAAGTTACGACTTGTGCAATGTTCCCCTATACGTACTTTACAGAACTAGAGTGTGTGAACAATCCCATTGTACGAAGAAGTACTGGGTTAAATACACTGTAAATTAACTGCGACTTGCACTGCTTTTTTAGTATTTTTTGGGTCATCACACAGCTACTTGTTATTTGTACATACAAAAAATCAAAGTCATGTCAGCTCACTTACAACCAATTCAATATCGCATCCACAGTACGATTATTCTACATTGATGTCTCTTGACTATACTGCAGTGAAAAATTTATATTCAGAAGATTCTAGTGAGTCAGATACTTGGAAGACTACAGGGGTCTATTCTACTATTTCTGTATTATAATCCTTCTATAAACACCTCATATTTGTCAATAACTCTACTCCTACATTGATTATTACTTGTCAATGTGGATGCGTTTCGAAATTGTTTACTTACTATGGCTTATTATATTAGATTATTCACATGAATACCTATTTTATGATTAACATAACGTATGAGTTTAAGTTACTCCATATAATCTGTTTGTTATCTTATATAACTGCTTTCTAAAACGAAACTGATTCGCTTACCACGAGAATTTATGATGCTTGCACTGAGTAGGCTGAGCAATTTGGATTACCCACACGGAAAAATTGGTTATCATTATTCTTAAATTATTAAAATATTTAATACTTACATGTTAAAATTTGATATAGCCGTTCCCTTCAACAACTTGGAAAAAGCATTCTTATCAAATTTTGATGCCATCGTACTTTTTCCAACTCCTGTAAAAAATTATACTCTGTTATGATATGTTACGGGCAGTTTTATGCAGTCACAATGTTCAAGCCGTAACAATTCATCTTAAAAATAGTACTTCTGAACACTTATCAATAATACCGTTATTCATATTACATTTTACTTAGTTGCAAATTAAAATCGCGAAATGTTATTTTGAAGAATATGGTGCTCATACCCCCTCCCACACGAAGAATGTATACGTGTCTAAATCACTACAGTTAAAGAAAGACTATAACTTTAATCCCTTCCCGTGCTTTAAAGAGCCTGACTCGTGATGAAGATTTTGTCCCAAACATAAACATCACGAGCCATGCTCGTGAACAGAAAGCCGGTCTAAACATGAACATCACGAGCCAGGCTCTTGAAACGAAAGCCGGGCCAAACATAAACATCATGAGCCTTGCTCATCAACATTAACATCGTAATTTCACGGTCGTAATCGAACGTTCGTTCCTGTCAGTGCACTACATGAGTTAATTAGGATTCTCATAATTGCTGTTACAAAGCAGTTTAGTTAGCAAAATATAATAAACTTGTACAAAATTGCAAAATACACAAGGCACTGAATCATATTTTCTTTGGGTTTATTAAAGTTTATTAAAGTTTACTTCCACTAAGAATTAAATTTTACTTACTTGAAGTGTTGTTTATTTACAAAATATAATTTTGAAACTGTTATTTGTTACAAAATATAGTATATTTATAATATCTACGAAAGGCAGAAGGATTAAAGTTTACTTCCACGCCAGCAGTATCGCGCAAAACTGACTATAACTCAGGCATTTAGTTTTCGCCTCGTATTTTGACTGTACTCAAGCTACAGTCTGGCTTGTTTACCACGCGTTGACCCATAACACTTGGGCCCCAAGTTTCGTCGAAGTAAATGGCATGTGAAGGGGTTAAACAAATAACTGTATTTTAAAAGGTGGGAGAATTTGAACATATTATACTATTCTGCCTCCAGCAGAAGCTCAGATGGAAAATGCAGTTATTTTTATATAAATATTATCTTTTAGCACTTAGGGTTGAGAAACGTTTTCGAAAGTGTTATTATAGTTTAAATGTAAAGTGTTATTATAGTTTAAATGTAAAGTGTTATTATAGTTTAAATGTAAAGTGTTATTATAGTTTAAATTTAACACACGGTAAGAGTATTTCTCATTCAGGATTGATCTTATGGTCTACCGTAGCAAAAGTCCTAAATCCTTCGTAAGCATTAAACATTATTTCATATTTACAAGTATACAGTAGTATTTAGTACATGTGTATTACATTAAGGAAATTAATTACGTGTATTTGCTTTAGAGAACTAGTTGAAGAAAAACATTTATCTTTAAATAACCTTCAAAGTAACTTAATATGAAGGCTATCTTTTTCTGCTAGAACAGGAAAATACAAGTAAGAGTAATCAAATAATAGATCAATATCTTTTGTGATGAGGTAATAAAATTAAAACATAAAACGCTACACGCTACTGAAGCTGGTTGTTTTTTGCTTGTTTTAATTCAGATCAGTTACATTAAGTTGTATTGATATCAGAAAGACATCTCTATTTTAGTTGAAATTAGCTAAAGTAGATGTATGTTTTGCTACCAGAAAACTATGAAATCCTCTATTACTAGCTTATCTTGAAAAATACAGGATTTGGCCTTTCAATAAGATAGAAATCTGCTTAAGAAAGTAGACAAAATTATTGTTATATGAATTTTGTATTTAGTTAGATATTTTTAATAGAATTAAAATTAAAATTTATTTATTTCCTAGTACAATGCAGCGCGTGACATAAACTCTTAGACAAAAAAAAACGACGCACCAAGAAGGAGTTATCCGAATGGGACGAAAATCGGTAGAAATGATGTACATGTACAGAAAAACAAATGATTACAGTTTAAGAAAAATTGGATGATTTATTGAAGTGACTGAGCTTCACAAAGTGAAAAAGTCAGTAACGCGTTTGTCCACCTCTGGTTCTTATGAAAGCAGTTATTCGGCTTGGCATCGATTGATAGAGGTTGCGGATGTCCTCCTGAGGGATATCGTGCCAAATTCTATCCAACTGGCGCGTTAGATCGTCAACATCCTCAGGTGGTTGGAGGGCCCTGCCCGTGGGGGCGGGCATTATCTTGTTGAAATGTAAGCCCAGGGGGGCGTGACATGAAGGGCAACACAACGGGCTTAGAACTTCATGGGCGTACCGCTAGAGCTAGGTAATAGAGTCCTGGTCTTCGGTGTTACTGTGCTGTAAGGTTGCGACGGATGACAACCAAAGGGGTCCTACTATGAAATGAAATGGCACCCCAGACCATCACTCCTGGTTGTCGGCCTGTCCGCCGGAAGACAGTCAGGTTGGTATCACACCGCTGTCCGGGGAGTCTCCAGACTCGCCTTCGCCTGTCATCGGGGCTCAGTTCAAAGCGGGACTCATCACTGAAGACTATTCTACTCCAGTCAATGATATTCCAGTGCGAATGATCCCGACACCACTGCAAACGGGCTTAACGTTGTACAGAGGTCAATGGTAATCGGCGTAAGGGGCACCGTGATCTCAGCCCTCTTTCTGAGAGCCGTCTGTGAATGGTCCTTGAAGTCACTGAAGCACTAGTTGCACGTACAATGGATGATAATGATGCATCTGGGGCTGTGAGTGCCGCTCTGACGATTGCTCGGTCTTCACCTTCTGTCGTTTCTTAGGCCTACCGCTTCCTTCTTGACGCTGTGCGCGGCCATGGTTCACCCATTCCTGCCAACATCGTCTAATAGTGGCATCGCTCCTGCTCAAATGTCGAGCTATTCGCCGATAAGACAACCGGCTTCTTTGAGCCCAACTACACGACCTCTCTCACATTCTGACATCTGCGCATATCGTTCGCGCACCTGTATGCGAGGTATAGTTACTGTCTACCAGAGTACACGGAATGAAATTCGTTAAGAATTTATGACCCGGAATCGTAATTTCTCCTTTTAAATGTTCTGCAAGTTGCGCAGATCAGACGCGCTGCAACGACAAGCGTTCATTCATTGGCAGCCAAAATGTAAAATTCTGCATTTTCCGTCGAAACCTGTATGCATATTAATTTTTGCCCAATTTGCTTTATATGTTCCCGGTGCCTCGTTGTTTTTTTTTTTTTTTTTTTTTTTTTGTCTAAGAGTGTATTTTAAGAGAAAGCTACGCCGGTAAAGTAAAAATACAAGAGCACGTGCGTCTAACACTGTATAAAAATTTATCTCCGTAACTGATATTTAATTTGAATAAATGTAATTGTCTACTATGTTAGCTGGAACCGTAATTCTACTCTTTTGGCTTTCCAGGAATCGCTAGAACTGCCTCGTGCGGCGGATTTAAAAAGCTATAAAATTCCAGAGAGAAATATCTCAGCTCAGTTGTTATTTAGATAACTGCTATTCTTGATTGTAGCGAATTCGCGGTGAGATCGGATTAGCTTTCTCTGCGCTTTGGGTTGCGTTCTGTTTAATGTTTTAGTAGTTTAAAATATAGCTACTGAGTATATTTTGTGCTATTGTGGTACTGCAGGAATATCTCTGTGGAAGCATTTCAGCATTTTGTTTTATTTCTTGTGATAAGAATAAATTTTATTAAATTTTTATCACACTTGTGCATTCAATCTGTTACAAACCCCTACACATACAACATTATTTTTTTCTCAAAGTATCGATGATAAATCAAGTCTCGTTCTTTATTACACTCACGTTTGTGAAAATTGCAACAGCAAGAAGGAATCGTCATAATTGAATGCAATTTAATACACAGTTGAGTGGTAGTGGTACAAATAAATGATTAAATGTTCAAAGCAAACAAACAAGAACAAGAGATCAGAATCAGTATTTTGTGTGGCCACCAGGCGCCGCAATAAGTGCTGCTACACGACGTGGCATGGAGTCAAACAAAGTTTGAATGTCTGACTGAGGAAGAGCATTCCATATCGTTTGTACGCGTACCCAAAGTTCGTCTGCAGACGCAACAGGACGAGGATCACGAGCAAGACGCCGACCAATGACATCCCACACATGTTCAATTGGCGACATATCCGGGGAACACGCAGGCCAAGGAAGAAGCTGTACCTGCTGCGCTGCAAAGAAGGATTTAACAATCCGAGCAGTATGAGGGCGGGCATTGTCCTGTTGAAATACAGCGCCTGGCAAGCTTTGAAGGAAGGGAACAGCTTCGGGCTGTAGAACTTCACGGATATACCGGTTGCTGTTCAGATTGCCCACAATTCGTAGCAATTGAGATCGTCTATGATATGCTATGGCGCCCCAGACCATAACTCCGGGTGTTCGTCCACTGTGGCGTTCGATAATGCACTCCGGAAGGTGGCGTTCACCGGCATAGCGTCTGACACGAATGCGGCCATCATGGTACCACAAATTAAAGCGGGATTCGTCAGAAAACACGACATGCTGCCAATCAGCACGCCAGTCTCTATGCTGATTGGCCCATTGTAGCCGCAGGCGGCGATGGTCGTGCGTTAGGGGGATCCTGTATAAAGGAGTCCGTGCGCGCAGTCCACACTGCAGCAGACGTCTACGAATTGATGAAGCACACAATGAAACACCTGTAGCTATTGACCACAGTGCTGCCAATTGTCTAGAGGAAGCTGTACGGTCCGTCCGCGCCATGCGGACCAGGTGTCTATCATCGCGAGCTGACGTCACATTTCGGGGTCCACTCCCGGATTTCCGAGTTGTCCGACACTCGTCCGTCCACTGCTTCCAAACGCGCATCACTGTGCTGCTGTTACGCTGCACACGAGAGGCTACTGCACGATACGACAATCCAGCTTCACGAAGGCCGATGATTCTCCCTCGTTCAAACTCTGTAAGTTGTTCAAATCTCGCTCTCTTTCGTCGACGAGGCATAAGTACAGATTGAGTTAACGTTTACCACTAGCAGATAACCACCGATAACCATACACGCCTCGCTACAGCCGTCTATTTATTCGGATCCATCAGCCGTTCAGAGGGCGCTGCTCAGCATACGCATGCGCTACGGATTTGCAATTCTAATCATTTGCATATCATGCGCTACTTTGCATTTCCTGAAAATTTCAGCTCACT
This sequence comes from Stegodyphus mimosarum, assembly GCA_000611955.2. Taxonomy (NCBI): domain Eukaryota; kingdom Metazoa; phylum Arthropoda; class Arachnida; order Araneae; family Eresidae; genus Stegodyphus; species Stegodyphus mimosarum. Next base: position 403,146 of record KK121640.1, on the reverse strand, counting down.
CGCGTAAGTCCTTCATGGTGTTGCAATTTTCACAAACGTGAGTGTAATTAAACAAGCAAACAAAGAGTTCGTGTCCATAAGAAACCAAGCAAACAGCAAAAATACGACAAAATTTGCAAAGTTATATTTTTTAGGCAGAGGTAAGAATTAAGGAAATTAAAGTTTAATTAAAATGGAATAAAATTAATTTTAATTTAAAAACCTGAGATTAAGAAGTTTAGAAGACTATTACATTTAATACTTTGACATTTAAATACTTTGAAAGACATGAGCAGAGCAAAAGCTACAAAGCATAAATATGTTCTCTTATGGAAGAAAAACAGGTTCAAGAATTCCGTTTATCTTGTTAAATGACACAGCTATAAAATGGAGATTCTAGCTATGTATTTTTACTGATTCATCAAATTATTATCTTCGAAAGCAAAATGAAAAAAACAATGAGAAGAAACAGACGATTTCAGTAAGCTTTCGAAGATGGCAACAGTTATAGTCGACAAAAATTGAATTTTTCTTATTAATAATTTTAGTCTCAATAATCTAAAGCCTAGACTAGCAGATTTCCCTTCATACTCGTCATTTCCTTATCTGCTCCTTCTTCCAAATCGATGTAGTTTGCGAAGATATCTTGCTAAATCGTTATTTTACGCAAGTTTGTGAAGAAAATGAATACATTAAAAACAGATATGTTGTTACATGGTTTCACAGTATGATTTTACAACATCCCATTTTTAACTTGAAGCACGCAATGAACGTTATCCAAACATATCACCTTATCTCCTGACATCAATCACTTCTACTTGCAGTCACTTCTACTTAAAGTCACTTCTACTTGGTGTCACTTCTACTTGCCCCGAATCCGCACATATATGACGAATACAAATATTCAACTCATATCCAGAATTCAAATTAATGGTAATCTGCGTGGCAGCCGCCTCCATTAAACAACATACCAACCAGATGTACCCACCTTAGTAGCAGTTATAAGGAGTCATTGTCTTCCCCCGTGCAAATTTTCGTAGTGTAACTGGAAGAATGCATAACGGGTTAGCAATCGGAAGATCTAGAGCTCGAATTCCGAGGAGACTACAGTTAAATTTTCACATGCCCTGCTCTAAATAAACCTGATAACTGGACAGTAGAGACTAATTAAAACATGACGGATGAAAATTCATCATCACGTGGATTTCGCCAACAAGATTTCGTTCCTATTTCCCTTTGAGCGGGGAAATATATGAAGAATTATCGCCTTTCACTGCTCGAGTTGTCGGGATGTAACTAGTAGCAAATCGGAAGGTCCTGATTTTGAATTCCGACTAGTACATAGCTCAGTTTTCACGCTTCCTGCTCTAAATGAATACTTAAAAGCTCTACATAGTAAAGAAGCTGTTTCCTTGTACCTCTGAAATTTTTTGTTGTGAGTGGATTACAGCCTATTTATTTAGAAATTACGGTCTGCTATTTTAGAACAGTCGCTCCAAAGTCATTTTGTCCCGGCCGGTTTGCTTGGTAACTGTGGTAACGATAGCTGCGAAGGATAATCTATTTCTCTAATTGTTTATTTGTTTTCCACTTAATGTCTGTTTAATGTGTTTCGGTTAGTGAAAAGCACACTAATAAAAGCTGACTTTAATTACGTCTCAAACGACATGAAGAAAATATATGCTGTGCGGGGACAACGACATGCCTGACTATAGTAAATGAGGAGGAGTCGAGAAGACCTTCAAGTGCCTGTTTTAAAGCAACAGACTGCAAATATCTTTCTCCTAATTTGTCTACCTAGCTATCAGTAGTAACGACCTGCATTCTAGCTTAGATTAGAGTATAAGTTCATAGTAATATGGCACTTCCTTTTGAGTTAACATATGATCTACGCGAAAAAAAAATAAGGTAGAACGGAAAAACAAAATTTTTAAAGGCTTTACAAACTTCCGTATCTTTTCAGACAACAGTGCAGTGATCCGGTCTCACAGAGTCACTGTGTCACAAAAAAGATATTTATTTCCTGACATCGAATGAGCCACCCATGCATGAATAATAATACTGTTATAAAGAAAATTAAATTTAAATAACTCTAATGCTTTAAAATTTTGTGTGCGTGAAGGAATTGCGTCTAGTCATTTTGACAGCCTCGAAGTACTTGATGCATTACTTTTTTTAAATAATTGTCGTTTGTTTTTAAGCGTTACGAAGTTACTATTTCTCCTAACTAAATATTCAGAATAACTTTGACCTACATATCTAGAAATGTCACCCAATAATAACAAATTTTGTATCGTACAATATAACGACAAAATTGTACTTGTATTCACATTTTTTATTTCGCCTGTCATTTTTGGGCAATCCATTCCAGTCTATATTCTTGGTGCAAATCTTTGCACATTTACTATATACATGCTTAAAACATAAATATATAAGTAAATATAATCGCAAATTTATTACATTTGCCTACGCAAAGAGTACTAAATTCTTCTCTAACTAAATCAGAGAGTTTTTGTGTGTGTTAGTTTTGACTAGAAAAACGGCTTTATGTTGACGTGAACCCCTAATATTATTTTCGCATATTTTAACTCTCTAACCGGCAAGGCCGTATATGTACGGCCTAGAATATGTTTTGTGATATCTATAAGAACGTATACATACGTGGATATTAAAATATGGCAAAGAAATAAAGGCAATATATTAAAAGTACACAAATTCAGGATTAAATTTTTCCTCGAATATCAACTTGCCAATTTCAGTTTTTTTTTTTATTTTATTTTATTTTATAATTTCTATCATAATTTAACACTGCCTTCATTGAAGCATACATGAAAACTATGCTGTAGACAAAAGGAAAAAAACTTTATTCCAAAAGACCACGTGGATTTTCAGCCTTGGTTTACCCCTCAAGATATCAATCAACTGAGGAATGCATGCCCAGTCTTTCCCTGCAGGTGCTGAGTGGCAAAGCAGCGCTACGGCTGAATGTCCTACCGTTGTATGTCATCAGTGACATTTGCGAATGTCGCTCAGAATACGACTTCACAAAGGAAGTAGTTGCTAGACATTCTTCATTAATTTTAAGGATAAATCATGCAAGTAAAAAGAATGCACATGAAAATTGCATGCGGCGGTGAGAAAACGTTTAAGTGAATAAAAAGTCTATTCTATTCTGCGACGGACACTGCTTTACAGAAAACAATAAGCTAACGCGCAATATTATGTATTAAAGCATCATCCACTTGAATAGAAATCTTAATCTCGTGTAATAATTAGCAATATCATTGCAAGAATTTGACTGATATATAAATATGGTGCTTGCTCTGTTAAATATTAATTACTTTTGTTTCTGCTTCATTACGGTACACTTCTTTTTTGGAAATATTATGGGAAATCGTCAGCCTCGAAATTTCGCAATTCATCCCTCTGAATTTAACCCCCTTTTTTATCCACAGTAAAATTAGTACTCTAGCTAAAATAATGATGAGTCCCGTAGCTCTTACTGAAAAAAGTATATTTGGATGTGCGTGCTATTTATCAATGTCAAAACTAACAATCCGCTGAAAATTGTGTCTTCAGGAATCTAAATCACATATCCTGTTTTATGATACTGACATTGCACTGGGGCTCAATAATAACTTGTTCTCTTTGTAAATACATAAAACATCTGTGAATACCTAGACTTTTATACTTCAAACTCTTCAGACGGTAGACCTGTCAATCACTCATGTTTGCTGCAGCTGTTCTTTTTATATCCTTGCACTTGACCTTGACGATGTTGTCTCATTAGTAGAATTACTAAGCTTCATTATTTCTGTTCTTACTATTACGTCTGTGTCATCTGACATAGTTACATCTACATAAAACGCTTCTATGAGATGTTTTCCGCACGCTAAATATAACAAGTAGATATAATCCGAGAAGAACATTTCAAATCACTCACTGTGAGTGATTACCTGTTGCACAATAAAAAGCAGTGTTTTTCCGAAAAAGATAAAGTGCATAGATAAGGCGGAAGACTGCAAAGTACAGTTCATATTTTTACTAAATCCTGTTTATTCAGCTACAGAATCAAATAAAGTACAGTTCATATTTTTACTAAATCCTGTTTATTCAGCTACAGAATCAAATAAAGTTCATCACTCCAAGAACGGAGAATTTAAAAAATCAAGGTTATATGTGTTATTCCGAGTATTAATTACTGCCTTTTATGATATACCTATTCATGCGAAGCCAGTAATTTATTTTCGACATAGCTCTAACCTCAAAACGTTTACAGTATGAATAGCAGGCTGATCAAATCTTACTCCAGATTCAGGAAGCAAAAATTAGAGTACACTTTAAGCAGAAATTGTGTGGAGATGGGCAGAAGCTGAATGCGTATCCGCAAAGAAGAGTTCTTGCGCTCGAGTACCATTGGAAGCCAAGAAGTTACTCTGGTGCTAAAAAAAATACAGTTTAAGCTATTGTGCCATTGAAATACCACCTAGCTAAGCCACATTCCGTAGAAAGGCAAAAATGGAGTGTGAAGACGGAGCCGGTCATATTGTTCTTGACGGGGGAAGTGTTAAAATCGCGTTCTAAACCGACACTGTGAGGCTAGTTGCCAGGTTCAGTACAGCAATAATAGGATTCTGGTTCCCAGATGGTAAGGGAGCCCTCCAGCAGCCGAACGGTAAAACAGCTGAACACTAGCAGTTCAACATGCGTTCCAATCCCAGCAAAGGCGCTGGCTGCTTGGAATTTTCGTGGTGTTCCCCATGTGTAGTGTAGATACGAACTAGTTTCTCTCATAAAGTCCTCCAAGAAGGCCTCCCTTTCCTCAAGCAGATAGTCCTCGTGTGCTTTGCCGTAATCGCATAAACATAACCAAATCTAGATGACAACGTTCTGATTCAATTTTCGGCCGAAAAACAAACCCTGTAAAGTTGTTTTTATCTGCTCCTCTTTAGGCAAAAGAAAAATGTTTTTAAAAAATTTTAAATATAGGTAAATAGAATTATTAAAAAATAAAATAACTGTATAAGGTATTTCTCCCACTTCTTTGCATGCCTTCGTGGTATAGTGGTCAGCCCGCTCGGCGCGCATTCGAGAGGTCCGTGGTTCGAGTCCCTGCGAATGCATTGCTCATTTTCATCTGTCCTGCTTCCAAATAACCTAATGACTCTACAAGTAGCGCCCGAAATAAAAAAAAAGGTGGTGGATGATGATTCTCTACCACCGCGATTTGGCGATTGGGTCCCCAAATCCCCAGTTGCCCTTTAAAAGGGGAAATATATAAGCTATTTATCCCGCCTTCTTAACATGCCTTCGTGGTGTAACGGTCAAGAACACTCGGCGCGTATTCGAGAGGTCCGTGGTTCGAGCCCCGTCGAGGGCATTGCTCATTTTTCATATCTCCTGCTTTCAAAAAAAAATCCTGATGTTTCTACAACTGAATGTCTCTTTTTGTTACCAAAATGCATAATTTTCTTTTATATGAATTAAAATCACAGCAAGGGGTTGGATATTAGACCAGTGGTTCTTAACCTTTTTGTCCCATGCAGCCCTTTCACCACTGCTAGGTGATCATTTCCAATCCTCCTCCTTTCCAAAACAGGAAAAATATTATACATTTATTTTAATTTAGATTATCTTTTAATCTTTTTTATGAATTAAACAAGAAAAAGTATAGAAAATGTTGATAACTACCAAAACCTGAATAAAAGTAATCTTTTATGTTCATAAATTTAAAACTAAATACTTAACAGGTAAATAAAAGTCTGACCGCCTTCATCACTAAAACTCTGAAATTATCACCGGGGGTAATTTCTTCCTGATTGAGAACCCGTGTATTAGATTGATCTAACAAATACAGTCTTTCTTTGCCACATTTAGGTAATCTGTGAAATGTATGAGAAGATTTTCCTTTCGAAAGCTTTAAATAATAAAAACATTTTGGATTTTTGAATTTTTAAAATTTTAAAAACTGTCTTTCCATTTGAGACATGACATGTAAGAGTCAACTCTCATTTTATCGGAATAACACCCAGAACGGCTTTCATATTAACTCAAAAATCACGGTTAATCCGGGGGCAGTTAAAAAAGAACACGGGAGAGAATAGCTCTTTTGCAAAAAAACAGAAAATTATTATCAAACATTTACGTTTGTTTTCAAGTATTTTAATCTGGAGAATACCATACCTTCCCCCTTTAAGTCGTCTAAGTGTAAAGTAAATGACAGCCAGTTTCCATTAGAAAGTTATTCACAAAGTCAACCTCCCCTCCCCCCAAGGAGCGCCACATATTTGTTGAACTAAATCATGAATGTAATCAATTTGAAATTTAAAATTCTCCCAAAATTTGCAGCTAAAGGTAATTGCTTCAAGCGATATTTATAAATGTTATTATTTAAGTGATATAAATTACAGTAAAATAATTCAGTCACTTACTGAAACTTCAAAAAGTACACTTTGATAAAAGTTAGAAAAATTCTGATCCTTGATTAAACATTTTTAAAAATAAGCTTATACATATTTTTATTTTATAAGTCAATGTCATTTTGGGGAAGATAATTCGTGGACTAGGATACTGAGATTAAGAAATCTATTTGAAGTAAAGTGATATTTAGTGACTGAGAGTGTATTTAAGTGACTGATAGATTAGTAGTATATTTACGTGATTAGTGTATTTAGTATTTAAGATTCAGAAATCTATTTGAAGTCCTATTTAATTTACATATCAGAGATATATATCAGTAAGTCTCTCTCATGATGAGAAAATCTGTTTAGATTTGTTGATGGTCTGATGCATTTTAAGCAAAACAGACAAAAGCTTATAAAATCAATTTATAATTTTTAACTGTTGAAATTTGAAACCTTAAAAATCAAACTGCAAATAAAAAACGATTCGTTTTTCGAATTATAACTCAAGCTCTCTGATATGATAAGATTCTCTTAAAATAAATAATAAAAAGGAAATCTGTTTTGATGTCTAAACCTTTCCCAGTCGCTCCAATTCAACATTTCTTAGGTACAGCATTTGTTTTTAATATTATCATGAGAGACTTAAAAAGCAAATAAAGGATATTATGCTTTTGACAACTATTATTTTAAATTATTTCTGTGAGTATTTTCTTTTCAAAATGATTTTATTATAATAGTTTACATGCAGAAGCACATATTTCAAAGACAGCTGCGTACTGAGGTCTGAAAAGAATCTATTGAAGAGATGGAAAATTACAAGGATACGAGGAAAACTATTTCACTTCACATGACAAAGAGACATGTGGAAAATTTTCAGATAGATGCTGTCTCCGATTCCATAAAGAAAGAAGATGTTTTTGTTGTTAAAGCAACACGGTGATGACATTTCTTAAAAATAAACTACAAACATACACTCACGTTTGTGAAAATTGCAACACCAAGAAGGAATCGTCATAATTGAATGCAATTTAATACACAGTTGAGTGGTAGTGGTACAAATAAATGATTAAATGTTCAAAGCAAACAAACAAGAACAAGAGATCAGAATCAGTATTTTGTGTGGCCACCACGCGCCGCAATAAGTGCTGCTACACGACGTGGCATGGAGTCAAACAAAGTTTGAATGTCTGACTGAGGAAGAGCATTCCATATCGTTTGTACGCGTACCCAAAGTTCGTCTGCAGACGCAACAGGACGAGGATCACGAGCAAGACGCCGACCAATGACATCCCACACGTGTTCAATTGGCGACATATCCGGGGAACACGCAGGCCAAGGAAGAAGCTGTACCTCCTGCGCTGCAAAGAAGGATTTAACAATCCGAGCAGTATGAGGGCGGGCATTGTCCTGTTGAAATACAGCGCCTGGCAAGCTTTGAAGGAAGGGAACAGCTTCGGGCTGTAGAACTTCACGGATATACCGGTTGCTGTTCAGATTGCCCACAATTCGTAGCAATTGAGATCGTCTATGATATGCTATGGCGCCCCAGACCATAACTCCGGGTGTTCGTCCACTGTGGCGTTCGATAATGCACTCCGGAAGGTGGCGTTCACCGGCATAGCGTCTGACACGAATGCGGCCATCATGGTACCACAAATTAAAGCGGGATTCGTCAGAAAACACGACATGCTGCCAATCAGCACGCCAGTCTCTATGCTGATTGGCCCATTGTAGCCGCAGGCGGCGATGGTCGTGCGTTAGGGGGATCCTGTATAAAGGAGTCCGTGCGCGCAGTCCACACTGCAGCAGACGTCTACGAATTGATGAAGCACACAATGAAACACCTGTAGCTATTGACCACAGTGCTGCCAATTGTCTAGAGGAAGCTGTACGGTCCGTCCGCGCCATGCGGACCAGGTGTCTATCATCGCGAGCTGACGTCACATTTCGGGGTCCACTCCCGGATTTCCGAGTTGTCCGACACTCGTCCGTCCACTGCTTCCAAACGCGCATCACTGTGCTGCTGTTACGCTGCACACGAGAGGCTACTGCACGATACGACAATCCAGCTTCACGAAGGCCGATGATTCTCCCTCGTTCAAACTCTGTAAGTTGTTCAAATCTCGCTCTCTTTCGTCGACGAGGCATAAGTACAGATTGAGTTAACGTTTACCACTAGCAGATAACCACCGATAACCATACACGCCTCGCTACAGCCGTCTATTTATTCGGATCCATCAGCCGTTCAGAGGGCGCTGCTCAGCATACGCATGCGCTACGGATTTGCAATTCTAATCATTTGCATATCATGCGCTACTTTGCATTTCCTGAAAATTTCAGCTCACTCGCGTAAGTCCTTCATGGTGTTGCAATTTTCACAAACGTGAGTGTAATTGCAGCAATGCACTCAACGGTATATGACTAAGGAAAGAAGTGCCTTCGTGGAATATTTTAAAGAGAAACTGGCTTCTATTCTCGTTAGACATGACGAAACCGCGAGAATGGCCATACAGTCACCTCATTCGCTGGAATTTGAACCCGAGTCCAAGACTATTGGTGTTCAGGAGATTTCAACCACTCAGCTACTGATACGCGTGATCATCAGATTATTAAGTTTAATTAAAAATTACACCAATGCCCGAAAGGTATATTTGGAGAAAGCAGAAGGAACTTATAAATTTTTAAGTAATGAAAACATTTTACAAAGTTTAGAGAACATTTTACAAAGGATTTTTTAATGGCTTTAAACTATTTTTATGTTACTTCCTTTCTGCAAGTTTTATTTCTTCCATTAGCATCACCAGAGTTTAAATTAGCTTGAATTTAAATAGCGAGGAAATTTGTCACTTAAAGGGAGAAAGCCGTGGGGATTCGCCTGAAATATGTTAATTCACCAGAGAAGTCTACCTCTCTGCCGATCTGGATTATGGTGAGTCATTCTGATTATGTGAGTGCGTAGATCTAGAAGCCGTGGTAGCTTAGCTGATTGAAAGATATAGTTTTTAACAATCCTTTGAATTTACTTTTTTTGGAGTTTAAGTTTTTTTAGCAGGAAGTCCAGAATTCGTTTAAAGCACAAGACGGTTGAGTAGTTGTAGTTTGGTAGTTAAATAGGTTTAAATGACAGTGGTACTATTTATTATAATTGTATAAGCTGAATTAAAACTGTACATTGCTGCGTACTAGGCATCCTCAGCTCTTTAATAACTGTGCCAAATGGGCGGAAGTTGAGAATTTATTGCAAAAAAATAGCAGAATCTAGCAAAATAAACAACTGTAATTAGCTCAAGGGAAAAAAGAGATAAGGAATTCTTCTTAACACACGAGAAATATCGCCGATTGCTGATATCACTCACAAAGTAAACTTTAATACACACATCCAGCTCTTTGAACCGAATTAAGTCTCTAAAGCAACTGATTCCCGCTGCTTAATCGCGGCTATTTATATAAATGTGTCCGGTCATCTGAAAAACATCGCCGTCAGAACTTCGGAAATGGGTCTTCCGGAAACTTCCAGGAAGTTGAGAAGATGGTGAGAAATCCCCAAATTTCGCCAACTTGGTCAGGCTGGTCCATCAGAAGAGCTTTTGCATATATCTCGTTTTCCAGCGCAGTTTTTGTCCAAAAGGAAAATACATCAAAATCCTATAATTTGGTACGTTCAGGATTGTCTACTCCAGCGCGGTAGAGATGATGATTTATCAGAAAAAATTGCATAATTCCGCAAAACTTTTTTTTTTGTAATTGAAAGTATTGAGTAATGACAAATACTGTACACAATTTTGAAAACACATTTGAATAAAACTTATTAGGAAATAAATTCATTCGTAGCTTAATTATATTTAATCAACTTAATCAGTTTTTGCTTTGAAGTCATCAGTATTACGAAGTCATTAGTATTACATGAAGGCTTTTTAAACTGAATGTTTGAATCTTCATTCGCTTCATAAATTGTGTTTCTCCTTAAAAAGGAAGGAAAGGAAAATCCTTAAAATATGAGTATTTATTATTACTGCAGTATTATATTTTTTAGTGTTTCTCATTGAATTTCAGAAATGCATTCAACACTTCATCAACCTGCATGCCATATGAAATTGACTGAATTTTTTTCTTCGCCGATGTTCTCCATTTCGTTCACTAATTGCGGATTCAAAGTTCTTTAAAGTATGATATCGACGACTAACTCTTCACCAACAAAGATAAAATCATAATAGCTAAGAGCTTGGAATTTATAAACAACCCCAGCGGTTCTTAGCAGATTCATTCTATGAACTTCATTTTATGAACTATCAATCCATTTAATAATTTCTTTCTCAGAAAGCTTACGTTTAACT
>KK121640.1:381331-392377 GCA_000611955.2 Stegodyphus mimosarum | reverse complement strand
ACCTTTCTGAACATTGCAGAATAACATGGAAATTACAGGAAGTCGATGAAAATGATAACGGATTGTCTGCATGACGGACCATGGGATATCAGACCACTGGACTTTACATGCTATTACATTTATTGTACGAAATGCGACAAATAAATGAAAACCATAAGTAATATTATAACGCTACACAAGAACTAATATATAATCGAATATTTACGAGAATTTTAAACAGTAGGTAAAAGGAGGAGTTGTTTTGTTGAGATTGCTTTATAATTCATTAGCCAGGAGTGAGGTTCGAACTCATGACCTCTGGTTTATATGCTAAGGAGTAAAAGTTTTTGAACAATTATGAGCTTGAGCTAAAGGTTTGGTAATTTTTCAGTCGAATCGTTACATGAAATGTTCTGTTCGTATATTGTATCTCTCTGTCTAAAAAGGTAAATAAATTACTAAAATTTCTATCAATATCCGAATATGTTGTACTGAATTACAGAACAAGTGTTTTAAATACATTCTCCAATAGGATAGAGAACTTATTTAAGTTTTTATTCTTACCCTTAATATTTTTAAGCATCAAATTTGAATATGACTTTGTCAAATAAATATCTGAATCCAGTTTAACTATTTATACTTCTGACAACATGTATTTCAAGTAAATAAGATTAGCTTAGCATATTTTATTTCCAAATTTACTGTTTAGTATCTCTAAAGCAAAGACATATTTCGTTTTTGTTTGCGAAAATTCATCTGTACAAACGTAGCTGCAGTGCCTCCTGCATATGACTTCAAATGGTTAAATTAATTTTTCTAAGATAATTGTTGTTATGAATAGCGGAACTGATTATAGAATTTTAGCCAGCAAGCACGACTGCCATAATGTTTATTTATAATTAATAAAGGAAATTTATTTGTTTTTGTTTCTCCAGAAAATGTTTCACTGATATCATACTAATAGTTGCTGGGGTAGAAAAGGAAAGGTTACTAATTCTGAATTCATCCTTCGCTAATCTATTATTTTTTTTTAAAGTATAATTTTGTGTGACTTATTACTTTTGGTTCCATGGGATAATATTTAATTGACAGAGTAATTTCATCTTCTATATCGTAAATATTACAAAGAATTTTAATTTCTTCTTTTATCTTTTGAGATTAATTTCGTTCACTGTAATATTTTCCGAAGCACGATATCATTTTTTTTTTGTTTAGTTGCAGTTAAGCTAGGTAATCCGCAGATCACTTCTTCCAAAAGGATTACGACATTGCATGAGATTAATTTCAGCGATAACAAATAGATTATTTATTATCGGCCACCCCAATTTCTGTAATATCCTTTAACACGCAGCTTTAATAGCATTCCGCCATTTTCGGTTTACCTGTAATAACGATGTACGGTTCTTTTAACTGCAATGGTTTTAATGGAAAGAAATATAGAATTTTTGTATTTTTTAATAAAATATGTTATGATTTAGTTCGTTAAATGAATTTTTGTTACAGGGTTAAAAAATCTTTGACAATGCTTTAAAAACATCTTTTTTATTTTACAGAATTACATAGCAACTAATTCTCTTCTACAATATAAATAATTAATATTAATTTTATATGCTACAGAATTTTTTTTACTTAGATATTCGTAAAATAAAGTGTTGTTTCTATTTTTTAAAAATATTTTTATAAATATTTTTATTTTAAATATAAAAATATATAGATAATAAAAATGAAATGAATTACATTATTCGTCTTTGTAATTTACAGATATGATTAATTTGTAAGGTTTTAGTTTAAACTAACAAAGTTTTATATTAATTTCTCTTTCCTATAAGCTTTTATTTCAACTTCCCGTTAGAATGAGCGCGCGTTTTAGCTTTATGCTAATTTGAAGTGGAGCCAAGCTTTGTATTTAAAAGGTTAGTGAGGAACTTCTCAGGGTGAGAGAGCTTTTAGTCTTAGATCACTGCGGCTTCGACGTTCGCCTGACTAGCTAGTATTTAAATTCTAAGCCTTAGCGCTCTTACTTATTGAAGAAATCTAAGTGCGTTAGTATTAGCCAAATCTTGCTACGCACCATTGATCGTTTAGCATAGAGGCCAACCTCACGTTTATAGCTCTGAGAGCAACGACTTCTTAATTTTCTACTTAGCTTTATTTTAAAGTATTTGATTGTTCAGTTTAGACCCAAGTGCGGTCATTATTTTCTGTTATCCCTTCTGAGTTGGGAAGTGGCTGTAAATAGTAGTTTAATAAAAGGGTAATTTTAAACCCTCCTTGCGTGTAGTTATTCTACCGCAGAACATAGCTGCATTCAGCTCCCTGTTCAAGATCAGGACTGTAACACTGTTAAGACCATGTTCGCTAAAAGTATGCACAGAACACTCAGTCCTGACAAATTTAGTAATTCTCCTTATGCAAGATACGCAAATATTTATAGCACCTTATACAAAAATTGACAGTTTTATTTTTATCACTCTGATTAGTTTGGCCCTGCTTATTTGCAGAGAAGGAACATTTTTTAAACTCCCGGTTTGAGCAAAAGTATTTATCTTTGAGGAAATGGAATTTTTTCACAGCTGTTTGGCCACATCTACATCTAAAATATAATCGCGACAATTAATGTTTGCGTTGTAAGCAGTGACACGCTTCAATTTCTGCTAAATATGTAGAAAATTCTTTAAAAAGTAAGAATTTGCGAATCATTATTCGCCATCAGGCTCCATAACTTAAGTCGCAGCTTCGCACGGTCTACCTAATTGTGAAGCAGAAAGAGGATTAAATTGTAGTTAATTTCTTCGTATATAAGGCAAGTGGCGACGTTTCTGGTGGCAACTCCATACTTTTAGCTCTGTTGATACATATAAAACTCATATCGCTGTCATTGCAGAGTTCCTCCGGATTTCTTCATTTAGCAAACGTTTTAGAGCTGCCATGAAAGAATCAGATGTAATGTCTCCAACACGTTTTTAGAGAATTGCCTTGCCGATAAAACATACGAAAACAGAGTTGTAGATTTTCATCGTTTAAGCACCACGTCCTTTCTTCGGCTTAGCTTGAAAAAGGATCTGTTAAAACCCTATGACTGGCAAGACCGTATATATACAGCCTGGAATATTTTTGTGACTTCTTTAAGAAAGTATATATACGTGAATCTTGAAAGATGTCAGGAAACCATGGCAATATATTAAAAGTACATAAATCCAGGTATAAAGAAACATGGCATTTTTGTATTAAAATCAAGAAAATACATCTTTCTCATGGCAGCTTTAGGAAATTCGGCCTTTCTTAGCCCGAATTTCGTGCCAGTCAGGTCAACACCAATTTTAATAAAGCTTTCAGGGTTCATTATGGATGCTGGAAAAATCTCCTATCATTTCATACGACAGTTCACTTTTGTGTCGACAGCATATTAGATATTTTCAATGGTCTTTCAAATAATTGATTATACATTAATAATCCAATACCTCCGCTAGGCTGCTGAACGCAGCATTCGTATTTCTCCATGCAGATATCTGCAGTGTTAATACTGTATTAACAGTTCTGTAACATAGGGCGATTTTGGCAAGCTTATTGCATATAATTTTTATGCTATGCTAACATTTCTAAGCCTTCCTCAAATTCTTAAACGCTTTCATATTTTATGAATGGATGCAATATACTGAGTTTACTTCTCGACCTGAAAGCGGTTTTCGTTTTAAATCACAGGAAAATAAATATGGAAAGAAAAAAAGAACATTAAAATTAAATATTTAAGAAATAATGTTGAAGTACTGCATTTTTTTATTCGAAGAATGCATTTCAGAATATATTGCAGAACTTGGAAGAACTACATTAAATAATAAAATAAATTAAAATATCGCTTATTGATTTTAATTTTATAATTTCCTTTTCAGACTAGTAATTTATTATTGAGCATTGTTTTTATTACTTCATGTTAGTAGAGATATATATTTTATACTACCCAAAAATTAAGAAATAATTTGAACCTGCGTTGAATCATTGGTTTTTATTAATACAGTGCTACTGGCTGAATCAGTGAGACGCAAAAAACTGTACAAAGAAGTATTAAAACTTTGTTTTGTTGCGTATTTTGTTTAATACTTGTTACATCATCTTTAGTCAAACATTAACATTGTTTCAATATTAAAAAGCACTATTATATAATACCCGTAGATTATTTATTATTTGTATTGGAATAGCGTGTTGAAAAACGTGTGGCATTCCACTATTATTTTTTTTATAAATAATGTGCGTCGTAAAGTCTTTACTATTTGGTAGTCAGATTAGAAGCACGTAACGGATATATTGATTTAACGTTTAAAGATATTTAAGATTTGACTCAGATGTGAAAAATTTGAATGTTAATTTCTGAAGAAAAATTTCCCTATTTATCAAGCCTGTGTTATTACATCTAAGAAAGGAAGCATGAAACTTTGTCACTTAAATAACCGCAAAAGGGTCCCCATTATTTAAAAGATGCCCTTAAAAAAGTCTCAACTTACGTAAATACTATATAGTATATATAATAGTCAGGAAACTTTAAAAATTTGATAAAAGCAAATCAAATAAAACAGCTGTAACAGCCTGCGAATTACAGCATGTAACCATTACGGAGCTTATTCTTTACATGGAAAAAATATTTTGTATCCTGAGCGATGGTGCTGCAGCAAAATGAAGTTGGCACATGGAGTTACACATTTAAAGCATTGGCAAAAGAAGAGTTGTTGAAACAATATGGTAGTCGAGCACTATTTAGACTTGGTATGAAAATATTTCTCGAAAAGTCGAATTTGAATTAGTCGACAATCAAATCAACAATGGGTTCGATCATGAAATATTGCAATCTTTTTTCAAGCGCTTTTGTCTAGATTTAATACTGGTGATTTTGACTTACGTATGCGATGCCAATGAAAAAAAATACTTTCTTATTTCCAGTGATGTAGACTATAAGAATTATAAATCGACTTAAATTTGCATTAGAAATAAATAGCTAGTAATTTGTTGGCCCATATTTCTGTGAAATTGAGATTTATAGATGCTTAGCAATAAATGCCACAAGTTTTTTCTAAAGTCTTTTACACTAACTTGACCTTGTCCTGTGTGGCAGTACCATTAAAATTTTATGATGACGTTAAAACCAGAATATCAGTTTACCTTAACATATTCTTCTAACATCCCTTTAATGCTCAATTAGCTTATAGCTATAGAAATTTGAGGGGAAAATCAGTGTAAAAATTTGTTGCCATAGTCCTGCATTGCTTACAGCCTCTCCTAAGATAGTAGATTTCTACTAAAAAGATGAAACTGTGGTATATAAAAGATTGCACTAAACTCATGAATATTACATTACACCACCCAAAGTAGCGCAAGACAGCAGAGAAGGAATCTTTTCAGTGAGTCCACAATGTTTTGAAAATAAATATTTTAATTAACCCAAATAATAATTTGTGGCAATGTGCGCTTTAGAACTTGTCTTAAGATGTCAAGGGGACAGCATTTCCAGATAAGTGTACAGTAATTTAAAGGCATTCTTATTACTGACTCACTTACCAAAGCATTTAGAAATTATATGAACTTCCTGGAGATGTATCATATTAAAAATGAAGTGTACGGAAAAGACTACATAGGGATCTTTCAAATGTCCAAGTGTTTCCTCCAAATGTCGATTCTTTATGAATTCTATCGAAACTTATAGAAATGTGTTACCTACGAAAGTAATAGTAACTAGCTTGTATGAGGTAAAGGACAAAATGTAATAAAATTCACGAGATCGGTGAGCTTTCTTATTATTAATTCGATTAAACTTAATTCTTTCAAAAACTACTCTACTTGAGTACGCTGACTTCTGCAACGGCAGGGAATATAAAATAATTGAATGCTGGTAGTATCATTTTGAGTCAACTATCGACGGAAAAGATTGATTAACATGATAGTTTTTTCTCCTCATCTACACGTTAGAGTAAATTCCCTGGTGAAGAGCTTTTAGCGCAGGTTGTCAATTACACTTAAAGATTTTTCATTTAAATGTCACATTTAGATCATATTATCATATTTAAATATCATACCATATTTCATTTAAATATCATATTTATCATATTATCATACTTGAATATCATATCATATTTCATTTAAATATCATATTTATCATATTTAAATATCATATCATACAAATACAATTTTTTTCATTTAAATATCAAATATCATATATTCCATATGAAGATACCCCTTTAGAAAGCAATTAACATTCGTTAGTTCTGGTGCAAAGACTTAACTGTAATAGTTTGAAACTATTTTGTTACGTTATGCACATGAGAAACTACAAAGCATCTACACAGGAGTCATAATGACTAGTAATTTTCAGTCAGTTAGTCTCTGCATTTCACTCATTGCATACTATATACACAAAATCTGGTTTTAAACTTAATAATAATTTACTGATAATTTTCCTGAAGAAACTCTGCCATGACAAGAACACACAGTATGCCTTAAAAATATAACTTCTCGTATACGGAATGGACAAAAGAATGCGAAATAATCCTCATACGCCAAAGTACATTTATAGATATATATGCAGATTTAACCATGTGTTAAAGTCAGTGACTCGTATAACAGCTTTACGGATTACGTAGATTAGCGACTGAAAATATCTCCTAGTAGAGGTGTCGAAATCAATTCTTTTTTATCACTATTCTCAATTTCCCTTAGCGTGATAGTAGACGAAGGCATTGAGTATTGTTAGCGCTAATATATAGTCAAAGTGACATTGTCTGACATTGAGAATCAAAGTCCTCAGTCTCCAAGTGAAAAGAAAGTGCAGCGATCCGAGAAAAGGCAGATCCCATCTTCAGCAAAACATAAAACTCCCTTCTTTTTTCATCGTAAGTATGAAATTATGAAAAGGATTAATTAGAATTTTTGTCCAAGATTAAAATAAAAAAAGACAGTTTTGAGTAAAGAATGTCATGTAATGGGTTTCTGAAATTTATTTTAGTAATTCCTTTACATCTGTGCACGGATAAAGCTTACAAGGCTTGATTAAACTGATTTATTTAGCTTATCAGATTTGTTCTATTTATCTTATTAATTAAGTTCATTATTTATTTATGTATTTATTTAAAAAGTGATGGAAATCTCTTCTTGTAAGTATTTCTTACGTTCCACATTCATTCAGCGTCTAAACAAGGCCTGGGAAAACTACGTCCTGCGGGCAGAATATAGCCCGCTGAGAAGTTTTGTGGGGCAAGCGACAAATAATCATTTCTTAATATAGTTATTTTTTTAGCTTTTGATAATATAAATCTGAATTTATAACGCATTTTGAATTTATCAACTTCTGAATTATTTCATAATTTCTAGTTTTAGACAAAATTTCGTAGATCATCCTTTGTTAGCAGGTACACTGCCTCGAAGAAACCTTTGCTTGTATACCATCACATAATACCTTCAGGAAATCATGAATAAAATAATAAAAACCTTACATAATACCAGATAAAACTGAAAGAATCTTCGTTATAAAGTTAACATCTAAAATTTAAAAAATTGTAAATGATGTAAAACAATATCATTCATCTTATTAGATTGTTGGCTGTTAGAGATTCACTTATTTTTATGTTAGAACTTACTTTGTCTGACAATAACAATTTATATCTGTTTTATTACCAGCCCGCCTTTTTTATCCCTGATGTGGACTTTCTGTCACTAAGTTCCCCCTTACCTGGACTACGTAGTACTTACTAATAGACTTATTTAACATTTTTTTAATGGTGCTGTGAATTTAGCAATTAAAGGTGTTAAACATCTTGAATTTAGCTTATTAAAGCATAGTGAACTTTTAATAGTAGTTTGAGATTTAGGTCTATGAGGAACATATGAGAAGTTCAACATTTTGCATGCACAGAATATTCCTACTCTCGGTGTTAAAACTGTTTTTGTAAAATATTTTATATTATATTAAAGCATTTTATAAGTGAGAAGCACATGTCTAGGATCAATATTTAAGGAAGCAAAACTAGTAGCTAACTTTTGCGAAAGTTCTTGTTATGTTATATTAAGGAAATTAAAGCGCAAATAACCCGATAAAAGCAGAATTAATAAAATAATATGAAAATAATGGGCATTACGTATCTTTGGATGGATGCTGTTTCTATGGATCCCATATTGCGTTATAATACTCACACCAGTTTAAAAATGGATTTAGAATTAAAGAAAACAGTTTACTAAATAATAAGGAAGTGAATGAAATAAAAAACAATCCTAAAATTTCAATACTAAATTTGAATTCTGGTCTTAATACTTACTCTTGTTCAATATAAGCATTTTTCTTTAAAATTAAAAGATCTATTTTATAGAAGTAGAATAAGAGTCAAGTTAAAGAAAACTGTTCATAGAAAATTGTTACATAACTTAAGTTTCTTTTTCATTTTTTTTTTTTTTTTTTTTGCATATTTGAAAGCCTTTATTTGCATGATTTAGGGCTCACAGATTTTTTTTTAAAATTTGGTTACTTTCTGTTGTTTTATTATGTTACATATTTACAAACTAAGTAACTAAAATTGCCATATAAGAATTATTGCTCAATTAACTATTATATAAAATTAATGTACTGGTGTAGACTATGTTATGTTTTATTAAGGAATTCTTAAAATTCTCTCAAAACTACTCAAAATTCGTGACCTGAACTAAAATTTAAAGTTTAGGATATTAACAAAATAACAATATCAAGCATCCTTGAAACTAATTTGTTCAGTTTCCCGATACAAAATACTCATTTCTTCTAAGCTTTCAGAAGCGTTCTGTTTGTGAAGGTGTCCAGTTGTTCTTAAAACCTCCTTCGCAGGATAAATATGCATGAATGTTTCAAATGTCTCCTTTGAAATGTCTGCCTTTAGAGGACATGAGAAAATTCATTGAGATACTAACTGAAACATGAAACAGAGAGATTTGCCATCTTATCGCGCCATATTAGTAGAGCATTAATTTTTCATGACGAAGACTCCGCTTCGAATTCGACTATAGTTAATACATGAAAAAAAACTACCCATACTCTCAAGTATTCTATCTGTTACAAGCAAACCACAATTAATACAATGTTTAGTTTCTGAAATATTAAAGTCTAATACATTTATGATAGAGATCTCATAAAAACAGCTACTCGTTTTTCAATCTAAAAGAAGGGTGGAGTTTTTAGGCTAGAGATTACGCACCTTTGGATAATCTGATCCTCGGATTTCGACTTTTATTTTAAGCTACCTAAATAAATTCCCTCAACTTTACTATTTCCTTCTGTTTAAACTTTTTATAACATAACTAAATTAAGTAACTGAAATTCATTTATGTCTTAAATTCGAATTTGATCGAAAGTAATGTAGAATTTTATCTTTTCAAAATTTAGTTGCATATAAAAATATTAAACTGATCCTGCAATCAATACTTTTGCTGATTATTATAATCTTGTTACTCTCTCTTTTCAAGTTTACTGAGTTAAGGTATCATTAATTTTGTACATAGGCAAATAATGGCATATGATAAACTGCCCATTCTCCATATCATGCTTTATGAGTTTCGCCTGCATGGAAGTGTGAAGAAGCATATCGGAAGATAGTATTTTAAAGATATTCGTATATTCAGTGAATGGCCGTGCAAAGATGGTTAAAACTCTAAAGTGGAAATTTTAATTTTGGAGATGAACCTAGAAGTTGCGACCAGAGCAGAGTAAAAAGGTGAAATGGAGAAGTTGTTTCAGTCAGATTCATGTTTCATCAATACATAAGTATTCATAAGTATTACATAAGTATTACATAAGCAATTACATAAGTATTACATAAGCAATTACATAAGTAATCTCACTGTGCACAATGAACAGAATAGATCACTTCAGATAAACAGGAAAGTTTTCTTGTGCTCGTGTTGTTGTTACATATCCTCGTGTTTTTGTTACAGTCCTCGAGTTTTGCTTTTGTTACATAGCTCGTATTTTTGCTACAGATGAAAGCCATTATCAAGAAGTATCAATTTGTACTCTGTTTGCATGAGATGAATGGAGTCTTTCTAAAGGTGTTTGAGATTGGAGTTAAAAAAAGGATTCTTATTCGCTAATGTCGCTCGAAAATTATAATGATTGAACACAAAAGAGAAACCAGGTTTCGTAGAAAAAACAGATTTCACTCAAACCAGGATCCGCTCTGCATGCGATGGGATATGGTTAGTTAGGTTGGGTTATTCAATTATGGCAAAGCACACGAGGGCTATCTGCCTAAAGGGAGGGATGCCTTCGTGGAGGACGTTCTAAGGGAAACTGGCTCATATACACGTTACACATGGAGAAAACCACGAAAACGCCCATGCAGCCAGCCCGTTCGCGGGATTCGAACCTCGGACCGAACTACCAGTGTTCAGCGTCTTTACCGCTCGGCCGCTGGTGGGCCTCCGATGGAATATGGATGGCATGGTTTATCTTGAACTATTAGAAAATAACCAAACCATTAATGCACGCATTTATCGCCATCTCTGGTAGCTTGAAATGGCTTTTAACAAGCAAGGGACACGCAATAATTAATAGACTTAATTACATTCCATCAAGAGGGTGACACTAAATCAAACATTTCAAGAGCGTCTCGGCAAAGGCTAAATAATAGAAAATTCCTACTAATCTAAGATCTCAGATATTGCTCCCTTCGGTTCTTACAAGTATAAATCTCTGCAACATTTTGGCAAGGACTTCTACAGTATAGAAGAAGATGAAACTGTAATAAGTGAATATTTTGCCGTGGAAATATTTCTTCATAAAGAATACTCGAAAGCTGCCTGAAAATCGGCAACAGTCATAGAAAATTGTGGATATTATATTAATTAATTAATTTAGGAGATAATAACATTTTCTTTTCCCTTCAGAAGTTTTCTATCTCCATCCTGAATTACCTTACGAAATAAAAAATAATAAAGATAAAAATGTTGTTGGAGGTCATGTTGCTGGAGTCATAGGTGGATAAGCGTTAACAAAGCTTTTGATAACTATTTCCTGTTCACTTTACTCCTTCTGTATGCCTAAAATTTCAAATCCTTACTTTATGA